>OX104024.1:25029653-25468885 GCA_944470205.2 Schistosoma margrebowiei
TGTTATAAATAAATTAATATATTTATAATATCCGAATGAGTAGAAAAATTAAATTTTCTGACATTTCGTGACTCAGAGAATAAATAAATTGTTGTCATCGCAGTGGAAAAATGATAGTATTTAACTCATTGTACGCTGAATTCCATCTCTGTAGAATGTATTTAACAAGCAAATTCACAGTATCCCTAAATCCGAACCCCGAACTCCTGATTCAAAAACAAACCTTAACCACGGTTAACTATATTTCATAAACAACCTAATCAAACAGCGTCGCTTCGATTCTTGTGTGAAATTCACTCATCTATTAGGCTACAGGATACTTTTGCCTTACACCGGATATCACTTAGTGATGAAAAACCTGGTCCTCATCTCAAGTACAAACAATGTCGGAACTCGAAAAAATCTCTTGAGTCCCTTATAAGGGTTCAAACTAGGAATAATCTACATCAGTTTGATCGGACTTATGTGTCGTATTTTTTAAAATTACAAGCAGATTAACTTGAAGAAATCGCTAAGAAATTCATTAATCATGTGAAATCTGTTTATACTTTGTTATATTATTATTTTCTGTTTCATAAACTATCCATTTAAGAAATTTACTCCATGATTATCTGAGAACTGGCTGGAAATTTGCAGCGGTTGTTTTAAGCTCGTCTCTAAACTATACTCTCACTTATGTGTCTAACATAAACGAGTCGATAAAGTATGGTAAACACTACAATCTTCATTTTAGTACTTCGAATAGTGGATTCTGATGAATAACAAAAAATAGAAAAGATTGTTTTTAATGTCACTATTCGTCTTACCCTGATCAGTCAACATTTTATTTCAGCAATATCTATTTTTCTGAGGATGCTAGATCCCTATAAATCACTGTGTAAACGTCTTATTTTTGTAATTTTATTCTAAAAATTTGCATTTCTCATTTTCGCGCCAAATGTGCGCATTTTTACCTTCATTTTGTATTTCCCACTTGGGAGGACCTTAGATGTCATTGGTTCGTTTCCTCTTTTAATACGCTGTTTTGTGACGTTTCTCAAGGACATCTTTACCCAGTGTATATATGCTTAAGTTGTATACCTGTTCGTTCGACCTCTTATGGAATGCACATTTCCTTCGTCTAAATCTGGTCTCCTTCTAGTTTGCAGGGTTAGGGCGCAGTGAATAGTTTAGCTCACCTTGTTTTTCTGTTACTGATCCTTCTTTCCGTTCACCGATTTTAGGTGATCTCGTAATCTCCTCAAACGTAGCACTTCTTAAACTAATTAACGTTCTTCTAATTCCTTTTTAAGAAAGGTACATAAAATAATTAAGTTATGGGATATATGTACAATACCTCACAATATACACTTACACAGTGTATATCTTAAAACATCCATTTGATAAAAACCAACACTTGTGCATTTGATATAAAAAGGCTTATTAAAGCCGATTATTATTCCGTCATGTCTTGATCACTGTTGATCCATCCTGTTGTGAGCTCAGTTCACACAATATGCTTTATCTAATTGTGTTCTTGAGCAAAACTACAGATACCCAGCGCCTTTCATACTATTGACCTACATGAGCTCATACGTGATTTATGTAGCAAACGCTCCTCCCTAAACCCTAGTCACAAAACTTGAATGGCATTTAATGAAGGTTTACTGAAAACGTTAGTTAGATTTCGGATGCATTTTCATACTTCTTATAAATATATAATGAGTGCTTGTTTTTCTCTAAACAATTAGGTCATCATTATTTAATTTACATCTGTAGAAAAATAAACTCGTTTAGCACTTACTTTATCGAAATGTTACTTCGTCTTTTACTTCAAAATGGGTCTTTTTTCAGTCACTTATCCACAAATTTCTATTTTCAATTATAGATATGTACGGTGGTGTAAACTTTTTATCTAATGAAAGAGTGAGTCCGGCAATGACGGTTAACAGTCAGTATGACTCAGATTCAGATACTACTCAAAAAGGGAGTGGTTCACGGTAGGTTTCAAGATTTCATCAATGAATTTAACCTGATCTTTAATACCTTAGTTGCCAGTGTATTTATTTCACGAAGCATTTTTACGATTTTGTAGGTTCTATCCACGTCTAAACTAATTTCTGTAGGAAACCAACACTGAATACTACTAACATTTGTATAAACCTCACCATCAGTAGTTATACGTTAGCACAGAGAAAACTAAAGTGGATTACATTCGCCTTCCGAATTGCAACCGGTGGGCCTTAGAAAGCTACTTTGTTCATTTTGGTTAATATATAAAGAGATATAATACACTTTTTGTAGTTGAACTATATGGTTTTGAAATCCGTTATGAAAAAAGACCTTTCGATGCTCTACTTTTTCTTAGGTTTTTCAGGTTTTGAATTTTGTTAATACTGTCTTGCGAATTTCTGTTATGATGTAAACTAATTCTTTCAGGAAACTCCTAGATGAAAAATGAATTCTCTTGCAGTATGAAGGAAATAGGACTGTAATTGTATAGAACTTTTTAATAAAATCAAAATTAAATCCCAGAAATCAATGGCTGCTTCATTATACTTCATGTACTAACCTACATACACCTGCTACCCCTCTCCGAGGAACATAGGCCACCCATCAGCTTTTTGTATCGAAATCTGTTCTGGGCAATCTTCTCCAGTTGTTTCCAACTGTTATTCATTCTTTTGGTGCCTACATTAAATTCCCGACGCCATGTGTTCTTTGGTCCTTCTTGTTGCCTTTCGTCTTCAGGACTCCAAGTCAGGGCTTGCCTCGTGATGCAGTTTGATGACTTCCGCATTGTATGTCCTACCCACCTCCAGTGTCTCTTCCCAACTTCCTCTTCATTTAAAAATTAGTTTGTTCTCTACCACAGTAGGTTTTTGCTTATGGTATCCGGCCAACGGATAGTGAATATCTTCTGTAGACAACTATTTATAAACACTTGTACCATCTTGATGATGGTTGTAGTAGTTCTCCACGTTTCATCTCTGTACAATAGAACCGTCTTGACATTTGTATTGAAGATTCTGACTTTCATATTGTTTGACAGTTGTTTTGAGTCCCATATGTTCTTCAACTGTAGGAATGTTGCCATTACTTTGCTGATCCTCGCCTTTACGTCCTCATCCGATCCTCCGTGTTCATCGATGGTACTTACCAGGTACAAGAAAGTTTCCACATCTTCCAGAGTTTCTCCACCAAGTGTGATTGGGTTGGTGTTCACCATGTTGTATTTGAGGATCTTGGTTTTTCGCCTTGTGTGTGTTGAGGCGTACTGATGCAGAGTTTGCTGCTACACTGTTTGTCTTGACCTGCATTTTTTGGTATATATGGGATAAATAGCTTCATATTTGTTCAAAAACTACTGAAATTGGACTTGATCGTGTTCTATTTAGTAAAGTTTTGTATATACTCTTTGTACACTGACACGGAAGCAAACTTAATCGGCGATGTTAAAAACAAGATATATGGATAGCTAAAGGCGTCTGTACGTATACCTTTGTTTTAAGACCTGGAGACTTGTAAATATCTGAATAGTGTACCTACTATCATGTTTAAGACCTACCTATTTACCTCTAAGTTCTTTGTTCTTGAGTTTCGGTTAAGGATTCCATCTTATAAGATCTGTGTTTATCTCAAGTGAGTTTTGTTCCAGTTTCTAAGGAAAACTGTTATTGATAATTTGCATATATTGATTCAAAAATCAGTTATTTTGACTCAAATGTCGGACCGAAATATCTAAGGGTTTCCTTAAGCTTATCATTCTAAACTGCTGCTTTATACGGTTTACTTATATTGTAACTCTTCATAATTTGGTTAGTTTTCTGAAGGATTCCAAGTTACAGTGAAGCGAATGTGATTAAAATCCAGTTGAATGACGCTTCTGTCATTTCACTTATCGATTGCGTAAAATGATATCGATTTACAGTTTAAGAATATTACATTTTGGTAAGGATCAGTTAAGAGTTCTTAATTTATGTTACTGACATCTAGCAAACGTTAATCGACATTTCAAGAACTTAAGTCATCTAGTATTAACACCATAATCTTATCAAATCCCAGTAGAGATAACCATAAGACTTCACTTACAGTCTCCTATCATAATGCAAATATTCATACCAAATCCTTTAAAAGACGTAGCTCTCAAATCAACGTTTTGGGGACAGTGGGATCTGGTGAGATGAACGTTTTAGTTAGCTGATCGTATTACTGACTGAATATTTTGACAGTAGCATAAAGACCACGCATATATCTCAGTAGTCAAAGTTACCTCATAAATTAACCTAGTTTGTTGTGAATTAACGGATTCCTAAGATCTGTGTTAATCTTTTCTTGATTACTTAGTCAATATTATGTTTTAACAAAACACATCTTCGTATATAGGATGTGTTTCTTTTCAACTTATTAGTAATTATCACTGTCTTAAGACTTCAATGAAAAGCCTAACTAATTAAGCGAATACACCCTAAACGAAAATAAGTTTGGATATTTACTGACTTTCCGTAGGAAGAATTTTTTTCTTATAGCTGACTGTTTACAGTGTGTTGATTTGATAATTTACTTCACCAGTTTACTTAAGCACACCCAACTCTACTATTTTAGAGATCATTACAAATTTATAAAAATTGATAGTGTGTAATCCTGTCTTTTTTTTACATTCAATCAATTTGTCAAGTACTGTGAAAAATATTTGAACTACGAAATTCAATGTAGGTGGGTAGATATGGACTATTTACTTTTATGTCTTCTAACTTTAGCATAAACTCCGAACAAACATTTTGCGTTACGATTCAGTACTTGTGTAATTAGATGAAATACTACAGTAGGATATATATATATATATATATATATATATATATATATATATATATATATATATATATATATATATAACGCCATTTAAAGGAGTGTTTTTTTTAGACCAGTTTATGAAAAACTCTCTGCATGTCTTCTCCGTTTGTTATGTGTTCCTTAAAATTAAGGTCAAAGAGATTTTAATTACTTTACTGATAGTATTCTCAACTTGTAATTTGGATAATGAGTTTATTTACGAATGAGTCTGAACAAAGCAAAAGGTTATGAAATTGAGACTAATTTATAGTTGGGAAAATTTTGAACTGTTTTCTGGAATGGTAGTCATGTTTTGAATATACTGACTTTCTGATATTATTTTAGATTAATTTCATTTATTTTAAATCATTGCATTGCAAATATAAACAGATATTTATGCATTATTTATTTTCCTAATTGTTAAAAGTAATACAGATTATGAAAATGATATACAAGAGAATAAGATACCTAGTTCAGGATTAGAATATTTTAATACCCGAAACAATATCATTAATAAGTTGAAAAAGTAGTCGACGAGAGAAAAACATTTTGTATACCAAACAAAAGCGAGTTTCGATTGGTGTTTCTGATATCTAAAATGAGTATGCTTGGATTCAAATATACATTAGAAAGAAAAGGATAAATATTTTAAAACTATTGATCTGTTAGTTTCTTGTACATAACTATGATGAACCACTGCTCAGTGTGTATAATATCGTTATATGATGTTCTTCTACATTATTAAAATAAATATAATGAAATCTTGTTCATCCTTTTATACCGATATCTTGAAGGGGTAGTAAAGCATTTCTTTACTGAAATTATCATAGAGAAGAAAACCTAATAGTGTTTATTCTGATTATTAGCGACTTTAGTTCTACTAATGATTATAACCTCAGTATTTATGGACATCCTTGATACAGCAGAATATGATAGCATTGCTACCAAACTACTCAAAACTCTGTGTACACCCACTAGATCGTTCATTATAAGAATGCAATATATTCATCAGAACGGAATAGTTAGCATGTCAACACCCGAAGGTAAACAAGCACGAGACTACCAAGGTGTTTAACTGAAGAGATGTAAAAAAGAGTCTTAAGTGGGTAATAGAATAGCGTGAATTGTTGATTCACTAAAACCAGTGAGATCAGCATCAGATGTTGAATATCTTTTGAACTATAGACTCTGGAGAATTATTCAAGGTTATATCTGCTTAATTATTTGAAAAAATTAACTCTTAGAACAAATTCATTGTTATTGTTTACTTGAATCTTCCCATTAATGTTTAGAACTGAAATTAATCAGTCTCTTATTAGCATTTGTGCATAATGTTCGTATTTACTCGATATTGCATTAATTCACAAGCATTATAAGCATAGATGGATAGTGGCTAGCATTAGAATCCAGTTATTACTTGTTATAATTTTCAAAAACTACTTCATTTTTGAAGAACAGTATCATGTGTGAGATAAGGTTTTAGACGATTACTGTAATATACGGATTACCACTTACTTTGAAACTGGGAACCATTAAAATTCTCATGACGAGAAGTAAGAACACAAAACATTGGTACAAGTGAAGATTTGTTCACTCCGAAATTCGACGACCCTAGTCGAAAATACATTCATATATGTATCGATCTGTATACCCAATTACTTATTAATTACAAAAGTGTCGAATATATGAAATTTAAAAAAATCTCACATTCTACAAGTCACTCTGAATTGAGTTCATTTTAATTTAATACAAGGAAGAATAGACTAAATAAAAATCTCAATGAAGATAAATGTAATCTTATGTTGAGTAAATTATTGCATTGAAGATATAACAAATATTATTTTGAGCAGTTATCAAACAGAATTGATGCAAGGAATATAATTGTCACACTGAACGAAAGTTCACAGCTGTCATCCTGGCCGAAGATCACGGTAAATCGATGCAGAAAATATTGACCGAAATAGTGTCCTCTTCTTATCCCGTCATGTCAATTACCTATTAGTTAGCGAAACGGAGAAATAATCCTTGATTTTCAATTATGAATCTTTGACTTCGTGAGTTTTCAGACATACTGATAATCTTCATTGATATTTCAATCTACCTTTGAAAAGTTAAGTGTTTTCTGACAATGACCCATGAATATAAACAATTAACTTATTGAGAGCTAACTATCAAACTGAAATGAATGAATGTTACAGGCAAGTTTATGACCACAAATTCAATGGAAATGAGGTCTAACTTTGATATAATCGAGCTCCTATAATTTATTCACCGAAATAATTAATTAGACTAGATAACGCATCCGCTGAAAAACAAAGTACTTATATAAAATTTTCAGTGTTAGCGTGAAGCTATTACAACTGATGGTCGTAGTTATTTAGTTGAGATTGATTTCATCGGTCACCCACACATAAATTCATCCTTGTCGATTAAATCATTGTGCATTTATATAGAAATTTTATGTATACATTTTATGGCAATAGCATTTTATTTCTCACTATACATACGTCACTTTCTGAACTCCTTACATTCATGTATAACATGCTAAATTTTTCTTTACATTTAGATATTGTTGATCATTTTGTTTGGTGTTTAGGTACTACAATCATGTATTCGGTGTTGTTTGTTTTTTACTAACTGTATCAGTTGTTTTACTTAACCTTTATATCTAATGCGTACCATCTTCATTTTCTGTATTGAGTTGCTCACCACTGAGTTATTTGATTTGATTTATCCATTTTGCTCAGAATTACATTCTTTGCTTTACAAGAGCGTTTCGTCCTCTTTGAAAACTGCTGTGTTTTTCAATGATTTATCTACTTAATACTTTGCATTTTGAGTCTACACAGCCTTAAGGTACAAAGTAACATTCTCTGCTCGGCGGGAAACTTATCTTTTCTGACCGTTTTATTGTATCAGGTCGGGTTGTATTTCTGCGGTATTAATACTGTTTGGGTTTTGTGTAACCTAAACATTATTAATATCCTTATGTTGAACAATATCTTTGTTATGAGCAAACCTTTAAATTTTGATAAAGTGTTGAAGATATACAGAATATACCGGGACATAAGTGATTCTGATTTTTACAAATATCATGGGCTAGTTATAAAGCGCTGTTGTTCTCATTAATTGAAAACTGTTTAGTTTTACTCGCTATTTCCTGTTGTCAGTAGTTTTTACTCTGTAATTAATCAGGGTAACGGAAAGATCGATTGACAAGTGCTCACATTCTTAATAGAATGCCGGGTCATTTTTCACCCTATATTTATCGATTGTTCAATGTTTTCGTCTTCTAATTGGAACTTTGTGAAGTCATTGATAGAATAGGATTAACAGTGAGGAAGTATAACTTTCGACTATCATACGAAGGACTGTTGTTTATATTTCTGTTATATGATTAGTAGCTGCTCAGACTGTTATATTTCCATATTCTACTACTTTTAAGCTTTCTTTTGATTCGTAAATCATAATATGCCTATTATTCCAGATTTGTCGTTTATTACTCACTCTTATTACGCCGGTTTTGCATCACTTATAACTAATTTATGTATACATAGCACTTTCAATCATGTTATTGTGTGTTCAAATATTTTGAGTATATTACTGTATGAGTTTCAAATAATGATTAAATTGAGTACAATACAGGGCTGATCTGCTTTCTATCTTCACTTTCTGATTTGTTGCTGGCTTAGAAGGAGCTGAAGGACCGAAAAGTGCTATGGTCTTTGTTGTTTTTAAATGAACGATGTGTTGATTAATAAGTAGGTTTCTGGTTATACTGACAATATAGGTACTATAAACAATAATCGGATCAGAGAGAGATCATACAACTGCTTTCCTATCATCAAGGTTTGATCACACAGGACCTAATACAGTCGAGAAATCTGTTTTTTTCTATATAAAGGTAATTTGCAAGAGTCGTTAAGGAGTAAAATAATCATATATATGTGCAGGACGTCTTGAGACCGGTTGAATGAAAATGTTAGCTATTTGAGATCGGACTTTTCCAGGCCTAATATAATAACTAGTAGTGATCGTGGTAACCGATGAAATGAATGTCCCATGGTTTGTCCAAAACACTAACTAATAGTCATTGACTGATCATGGTATAAATATAAGAGGAAACTGCAAACAAAAGTGAATAGATAGTATCAAATATAACAGAGAAAGTTCTGCAAAGGATTTATCGCTTGTAACAAACATCATACCCACCACAGCTTAAATTATAGTAAGGAAAATGACATTTCACGCTGAATTTCCGTTGAAAGTTCATCGGATCTGAATCCATATATAAAGCGAATTCTGTATTTTTATTCCCTTTCAACCAACCATGTTTAAACTAACCATAATTCAACCTGATTTCGGACACCTAATAGCCACCACACGAAAATACTGCCTAAAACATGTTCATAATTATCATACAATCGAGAACCAAGGAAGATAGATTTTTATAAGTGTGTATTTACTATCTTCAGATAGTGTGAATATATGTTGTGAATGATCGGTATATAGTGTGTTACACCTGTATTGATATTGGTTATACCATGCTAATAAAATTTCTAGCCAGAAAATAAAGAAAACAATCATAGGTAAACATAACTTACTCCTTTGATTAAAAAATAATGGTAGAACTATTTCTCAACTCTGTTATTTTTAGATTTCATTGGCACTGATTTAGAACAACTTTAATTAAATAGTATCCGTCGTTGTATAAATAATAATCCAGTTAACCACAAAAAGAAAGGAGAGAGTAAGCAGCCTTGTCAGATTCCCCTCACTTTCCAGAAGCAATAATGAAATCCCAAACGTTCTAAATGAATTTGTAGATTATAATTATTTAAGGATTTAAAGCTGTTTTAAGTATTATTTAGCATTAGTGTACTTTATGGCCATGCATCCAATATATTGTGCTACATATTCCGAACTCAAAGAAAAATATATAAGTGCCATGAAATTGAAAGTCCGATCAACCAAGGTGAATATTCTGAATTGATAAATAATCCATATTGTCTATTAGATTGTATTGCCGCTAATTTCCTCATTCTTATTTGGAAATGTCACTCTACTAATGAGTAGTCAAAGATATCTACTGGAAATTTATTCGTAGTGTTCTGGACTCATCACGGTAATACGTGGTAAAGAAGTAAGAGAACTACATAATATTACAAATTCACAACTCGCATAGGGGAATCAGCAATAAGAACACAATGTCCAGATTTAATAAGGTTAGGGTATTTTCTGGACAATAGATTAGAAATGAAATCATGGTGCAACTTATCATTGCTTATCGAGCAATCGTTTTAGAAAGGTAATGCACACGGTAAAACCAAGTTTCGGTAGATTTTTGGCATCTTTTAATGAAAGTAAATTACAGAATTTCCGTTGAATTTGACCATTATTAAAAAACCTATCTGAATGTTAATCTCATCAAATTTAAAAGTTAGTCCCTTTGATAAATTTCGATAATGATATTAGAAGACGAAGATTATCAGAACTATGTGATATATTAGCGCAATACATTTCGAACAATCTGATCACACATATACTTGTTAAGATTAAATTTAAAGTATTCTGTATGGTTTTCTCACCAGAAAAGTTTTAGTTAGGAAACGTGAAGACTAAGCAATATGTTTTGTATTATGAAATGTTAAGGCTGAACCTCATCTGTAAAAAGTAAGGCTTTGAATGGTTTCCCATTTAATTAGTCTGTGATTTTTGCGACGGCTATAATACCCAACAATTTTGTTCCCTTTTATGAAATAAGAGCTTCCTTAATACTGTTGTCTTCAAGCTGATTCATTAGAGGCGTAAAAAACAAGTACTAATTTAAACTGTACGACGGGGAAGAGAAGTGATACTTCAACTGATATCAGCTGGTTTGAGACATTTAAAATCTTATGTATTAATAATGATGAACAGTTTTCTCATTTACTAATGAATTATTACGCAGCACTGCTTAGTTAGTTGAATACTTCCCACTGATTACGGAGATTATTCTGAAATTTCACCTAGTTGTCACTATTATTTATATCTATCGAATCGGTATAAAATTGTACAACGCATTGAGCACAAAGTGGGAGTTTCTCAGTAGCCAAACTAATAACCTTTAAGTACTCAACGTGTTCTCTGTTTAGTTTTCTATAACGTTTACCACGATTGGTATTTAAATATATGTGCGCAATGAGGTGGATGATGCCATTATCTTAAGAACACTATTCAGTGAAGTTAGTTAAAGCCAGATTGTTCTAAAGAGATTCACCTAACAATTAATTTAACCACTATAGTGACAATCCATTCATTATACCTATTGTTATAAAATCAGTAGGGATCGGGATCACAAAGTGAGCACATCCACATTTCAGGGCCGTTTTTTACAATTTCTTAGTTAAGCCTGTTACCCCTCGTCGAGGAGCATAGGCCACCCATCAGCACTCTCCATCCACCACTGTCTTGGGCTATTTTTCCAGAAGAAACAGGAAAGGGGAGAGTAAGCAGCCTTGTCTGACTGCGGTCCCCACTTAGAATGCAACTGTCAGCTGTCCTCCATGCATGACTTTGCATTGTAGTCCGTCGTACGAATTCCGGATGATGTTGACGATCTTTTCAGGTACTCCATAATGTCGAAGAAGTTTCTATAATGTTCTCCTATTCACACTGTCAAACGCCTCATGATCAATGAAGTTGACGTAAAGTGACGAAATCCACTCAACTGATCGTTCAACAATGATCCGTAGAGTCGCGATTTGGTCTGTTGGTCTAGAAGTTTGGCGTCTACTGAGACTCTCATCCGGTTCAGCGACACTGCTGAAAATGTTTCCTGATATTGGCAGTATTGTGATGCCTCTAGTTCTCACGTTTGCTCAGATCTCCTTCCTTTGATATCTTGATGAGGTTTCCTTCCAGTCTGTTGGCACTTTTTCTTCCTCCCAAATCTTCATGAATAGAGTTTGGAGCATGTTTGCAGTTGCTTCTATGTCTGACTTCAGAACTTCAGCTGGTCCTGCCACTTTCCACCTCTTGATTTGTCTGATGGTCATCCAGATTTCTTTCGTCGTTTGTGGAATGACATTTATAAGAAGGTCCGTAGGTGCTGTTTTTAGGTCTGGTGGATTGAATGGGTCTGTCCTATTTCAGAGTTCCTCAGAGTGTTCTATCCATCTTTTCCTCCGTTCTTGAATCTCAGCGATTGGCATACATTCTTTATTCTTGATCGGTCACCCTGGTTTACCACATTTCCCTGCAAGTTTCTTTGTCGTGTCATATAGTTGTTTCATATTTCCCTCACTTTCAGCCTTTACTATTGTCGTTGTTAGATCTCCCACGTATTTCTGCTTGTCAGCTCTTGACTTTCTCTGCCCTTGTTTGATTGCTGTTAATTGCTGTCCTCTTGTTCTTCTTTTCTTGTTCAGGGGTTCGATAGAGATCCATTGCTTATGATGATGCTCCTTGCGGCCCAGAATCTCCTGACATGTTGAAGTTAATGCTTCTTTGATCCTTTTACAGTTGCCCTCCAGCGTAGTTTCTCCTTCTTTCAGTAGATCTTGTAAGGCTTGGAACCTGTTGTTGAGAGCTATCTTGAATTCGTTGAGTTTGTCAGTACACCGAAGGAAGGCTGTATTGAACCATTGTAGTACTGTCTCCCCAATTGTCCAATGCTTCTTTAGTTTCAGTTTCATCTTAGAAACCACCATTTTGTGGTGATCTGAAGTTTTGTCTGCTCCTCTCCTGGTTCTCAAGTCTTCCATCATCCTTCTGAATATTTTAGTGATACAGATATGATCCATCTGGTTCTCTGTAGTGTGGTGTGGTCCGGCGAGATCCACGTAGCTTTGTGTGGGAATTTCGGGCCGCCTATAACCATTTCGTTGAATGCACATAAGTGTGCAAATCTGTCACCAGTTTCGTTCCTTTTTCCCAGTCAGTCCATGTCGTCCCATCATATCTTCATATCCAATGTTGTCCATTCCTGTGACTATCTTCTATCTTTCCCAAGACTGGCAGTAACACTAAAAGGGCTACAGGTGGGGTTCGGATTTGATACCAATTAATTATTATCATAAATGCATGGGGTAGGTCAATTTCTATTCGGTGGACAAATTGTTTAGTGCGGTTATATCGTTGAAGTTGTCGGGGTTTCTCCCCATGTTTCGTTTTTGTTCTACAGATCATTTTAAATCCCATAGGCTGCCGTGTTTAGGAACCGCCATTATGATTTGTTCGATTCAATTCGTCTGACCGATCCGTCTGTAAAGGAAGCTATTTGGCTGTTGTTTTTTACCATTTAGGTGTTAGAAAATTGGTTTTATGTCGCCACTATCCTCCCTTTCTTCTTGTCAAGCATATTGCACTCATTCTTAATATTTAAAGGCGCATTTCTTGCAGTCAGTTTTCCGTTTTCCTCGTCTAACAACGACTGCATCTGGTAGAAGAACAATCATTCACGTATATCCTGTTTCAATTCTGATTATATTTATCCATTCAGTCTTACTGTGCAGTATTTATGGTTCGCCACTGACCTTTGATGTGCTTAACTGAGATTTGACACTTAAAATTCACCCACCTGGTTCGATTTGTTTGATTGCAAATGCTAAGAGAAATAAATATCCGAATTTTTCCGTTCTTTGTAGTGCGAATTTCATAATGTCTGTGATAAGCACTGATTTTATCAATCTCTACTCTTAATGCTTTTCTTTTCGTAACTGCCAGCACCTAATCTGCAGATACTTTGATGCTAGAGTAGTGCCTTGTTCAGTGTGAGGAATGCCGGAAAAGAGAACAGGAAAAAACTGAACAGACTTTGCAGAAAGTACATACAAAACAATTACTTTCGTTACAGAAAGCTCACCATAAATGTTTGCAACACAAGCAACATGGATGTCAAAACTGTCAGTTAGTAGCTTACGTTTCAAGGTTATTTGTTGTAAGCTAGTTCCTCTAGTTACGTTTCACTGACCCTAATCTGTTGATATTAGAAATCTTGTGTTGAAATCGATTTAACGAAGGCAAACAAATATACTCAACTTTTACCTGCCGAAATTTCCATGTTCCTCAGATTATCAACTTACACTGTCAATTTTCTGGTGTCTGTTTATTTTTTCCTAACATGATAATTATTCAACTACGAAGAAACACAGTTTGTGATTATTGCATACACCATAATATTTTCAACATTTCCATTCACTTTCATAGTTTGCTGTTTCATACGATTAATTTTCATACAGCCCAGAATCTTCATCAGACATGTAAAACATTTTGCATGCTAATGATGAATTATCAGTGTTGTTTCCATAATTCCTGCCAACAAAGCCTGAAGTTTGGCATTTGGCTGTCTGCGAAAATTACACCTTGCGGCTGGTCCTTAAAATTGGATTTTGAGGTTACTAAACAGCTGACGATATGTCGAGGAACTTCAAAATTTAATTTTCAGGTATTTAATAATAGACTATAATGTAAGCGTAGTCAATGACTTCTTACAAAACTAAGACCGACGCAGCTTAATATGGGATTGATGCTTAAACTTTATATATTTAGAGCGTTTAGATAGTGTACAGTGCAACCTGTCTTAAAGAATTTAATGAAACTTAAATTGAGAACTGCCTAAATATGGAAGGTAAATCTGTGGTTAGTGAAAGACATCGCTAACATTAACTGTCATACAAAAGTTGCTTCAGGACGATCCTGTGGAGATGTTTTTTAGATCATCCAATGTAGCATCCAGACACAGTCTACGAGGTGGCGAAATCAGAGTGGCGAAAGTAAATATTAACACTGTCTTTTGATATTGCACATATTGTACACTCACCGAACTACGGAATTACAAACCTATAAATATCACTTCTGTCGTATCACTCCTAATGAGGGTAGTGATACAAGATGGTCTGCTCATCTACTTAAAGGACACTTGATCGACCTATCGCAACCTGGTTTCACATGAACAAAGTTCCGCAATACATGCCTGAGAAACTTCTTTAGTGAGGTTGCTCGTATGCGCGACCTAAAGCAACTTGTGGTCTTACTGTGCTTCGACATCAAAAAAGATTTTGATTACAGACCTCGTAATATTCTAGCTTACACAATTCAGTTAATCGAAGTTACTAGTCCGCTGTTGCAATGGGTTAACTTTTTCTCATTAACAGATACCAAGTCAGTAAAATTAACTCTACCAGCAACAACCAATGGTGTTGTGCAAGGTAGTTTATTGAGACTGTTTCGTTTTCCAATCAACACTAACAATACATGCAGGTACTTCAACATAGATAAGATCCATCTTTACGCTACTGACTTAATTGTCGTCTACGCAACTTACGAAGTATGAGGCAAACAATCCACCATGAACTCAACAAGGCCGATAATTAAGTATTAGGATTAAACACAAAGAAATGCAGCTGGCCATGTATAGGGACCCGTCTGTTAAAATAAAACTAACACTTAACAAAAACGTACCTGCCAAAACTCAAATCACTGACCTTGGGCTTCATCACTCTCACAGTCTCAACTTCTTCGAACATTTACCCACTAAAGCATGGAAATTGCGAAGACTACTAGGCTTCATTATTCGCAATTTTTTTCGGAATGAATTCTACCGCTGAATACTGATCGTTTTTATTTTCTAACTTACACCTATCCGATATACTGCAGGTGGAAGGAATATAACAGAATTTCACCAGCTGAATGCTTTAAACGGATTCAATGGTTGATTATCACTCCCGTAGTTATATCTTACGTCATGATCTCAACTGGAAAGGAAGGCCTAGATCCTATTTGACTCACCAGTATGCAATAGTATATATTCTCAGATGACAGTATATTACATGAGGCACTTCACTTTGCAGGCAAAACCGGCTAGACTATAACTTATAGACGACCTATGAGGGACGCTGAAATGACCCAAAGGGTGGACACCTACTGACTAGGAATAAATGGGGGTTATAAAGCAGTTATAATTCGCATTTACAGTTGAAGGTTAGGGTAGAAAGTTAGAGTTAGGTTTTTCACCACTAACTGAGATCAGCTATAATGATAAAACTCTATTCAACCAAATGTATGGATGAATTTTGCGCAGAAATTTGTGACTTGTTATCTTATACCTCATTGGTTCGTCCACAAACTTTAGTCTCGCACACAATGATTATATAAACAGGGGATCAATTTTCGCATACTAGAATAACAATGTTAGTAAGACTCCAATATTCAATATAAGAGTTAGCGCGCTTAGTAGAATCTGCGTCGCGACGAGCAATTGATCCCCGAAAATGAACTGAATTAAGATCCTGAGCAGTCATTCGAAGATGACAACTTCATCGTATTATTTTGTGCTTTTTGCTAGTGATAAAAGATATATTCTGGATGTATTAGCGATGGGGAAAGACGAAGTCATTTATTCCGCGGATGTTTTCGGTGGCAGACCATGAGGGTGCTTAAATGATAGGGAAAAAAGAAAAGAAGAGAGACGGGACAAACAGTGTTCATGACTAATGAAGTTTAGTCACTTATGATGGAACAATTAAAGCATGACTATTAAGAATATAATATAAAGATAAATCAATTAGATTTAGGATGACAGGTATTGGATTTTGGCGTGAAATTCACTCACACACTTGTCTAAATGGCATTTTGGCATTTCAACTGATGTTAGTTCGTGATGAAAACCATAAATTTAATTTCAAACCCAAACTATTGACTGTGAATCATAATCTTTATTCCTCAAACTTCTTTATAGCATCCATTTAGCCCTAGTAATTAGATGGTAATACCCAAATTAATTAAAGCGTCGCAAAAGGTCGTTCATAAATTATAGCCTGATTCTCGTTCTCTTTTACTAGGTCAGTTTCTAGGTAGATATATTACATCGGGTTAATAAAAACAAGCTAAAGTATGACACTGAATGAATAAAGAATTGCACAAATAAAGGTAATTTAAAAGAGCTGCAAACTTAAGATTTTACGTTTTTAAAGGTTAGTAAGAAAACAGTGTTGGAAAATCAAATAGCTGTTTCTCGTCAAAATCTATAAAACACATGTTTTATTCTTATAACTTTCATGAGTTAACTCATATATAGCGTAATTGTCCCGTCTTACTCGCGATAGGATTACTCAGTAGAAAGTGAAGCAAATTCAGGGTAACAGACATGAGTCAAAGAGGTGTTTGGCGTAAGAAATTGGCATTTGGATTGAGGTTATTCCCAGCCATCATGTTTGCTGGTCAGTAACGCCACCTTACCCCCCTTTGTGATTCTAGTCTGTCCTACATTTGTGGTATGTATGAATGTTGCTTTAATGTAAGCTCCGTGTTGCACACAGTCTTGGAATTCATCCTTTCTATTGATTCCATGTCACAAGCAAATCAGGTTACAGGTTTTATATCGCTGGTTGGACATCCGGTTAGTATATCACACTGCTATGATGTTAACCAACTGTACGAGTCACATGATACTGGCCAGATAATATGTGGTCTAGGAATGTTAACAACGGGTAGCTGATCAAATGCTGTGAAATATATGAGTAAGATGGTAAGTAAGAAAACAAAATATTTGGATGACAGTAATTATTTTCAAACGAACATAAATTTGAACTAAGGGGAATCCACAATTATTTAGGATATTCTGAGCATCCTATGATCGTCGAACAGCACTCATAGGGTTGGTGAGTTATCTGTCTGCAAACTAGGGAAAAAAACGTTTTTTTGTTCAATGTTCGTGCAAGCGAGGTTTGAGGATGATTATTCATGATTAGTCAATGATCCTCGACTAAGAGATATGGTAGTTGTTGAAGGGGATAAGAATATTTGACTTGGTCGTGATACAACGTATTTCAAAAGTCCAATGCGTGCAACACCATCAATCGCTGTGTGGATGAAAAGAGAAACACGAGAAACATGATTATTTAATAGTTATAAAAAGGGAATACGAGAAGTATAACAACAACAACATGTAAAATGTGAAATCTCAAAGGTATTCGACAGTTGACTATTTATGCTTTGTGATGTGGTTGTAACGTCCCAATAAGAACAACGAATGGTAACTTTTTGGATCCATTTATGGATCATTACTATACGTACATTTTTATCGTATAATTCTTAAGCAACTAAACTGTTCATATCCATGTCCATCTTACTGTGAGCTTTATTTTGACCGGTGAACTATTATTATACGATTTAACATTCTTCAGTTATGGATTGTCTGTTAATTACTACCTCCAGTTACAGTCACATTTGGCTAATTCTTGTACAAATGTTGTTTCATATTTTATGGTACGTTGTTGTCTGTCTGGTTGGTATACAAACTCAGTATACTTCAAATAAGTTATTCATATCGCAGAGGCTGAGCTTGATGTCCTGGACTTAACAGGCTCAGCTAGGCAGGAAGTAGGACCAATCAGGACACTAGACTGCTCGCATAGGTTTCATGAGTCACTGATCCGATCGATAACTCACTGCTATCTGATTGATGGTATAGCTACGTTATACACTAAACAGGACACACAGGTCACAAATTATAATAGTAGCCACTAGGTGCCAGTTGATTATTCATTCTTAAGGTTAAATGTAGGACAGCCCATATTTAAATGTAGCTTGGCTTAGGCAAGACCCATAGAGCATGTTAGAAACCCCATATTGGTCCATAAGGTAGCCTAGAGAAGATTTAAACTGAGTTAGCATTTCATCTGAAATTTACCGGTAACCCATTCAAGAGTCTTGCATAGCGTGTGACAAAGAAAGTTAGTCTTAATTTACATAATGTTCTTGATATCTTGAGCACAAAAACCTTATCCAGAAGTTCAAAATTAGTTTTTGATTGAGGTCAAAATCACAGCTTTTGATAGACCTGAAGTATCACAATTTAGCGTAGTTTTATTATATAGAATCCAGTATAGTAGGGTAAGGTTAAGTTTAATTCGTCTTAGCCATCACCAACCCAGGTTCCACTCTTCACATCCATCTTCATATGATGAATAAGGCGTAAGAAGTCTTGGTAAATGATGTTGCATTTTCTCAACTTTCTGTCAGTCTAAAGAACGCATGCAACTGAATATAAATGTGCAGTATTCCAGAAGGGGCCACACACACTTTATAGAGTTATTTTGGATTTCTAGTTCAGGCTCGTCAAAAATCGTACTGTACTTGCAGTATATTCATTAACCAAGCCCTATATATATGACCCTAGAGGTAAAGTATGCATGGTCCAAATTTAACAAAACAACAACTGGACAAAACTCCTCCCTTTTGAGTATACATCGAAATGGGACTGTTTTTTCTTCACGATATGCGTGCCATATGGACTACATATGTTTGCTAGAATTCTTGATGAAGCCCTCGTTTGCAGTGGTCTAGTACTCGCGAACACATTTGCATCCTACTCAGATGTCAGAGGCTACCCATAAATCTAAATCACGTTAAAATGAGTCACGCTTCCTTTTGTTTTCTACTTTGAAGTCTATGATTTGCAAGCTGTCTGATAAACTTGTAAGAATATTATTTATAGTATTAGTGTTTTTCAGGAAAGCATGAAACACAGAGCATCAATTAAGAAAAAATATTGCGTCTAGATGTAACCTCGAAACGACCTAACATCACAAAAAGAAGGAAAGGAGTTACTGACCAATAAATATTGATGGTTAGGGCGACGACTTTAATTTACCCATGTTTGTGAGACAGAACATTTCGTCAGTTTCAGGCTCTCTGTAACTGAAGAAGAGGTTATCAATCTTTTGAGTTGGTACTCCTATGCTCGCTACTCAGAGTCATGTTTCCAGTGTTATGCTGGATACGTCATTTTACCATAAATTGCTAACGAAGGCTTTTGCGTTATGACCTGGTGACTGGTACCAGATGAAAAAATGAGCATAATAAAAATTGTTAAGTGATAAAAGATACAGCTATTAGCGTTTCTTAACAGTTTACTTTCCTTCATTGTACTCGTCGAACATTACTAACACTTAAATCTAGGCGCGAACATGTGCGAAAATATACTGCAATTTATTTTCACTGAGTTCTTCGATTTAACAACCCTACTTCGTAAGCATCTTGTCTGTAAACCAGTGTTGAAATTTATCAATCATGACCACAGAAACTTTTTGCACATCCTCCGTGCTTAGAACTCACTTGCACCGAAATTCAAATAGATTTTACCACCTATAAGTAGCACTTTAGTTGATGTTTACCCTGTTCGAATAAGCTCTGTATTGAATAACAAAAAACAGGCAAACTTTACAGGGAATATATCGCCCGTTGTAAACACAATAACTAACTGAAGGCATCTTGTATTTCGGATGGTCCATAACGTTGGAAACAGATAAAAAATTCCATATTTTCTGGTACTAATAAAAATATTCCACGAGCACCACCCATTACTATCCCACTTATACTCAAAGAGATACCTAAATCACTAGTTGTTAGCATAAAAATGCAATAAGTTTTCTTAAAATCTCGACTACAATCTTATCATGAGATATTGTACACTGTACAAAGTTTTAGTTACTTTTCAGCGAAAACTATGACCTACGAATATAAAGTAACTAATCAGATATTGTCGTCCAATGAACACTTCTTATAATTATTATGGTAGCCAATACAACAATTACCACGCCTCAGAGTAAATCAAAATATAATAGTTATTTATTTTGAAAGACACAGAATTCCCTCTGATGTGAAAGCTCATGCGTGTTTAATGATCTTAGCATGGGGTTTCTGTAACCCAAATGCAATCATCATTTCGAGACACTTCAAGAAAGGTTGGCCAGGTCGGACAATAAATAACTTCGCTTACTGGTTTCAGTTTCACATTATTCTTCAGTCATTCACCCTTGCGTTCGTTTTATTGGCACTAATGATTATTGTTGTACATGTTATGGGCTACTCAAATTTAAATGATCTTCCCTTCAGCGCTCACCCAGCTTGTGGATTTGCAATCGTTGTGCTTACTTTCTCAAATGTAGGTGGAAATAGTACTAATAGATGGTTCAGCCTATTGTTGCATGGTTTCTCTGCACGACAAGTGGTCGTCAGAGAGCTATTACAAAATATGTTCATCAGGTGGCTGGAATTTTGTCCCAGATGCTTGCAGTCCCGACGGCCCTAATCGGACTACAGATGCCTGCTTTGGGATATGGTGTTTGTTCATCAAAAATATATTCGACACTTTTTGCTATTACTGTTGTTCTTAACGTCATCGTTGAAATAACTCTTGAAGTTATTGGATACAAAATCGGAAAAAATGTCAAAAGTAAATGTGAAAACCCTGATTTTATTTATTGTTACATTTATATTAGTTGTGCGGTCAATTCTAAGCATTCAAGCTGATGAAGCTGACAAACTGCTCGCTCGAATTGAAGAAGTGAGTTAAACTAAGGAGAGACTTTCCATTTCAAATAGTCTTGCGTATTTTTGTTTGAATTATTTTTTTTTCTCAGATAAAACCCATTGGCATGATGCATCAGAAAATTAGTACGTTGTTCTACATTTCAGCTCTTTAGAAAATATAAGTCTAAACTTCTTTAAACATGATGAGGGAAAAGCAATTGTACTATCTATTTGATGGAACGTTTAAAAATCGATGAAAACAAAGTGTGAAATATTGCGAGTAATTAAAGTAAAAATCAGTGGTGACATTTTTTACTTCAATTATGCTTTATGATCAAATATCTGTCACGATTGTTTAACCATGTATTTAATGGTGCTGCTAATTATACCATATTTACGCTTGCGAACGGTTGTAATTTATTGATTTATACTTTACAGCATTTTGATATATTTGCAAGTCGATTTGGAAAACGGCAATTTCAGTCACCAAACTATGACTTGGCCCCCATGATATACCCCTTTAAAATTGCTATTGTTAGTTGTACTTGAAATAAGATTGAGTGAGTTACGCAAATTCCTAGCATTTTGACGAAACTTTTGGAGCTTCAATTAACTGTACGTCCTTGTAGCAGTAACAGAAATGTCGGCCCTCCTTTTCATTAAGAAAATTTCTGAATCCACCTGCGTTTAGAAAACTATTTAAAACTCTGTTGATAGTTTTATAAAATCTAATGTGGACCTTCATTAGCTTTGTTTTAGTAAGTGGTTTGCTTTTATCACTGCTGCCGATTTTATCTGATCATACATTTCTATATAGAATAAAAATAGAAACCTTTGCAAGATTAAAATCCAATTTTTATCCTTTTTGTAAATTATTGCGGTTCGAACGGATGTGGTCATTGAAAGTTGAGGTCATTGTATCTCTAGGACAGCTATGTATAATAAAACTTGACATAAAGGATGTAAGCAAGCACAATAAACAATGTAAGAATAAGAAGCAATGCTACAAGAGATATCACCTTTAATAAACTATTGTTACGAATAATTCAAGAGACCTGGCATTTTAGTTAAAGCTCTTGTCATTATAAGGGGAGTTGTAATCAGGAGCACATTCTCATAAAACTTTGATATAAGAGGTACTTCTGAAATAACTTGAAAATCCTCATAATATCTCCCTTTTCAAAGAACAACAATATGAAGTGAATGAATACAATATGTAAAACCACAAAAATTCCGTAACTTGACCAATAATTTTGTCAATCCCAGTAAAAGCCTTATTTTAACGGTAATGAAGTGTTTGCACTTAATAGATTAGTTTTTACTACACTTAACTCGATATGATAAATACAGGAAAGTATCTTTTAAGGTCAGCATATTTTATTTTGCGATACAAGAACTGAATAAATTAATAGTTAGTCCTCAGAAAACATTGTTGTCAGAGTTTGCTACTACTCATCAAGTTACTTTTTAAAGTTTATAAAATTCAGCAATACTTTTTGGTGTTTTTTGTACTATAACTATATACAATTCCGTGTCCTATAGTACATCAGTTCTTGGCTATTGTATTCAAAAATCACGCTCCTCATTTCCTTTCTTGAGTGAAATATCAAGACTGTTTGAGAAATAATTACAGTCTCGTAACCCTCGTATGCACAAAGATACGGTAGTAGTAACACTGAATTAATAAAGTTATACAAATATCAAAAAGAAGTCCTTACTCTATCGTACCACAGAGAGACGTTACCATTTGTTGACTTCTTGAAAAGTCATCAACGCTTCTTCCCCTGTTTGCCGTTAAATAGCCTACTACTTGGGTACCGTTCTTGTCACTAACAAATGCACTATAAGGAGAAACTTCTTTTTGGTTAGATAGGTAACGTATCAACTGGAAGTAAATGTAAGCCCATAGTATATCAATTTACAAGTTTATTTGTTTAACTAAGATAAAGTTTAGTCCAAGGTTCCAAAGTAATTATTTTTAGAAGTTTCTAAAGCACCACTTGGACTATAAGTTCAAAAACAGATTTTAAAACAGTGATTAAATTGAAGATATTTTGCTTTAGAAAATCCAATGGTATCTACTTTTATTTCGGGGTTTTCATATCTGATCATTAAAATATAAAAGTTCACAAAATTACCCCACATACCACATTTTTTAAAACAATACGACTTTATTTTCCGTTGAAACACTTTTTTGCCCTCCAGAATCTAAGCAGATAGGTCAAAAAAGTTCTTAATAAGTAGCTCTTGCTTCGGATTAACTCGGGAGTGTAGTTGGAAAGTATTAGATTTCAGATTACACTAAGTACAAAAGATTGTATCTTCTATCTTGAAAAACTACGTTTTTTATGTAATTAAGCCATTTTGATCTCAACATGCTATCAAAACTGTAAAACTCCTTACTATAATAACGGAATCATTTTCAAGAAAACGATATAATACGCATTAGGCTTTAGGCATTATTATATCATAAAACGACTTTAAATATTTTTAGCATTAATAAACATTTGTTAGTTAGTGAAGTCTACCATCTTGTAAGCTGTTTTAATTTGCACTAGTGTGTTATAAAGTGTGATGTTACGTTCACCCTGTGTTCTAGGATCTAGATCGTGTTGCGTTTATCTGTGCTATAATATACGTTAAAATTGGTTGCATCATTGTATTTTTCAAATATAGCATCAGTCGGTGTTTATTACTTTCAAGTTTTTCATGAACAGCTTTGTTAGATACAACTGATTTACTAATGTGTTCCGAAAAATGAAGATGAATTAGTCTGATTTTGAAGAATTTTAGCAAAAAGTAATGAATATATTTCAAGTATGTAACTCAGGTTCTAAGATTTTATCAGAATGCAGAACAGTTTCATCAAAATATGCTTTATATTTGAAATATTAACAATAAAATTAACTATATTTGGATGTTTGCTTTATTTATCGAACGATATTACTCCATATTAGATGGGTACTGAACTAATTACAATTAAATAATCACCAATTAAGATGATATTAAATGCTCAACCAACAAATGTAGCTTCAAATCAGTAAATTTATTATTGTGAAAATTGAATATTTAGTCTTTCAAATTTATCAAACTGTAAATATTGCACTATTATCGTATAAGTCTGAAACAAACATTACCAGACAATAAGTTTTGCTTCTTAGCTTACGAAGATTAAAGAAATCCGTTTGTTTCAAAGTATAATAGTGAGTACACAAGATATTTAAGTTTCTGGATTATCTTCACAGATTCTCATTTGCAGGCTCTATTTATCAATACGTCTTCAGGTAACTGCACACATTTTGGCCAGTCGTTATGAAATTAGATAACAATTGTTTGATGTTTCGCAAAACTTTATTTGTATCTTAAAAATGAATATTTGCAACCAGATGAAAAAAATCACGAGCTTGTACGTAGTTTATATACAAAACATTTGCAGCGGCTTTATAGAGTAAATTACTAATATGTTAATTTGTGGTTTATTTAATAACTAAGGTGTGTACACTTTTTAAAGCTATTTAGCACACTTATTTTTTCAGTCACTTCGGAGACTTTTTTGATTTTCCCTTATAAAAAAAAGAATGCAGTTTTTTTAATTAAAATAATTGTATCAAGATTTAAGTGTTGGTGATTAAAATTCAAAAAAGATCCTAGCGTTCACTATCGTTTCCTCAAAGGAAAAGCTAAAAGCGTTTTTATACACCGCTTTGCATTATTCGTTCTCGCACTGCAGCCTATATTGAAATACTCAATTTTACCGACTATTATTATCACTCAATAAATTATTATCTATCATTTTACGAGATTGGACTACAAGTTTCTTTCAGCCGATATAGCTTTTAGAAAAAAGAATATTAGACTGCGGAGTTTTCCCATTAAAACACTTTCCAGAATACTGTGTCACTGCCTGCTTTTTATCGAGTAGGAACAATTTTTGTCCCCAATATACGATTTTAGTCCATTCATTTAGTTACTGTAGACACCGGAATCCCACTTGGATTTTAGAACATATAAGTATTTTTATGTAAGTAACTGAGTTAAAAATATATTTCAGAAGCTTGTTCACAATTTTAGACTAGCTTATCATATAGTACCAACCAATATTTGTGTCAAGTAACTTCGTAGGTTACATTATATACAAGATCGTCTACTTACAGTCATTTATAAGCCCTATTATGTTACATAAATAAACAAATAAGTAGTACAATAACTATTCATACACAAACCACCATGTAAAGGCGTGGTTTTCTAAAAATAATTTCTAAATGTTAGATCATATATATGAACATGAGACTGCCCATCGAATTAAAGTGACATGGAACCTTTTTTCTTGAGAACTCTAAAATAACAAAAATATGAAAGTTTTAAATCAAAAATCCCAAATGAGTGATACCATTCATCTTACAATTAATCTTGCAAGATTTTGAGATAAATGTTGAGATGTATGGTAGACGGATGTAAAGAACAACTAGAAATTTTATAAGACGAAGAACTGGATAATGAAACTTTCCCAGAGCAACTTTTAAATATTCTGAGCTATTATTTATTTAAGGTAATACGCGATTCTTATTATTTAGTATATTTCTAATGTTATCACGGAGTAGTAAGACAGGTAAACTTGCGAAATTAACTGCTATAAGCATTTCTGTATGATTATCACTATGAAACACACTATAAGGCGTTTATCAAGCAATTTATTATTTATTTTCAGGATCCGAAACGTGGAGCTACATTTTTAGAACACTATAGGATAGAACTTGTAAGTTGTCACAAAATTTTCTGATATCTATTTGATTAATCTGAAAGATAATAAATTTTGTGAAGCATACATAACAATTTGCAAATACTGAACACCTTCATTTTATAGTTTGGCCGTTTAACTGCGTTTGTTTGTTGTAATAAGTGTGTGTTCAGAACAAAATGGTACCTTAAATTGGCTTTTCAGTAAATTCATGCACAGTTTTCTGTAGCACATTTTTTAGGCCCTAAGTAATTTTATGACTGAAATTTTCTGCAACAATCAAGACCTATCGATATTAGTACACTCCACATAAGTAAGTTCACCTGTCTGTAGGAACGGTAAACTTGTATAAGAACAGCAAAACTTCTATCACCTTGTAATATAACAGTTTTGTTAAACAATTGTTATATTCAAGAAGCGAAATAATTTCAAGATTTAAAGAATCCTCTATTTCTTGATATCACGTTTTTAAAGATGAGGAAAATGCTTTTAGTCTGTGTATTAGCATCTGAAGGAAGGCTTTGAAAGTTTATCAATTAAGTATTGGATCAAACTGCTTATTTTCCGCATATTTCGCTTTTAGATTACAAACTAGCAACCGAAGATTTCGTTGTCTATAAATTACTTCACATTACAGTTTAAATTATGTTTCCAAAAAGTGTTATACCAATGATAAATGTTGTAGTTAACCGGCAAGACTCACTACTCTGCCTATGTCTTAGACTTAATGGAGTTAGAATAATGCAAGCCTTTTGGGGACGCTAAATTCTCAAGTTCAATATTTATAAAGAAATTAACTTCAAAATTCATATATTGGCTTTTAAGTGAATTCTGTTCATCGACATTTTTGTTCATTTCCGTTCTCATTGAATCATATATGAGGGAAATTTATTGAGCTTCAGCGTATTTCAATGTGCAATAACAGTGAAAATTATTTCACTGTTATTGCACATTCAAGTGTTGGGTGCTCTCCTAATACATCCTTTTATCAATAATCACTAAAACTAATTGATGTAGATTGGGTAGAAATGGATGTAAATTAATGTTCTTTGTTCTTCTTCAACATTTTGTTCACAAGATTTGGAGTGATTTTAGCTAGAAGAGAAGACAATGATTGTATGTAGTATCGAGTTTGTCGTTAGAGTTATCGCTGTAGTCTCGCGAATGTATCGTAGCTAATGATGGTTCTAAAAGCTCATGAAAAATAGATTAATGACATTTTAAAATTGCTTATTACTAACGTCAATTCATGTAACTTTGCGTTACCGCTATAAATCCGATTCATTTTTAATGTTGTACAATCGCAAATATATATACGTATTTTTCAGGATGATAATGATAACAATAATAATGATAATAAACTTCTGCTAGACATGGTAACAGTGAGGTAGAATAGACAAAGGTATTAAAAAAAATTTTTTTAACAGGGAAACTAATAATAGTTTGATTGTTATGGACTTAAATATTCATCATAAAGATAGATAGGGAAATTATGATTGGGAACGGATGGCTCAGCACGATAAGATGAAATGCTGAAATTGAGATGAAACGTAATCAGGAAGAGCATGGAAACAAATAAATCAGTTGTATTTCCGTTTTATCTGCAGTTACATAAATAATAACGGGATTAATATCAAAATACCGGAAGCATATTTGGAAGGACTACTACGTTGTAATTGCAATGCACAGTTTACATTCAACAACGTAACTGATTCGCAAAAGGGTGGCATAGCAATAGATCCCCTCTTGGTCAATTCCTAGCAGATTGCTTCATGGTCAGTCTAGAAAACATTTGACTTAAAACGACCACTGAAAAATTTCACTTGTATAAAAGGTACGTAGATAATATTTTTATCATTTGTGAAAACAAATATTATTTGAGTTATCTTCTGAAAACATTTAATAACTGTCACCCAGCAATAAATTTCACACTTGAAGTTGAAAACAAACTAAATGTTCACTTTCTTGATGTGGAAATGAAAAGGAAACAAGATGGAACTCTAAGTAGATCTATCTATAAGAGACCCAAGTTTCTACTGTTGTATCCCCATTAGTCGAAAACGAAGCCTCATAATATCGCTCGTTACGGGAATACAAAGTATTTGTAGTCCTGAGGTCTTAGATGAAGAACTGGGCCTCTTGAAGGAAATACTTGTCAAAAACGGGTATCCTTTGATATTCATTGACAAGAACATGAAGCTGAAACTGCCTAAAACACAAGTAACTCATTTTTCTCTCTTCATACCTTCCGTTCTTTACAACCATCTGCTTCCCCTTCCATTTTCTCTTTAAATCTTCCACCTCCCTATCGATTTATTTCTGTTTCTATGCTCCTCCTGATTACGTTTCATCTCAATTTCAGCATTTCATCTTATCGTGCTGAGCCATCCTTTCCCAATCATAATTTCCCTATCTATCTTTATGATGAATATTTAAGTCCATAACAATCAAACTATTATTAGTTTCCCTGTTAAAAAAAATTTTTTTAATACCTTTGTCTATTCTACCTCACTGTTACCATGTCTAGCAGAAGTTTATTATCATTATTATTGTTATCATTATCATCCTGAAAAATACGTATATATATTTGCGATTGTACAACTTTGAAAATGAATTCACCGAAAGGGAAAGCCTCCTCTGGACCAATCTTTCTTATTCGATATTTCAATGCGTGTATTTCGTTTAATAAATCTGATTGACAGAATTCGTTTACTACTGAATAGATGGGAGGATATCGTTAAATTTAGAATTTCTAACTGGAATATTTCAGCAGAAACAAATATTTAAGAAAGGTTCAAAGGATAAATAATTTGGTTTAGTATAAAAAGCCACATTCACCAATTATTCCCATTATTTCATATAAATTATATTACAACTGTTTTTTTTCTCCCTGGTTACATAACTGTCATCTAACGGGTTATAATTATTTTTTTCCTAGAATCAAAGGTCCAAAAGAGGTGTACCAAAAGAAATTACCAAAAACCATACAGTAAGTTCACTTTATTTAGTCAAACATAATAGTGTTGCAGGTTGATCGGATTGTATTTGAAAAGTCAAGCTTATCCTACATGTAACTCAATGACGGCTAATTATTTTTTTAAGCATATGATTAGAAAAGTAGAAGGTACCGTTTAATTAATGTGAACATGCCAATCAAGTTATAAAAAACTACTTATAAGAGGAATCCATCTTATATATATATATATATATATATATATATATATATATATGATAAATTATAAGCTAACGATTAATTGTACTAGTATATGGAGAATTGTGGAATTAATCTCAGCTAAATCATATTTAAGAACCCAGGATGATTGGACAGTTGTTTCGTCGTAATAAGGGATTCCTCAGCAGTGTGCACCTCTGATGACTCTGTATCTTGGAAGCAAACTCATGATCTTTGATCTATGGCACGAACCCTTAAACTATAAACCACTGAGTCAACATCCAACTGTATATGTGTCTTGTCTCAGCCATTTAATGATACTGCACAATCCTCATCCATTTCCTGCTGTGGATAACTGTCTCATATCTGAAATGATTGAAATACACTAGTCAGAGCTTTTCATCAGAACTCCAGGAGCATCCGAAAGCCCTGGGCTTGGTTCGTTGATGCATACCACTGAGGAGTCTCATACTAAAACGAAACAATTGTTTGGTGCTTCCAAATTATTAACGGTGATCTCGCTTAAATCAGTTCATGACTTAAACTCAGAGAATTATTGTATGTTTGTTGGAATTTGAAGTTATGTGAAGTTGGACTACATAATTTTTAGATAATAATAACTAGTCAAATTTTAACAATAGACAATTATTAGTTAACCTATGTTACCTCATATATATGTGATCGTATAATGTTAAAAATGGACTCCATGACAATAATAACTTCACTTTATAAAAGGAGATCTAATGACCTATGGGGCATTATATTACCTTCGATGAATCACATGGCCTATGATCCTCCACGAGGGCTAACAGGAGATGATTCACAGCTTGTAATTATGTAAACTCCACATCAGTTGTCTTGGTTAAATCCTTATAGAGTAGCTACAGTTCGTGGACAAATTATTTCACCAACACTAACCATCGTAGGCTTGACAAGTTACCGTTAGCATTCATATACAGTGTAAAACTACTATTTCTGAGGGTTGTATTTCAGAACTCTCCATTCATCCAACACTTGAACATGGTTTTGGATTATTAGTAGTGACAATGATTAATATACTGCCACCTTTAAGTACCTGTGTCATTCAAATAAGCTGTATACAATTAAGGTTGTGAAATAGATTTCATGTATTCCGCATGCGTAATAGCATTATAACTGGTAAACGAGTATCTTTTTTTTCTCATAAATGAATGATTATGACAGTATTTAATTAACATATTTGTAACTTTTAAAAAAATTATCTTAATCATAAATTAATTCAGTTGATGTACTGTAGAAAATACTACAATTAGGAATCAGGCTTTTCGAAGAAATCTCTATTTCAACGGTTTATCTTGAAAACTCATATGGACTCATCTCTTCGAAATATATTTGTTCATCAGCATAAGACATATTGGATACGCCTTATACTTTACTGTCAGTCATACACCACTTAGAAGCTGGTACATACTTTAATATAATAAGCCAAATCGTAAAAACTGTTACGCATGGATTGAATAAAACTTACTTATTTATGAATGTTACCCCTGGTGGAGGAGCATGGACCGCTCACCAGTTTTCTCCATCAAACTCTGTTCTGTATAATCCTCTCCAGTTGTTTCCAACTGCTATTCATTCTTTTGGTGCCTACATTAAATTCTCGACGCCATGTGTTCTTTGGTCCTCCTCGTTTCCTTTCGTCTTCAGGACTCCAAGTCAGGGCTTGCCTCGTGATGCAGTTTGATGACTTCTGCATTGTATGTCCTACCCACCTCCAGTGTCTCTTCCCAACTTCCTCTTCATCTAAAAGTTAGTTTGTTCTCTACCACAGTAGGTTTTTGCTTATGGTATCCGGCCAACGGTTAGTGAATATCTTCTGTAGACAACTATTTATAAATACTTGCACCATCTTGATGATGGTTGTAGTAGTTCTCCACGTTTCATCTCTGTACAATAGAACCGTCTTGACATTTTTATTGAAGATTCTGACTTTCATATTGTTTGACAGTTGTTTTGAGTCCCATATGTTCTTCAACTGTAGGAATGTTGCCATTACTTTGCTGATCCTCGCCTTTACGTCCTCATCCGATCCTCCTTGTTCATCGATGGTACTTACCAGGTACAAGAAAGTTTCCACATCTTCCAGAGTTTCTCCACCAAGTGTGATTGGGTTGGTGTTCACCATGTTGTATTTGAGGATCTTGGTTTTTCGCCTTGTGTGTGTTGAGACGTACTGATACATAGTCTGATGCTACACTAATTATCTTCATCTGCATTTGTTGATGTGTATGGGATAGAAGAGCTAGGTCATCTGTGAAGTCCAAATCGTCTAGCTGTCCATTGTATTCCGTGCCTCCTCTGAGATGTGAAGACCCTCATAATCTAGTCAACAACTAGAAAGAGGAAGGGGGAGAGTAAGCAGTCTTGTCTGACTGAGGTCCTCACTTAGAATGCACCTATCAGCTGTCCTCCATGCATGGCTTTGCACTGTAGTCCGTCGTATGAATTCTGAATGATGTTGACGATTTTCTCAGCTACGCTAACCAGAAAAAACCAATCGAATCAAACCCAGAAGTTAATTAGTATTTTAAAACACGTAATGAGCGTTATCTTATCCAATTTATTGTTCAGAATTTATACATAAAACATGATTTCACAAATAAATCTGTTATTTCAGTCTTTTTTAATCTCATTCCATACTTATCGAACGAACTGGTTTTTGTTAAAAAGAACTTTTATTGGTTGTTTATATGAAAGCGATTTTACTACTGATGACAAAAATGTTCATATGTTGATATGACTTTTTACCACCGCTAGTAGTGAGTTTCAACCTAATATATAATATTTTGTTAGGAACTGCTATGATCGTCTTATGAATAGCAATTAAACACTAACGTGAGACTTTAATAGTGGAAAACGTAGTATTATATGTTAACGTATGTTTTGTGCAATCAATAATCCTAATATTGCCAGAAGATAAGTGGATTCCTTAAGTTGAAATCTTACGTTTTCACTTTAGAAATCAAACATTTATTGTTATTTCAAGTAGCACATAATAGTTTTACATAAACACTGCTAGTAGACTGTATAAATTGTTTTGTAATTAATTATATTGAATGATAACTTATCTAACGTCAAAATCACTCGCCCTATAAATTGTGTAAGCAACATTACAGGCTGGTTAATCCCTGTACATATCATTGGATCGTGTATTATTTTGATTATGCTCTAGATATTTCTCTACTTTTAAAATGTTTGTGTTTACAAAATGCATTTCAGGTAAAACATTTATTGTAGGTAAAATAAAATTGCTCAGAAATTTATTTTGTTCTTTTCATTTGCAGTTATGGGTAGTCAAATACTTTCTTCTTGCTGTGCATTTAGCGCTCAGTTTTAGCTTGGTATTTGTCTTAGTTGTACTATTAGCTGCATAACGTTTCCCGTATTTCTTCGGTGGAGTAAAAAAAAAAGGAAAATTCAACACTTTTACTCTGATTTTTTATGAAATCAATTTTTAACTAGTAAAACAATCTATGTCATACTAAATAAAATGTATACAAACATTGAAAAGTTGTCTTTCTCTTTACCAGATCTTTTAATTCAGTTCAGATTTCATGTAATACTGATGTGATCAGTACAAAATGTTAATACTATAACATTTTCCCTGTTGCTAACTTCACAACCTAAAAAAATAACGAGTGCAGAGAAATGTAGTATGTCTTTGTTTTGTAGAGCCTCTTACAAATGTTTTTTTGAAAGTAAGTCAGTAATTTAGTTAAAGGAATTAAGGACCACTTTTATATGTTAAAACGTTTTAAGTATTCTGATGAGCTTATGAAAGTATCGTGATACTTTTTGATAAATCATGAGCTTTACCATCAAATATTTTTAGTTATTTAGTATTGAGCTATTTGATGTAATTCATCAATATCCCATCTAGAAGTTCTCATTGTTTATAATGTATGTATAGTCTTAGGGACGGTCGCGTCTATACCTTGACGAAAACTAAACCTCTTATAAAAACTGAATGTCAATAAGTTTGCTATCAGTAGTTATTAGTTGATAAATGAACTTCAACGAAATTATCTTTATTTTGTCAACATTATCCTACCAAAAAGTCATTATTGTTGGATTCAGCACAATTTTCATACACATCCATATCATAGACTAAACTAATATATTCTCACACCATTTCTTTTGAACCATCTTTGTTTAATTTAGCTGAAATTAAAATTTGCGTCTTTTTTTACTCAGCAACAACAATAAAAGTAACAAATATGTGTAAACAACCATTCAGAATTTCTTGTTACGACATGATTCAATCTGTAAAAAATGGAATATTGATGTAGATATTTATCTTTTGCACTTATAAATCACAGAAATATCACAGATTTCACATATTCGTGATATTACTATTATCAAGGAATATTATGATTTGTGATCATTATTATGAATATTGAAACCACTTTTCTGAATAACAACTATGCAACTGTAAATTATGGAGTTAAATGAAAACAGAATCCGAAGAAATAATTATTAACTCTTTAATACTTACGCAGACTAAAATAATGAGATTTAGTTGTAATTATCCACTCATCTTAAAATTGATAAATATAATTCATATTAAGAAAATTAATATACTGAGGATCGTCATTGTGTACCTAAATTATCGTAGCTATGAATTATCGACAGTGTTAACAATGAAATAACTATGACTTGTCTTGCTATTTTTCTAATGCAGAACAATATCTCAAATTACAGTTGATTATTGGTGAATTTGATGTTTATATATCCTTCTGCATATTTGTGGTTCAATTGCTAGTCAGTTCTGGTAAATGGATTACATTTATTGAAATTAAACTAAATGATATACTTTGCTTTGAAGCTCATAAGGATCTCAAATAGACAAATTACAATATTTTTTGGGTGATTTGGATAGTCAGCAGTTAATTTTCGGTCTAGGTTTCGTGATAAATGGAACTCGTCAGCAAGGTGTACCTGGAACCTCGAGGGAACTGATGCTTTACATCAATCAGAGATGTGGTATTGATTACTTCTCAAAGATTACTTAATCTACATTAATATTTGCAAAAATGGCATGTTATATCTAAATAACTGGGGACGTTAACTTAGGTGAATTTACTACTTTAGCTTTGGATAGTGTATATATTATTTAGACAGTATGTAATTCGAACTTTAGCATCTTAAATGAGTTATATCAAAGAATAAGTTGGAGGATTAACTCATTGTTGAGGAGAGTAATTAAGAGAATATCAAAAACTTTAGCTATTTAAAATCCTAAGTAATTCCGTTCTAATTTGTTCGCGAATTTAAAACAGCGATATGAAATTGTGCTTACCAGATTTATAGTGTTTTAGAGACTACTATTGAAGTGAGAATAAAATTAGTTCCAATCCTGTCATATTTACATCTTTCTATCTAATTCACTTTCTCAGGGACTAAAATCAATTTTGTCACCCTCATCAGTCTTTATCACTTATGAATTCCTTTATTATGCTTGCACACCAAGCAGAAGTTATAACGAATTTCCTTAAATAACCCGAGGATTAGAATAATGAAATTAGTTTACCATAATTACAGGACAGAGTTGAATAAAGAAGACTGGTGGGGCGGCCTGTGCTCCTCCACGAGGGTAACAGACGTAAGACATGTACTAGGTGGAAGTCAATGTGTGGAATTGAAGTGATACCTCGTTCTGTAGCCTTCCTCTTTTCCGCTTGTCTCGTGATGCAGTTTGACGATTTGAGTATTGTACGTCCTATCCATTTCCATCGTCTTTTCCTAATTTCCTCTTCAGTTGGAAGCTGGTTTGTTCTCTCCCACAAAAGGCTGTTTCTGATGGTATCCGGCCAATGGATGTTGAGTATCTTGCGTAGACAGCTATTTATAAATACTTGCACCTTCTTGATGGTGGTTGTTGTAGTTCTCCACGTTTCAGCTCTGTACAGTAGAACTGTCTTGACATTCGTATTGAAGATTCTCACTTTGATATTGGTTGAAAGTTGTTTTGAGTTCCATATGTTCTTCAATTGTAGGAATGCGACCCTTGCTTTGCCAATCCTTGCATTTACGTCTGCATCTGATCTTCCTTGTTCATCGATGATGCTTCCCATGTATGTGAAGGATTCTATATCTTCCAGAGTTTCGCCATCAAGAGTGATTGGATTGCTGTTCTCCGCCTGGAATTTGAGGACCTTGGTTTTCCCTTTGTGTATGCTGAGGCCTACTGATGCAGAGACTGCTGCTACACTGGCTTTCTATGTCTGCATCTGTTCGTGTGTATGTGACAGGAGGGCTAGGTCATCTGAGAAGTCCAAATCGTCTAATTGACTTTGAGCTGTCCATTGTATTCCGTGTTTTTCTTCAGATATCGAGGTCTTCATAATCCAGTTGACCACCAGAAGAAAGAGGGAGATAGTAGACAGCCTTGTCTGACTCCGGTCCTTACTTGGAATGCATCTGTCAGCTGTCCTCCATACACGACCTTGCACTGTAGTCCTTCGTACGAGTTCCGGATAATATTGAAAATCTTCTCAGGAACTCCATAGTGTCGAAGAAGTTTCCATAACGTCCTCCTATCTATACTGTCAAATGCCTTTTCATAATCAATGAAGTTGATGTACAATGTTGAGTTCCACTCAACTGATTGTTCGACGATGATCCGTAGTGTCGCAATTTGGTCTGTGCACGACCGTTCCTTACGGAATCCAGCTTGTTGATCTCGAAGTTGGGCGTCTACTGCATCTTTCATCCAGTTCAGCAAACCTCTGTTAAAGACTTTTCCTGGTACTGACAGTAATATAATGCCTCTGTAGTTTTCACATTTGCTCAGATCTCCTTTCTTTGGAATCTTGACGAGGTGCCCTTCTTTCCAGTCCATCGGCACTTGTTCCTCCTCTCAAATCTTTTTGAATAGATGGTGAAGCATGTTTGTAGTTACTTCAACGTCTGACTTCAATGCTTCAGCTGGTATGTTGTCGGGTCCTACTGCTTTCCCGTTCTTGATTTGTCTGACGGCCATTCTGATTTCTTCCTTCGTTGGTGGGTTGGCGTCTATGAGAAGATCTGTGTGTGCTGCTTCGATGTCCGGTGGATTCATTGGAGCCGGCCTATTCAAGAGTTCCTCGAAGTATTCTACCCATCTGTTTCGCCTTTGTTGAATTTCAGCGATTGTCTTGCCTTCTTTGTCTTTGACTGGTCTCTCTGGTTTACTGTATTTCCCTGCTAGTTTCTCCGTTGTATCGTAAAGCTGTTTGATATTTCCTTCTCTTGAAGCTTTTTCTGCTGTCGTTGCTAGTTCTTTCACGTACTTCTTCTTGTCGGCCCTATTGCTCTTCTTCACTTGTTTGTTTGCTTCTATGTATTCAGCTTGTGCTTGGACTTTCTCTGCTCGTGTACGGCTGTTGTTAACTGCTGTCTTCTTGTTCTTCCTTTCTTTAATCTTGTCCAGTGTTTCTATAGTGATTCATTCTTTATGATGGTGTTTCTTTAGGCCCAGAACCTCTTGACACTTTGAAGTTAGTGCTTCTTTGATACCATTCCAGATGAAAAGAGCAAGAACAAAGATTCTAGCAGAATAACATGAATTCATTTTATTTCGTAGGTTCTCGTCAGCTGCTTACAACCTGTGGTATTTAAAAAGATAATTACATAATGGGTTTAAATTGCTTACATGAGAGGGTTTATATTGAAGAAATATTCGTAAAGTATGACATGGGTGTAAATGAAATTAATAGGCCGAATATTGTAAATATATACCTAATGTGAAAGAATATTCCAGAGCATTAATCGTGACATCAGTTCAAAAGAGTTAGAAACAATTAATTACATAATGAATAAGCATTGATAGGATATAACTGAACTCCACTCACTATATTCCTATAAATGTTTATTCATTATGTAATCAATTGTTTCTAACCCTTTTGAACTGATGTCACGATTAATGCTCTGGAATATTCTTTCACATTAGGTATATATTTACAATATTCGGCCTATTAATTTCATTTACACCCATGTCATACTTTACGAATATTTCTTCAATATAAACCCTCTCATGTAAGCAATTTAAACCCATTATGTAATTATCTTTTTAAATACCACAGTTTGTAAGCAGCTGACGAGAACCTACGAAATAAAATGAATTCATGTTATTCTGCTAGAATCTTTGTTCTTGCTCTTTTCAAAATGATAAAGGGAACTATGTGTATGTAATTCCTCAAAAATACCTTTCCAGTTGTCCTCCAGCATAGTTTCTTCGTCCTTCAGTAGATCCTGTAAGGCTTGGAACCTGTTGTTGAGAGCTATCTTGAATTCATTGAGTTTTTCAGTATCTCGAAGGAAGGCTGTATTGAACCTGTGTAGTGCTGTTTGTCCAGTTGTCCAATTTTTCTTTAGATTCAGTTTTAAATTGACCACAACTAGGCGGTGATCTGAAGTTATGTCAGCTCCTCTCTTGGTTCTCACATCTTCCATTGTCCTTCGGAATTTTTTAATGATGCAGATATGATCTATCTGGTTCTCTGTATTGTGGTCCGGTGAGATCCATGTAGTTATGTGTATACGTTTGTGTGGAAATATCGTTCCGCCTATGACCAAGTTGTTGAATGTACATAGATTTGCAAATCTTTCCCCATTTTCATATCTCTCTCCCAGTCCATGTCGTCCCATGATATCCTTATATACGGTGTTGTCTATTCCAATTTCGGCATTTAGATCTCACATCAGAATGGTGAGGTCGTTTCTTGGGTACTTCTCTATGATTGACTGCAGCCGCTCGTAGAATTGAACTTTAATGTCGTCGTTGCTATCGTTGGTGGGTGCATAACATTGGATAATATTCATTAAAATCCCTCCTTCTTTGTTTTGAATGATGCTTTATTTATTTGAACACATGAATATTGGTACAAGAGAGCACCAATATATATGCGCCACACAAAACAATGAAAATTCGAAGAGAAATAGAAAAAAAAGCTAAGGAGCGCAAGAAAAAAAGAGAACAATAACGAAGAGATTGGTGTAAGGTAGTGTGGTAGTAATGAGGGAACGGAAGGTTGTAATAGGAAAAAATCTTTCAGGTAAGGGAAACACAACCACTTTTATGAAGAAAGTGAAAGAAGGTTACAGCAGGATCGCCACTGGCTTCTATTCTAAGCCATATCTGATAACGTCTCTAGCCACTGTGTAGCACCATCTCTCAGACCCCAAACAAGGAGTCGTGAAGGACCGACAGAAGCCAGTCCTTCGCAGCTTTCTTTCATCCCACGACACCATGTCATGCACTGACCACCTCTCCGCTTCTTCCAACCAGTCCCAGAGTCGGCAAATAATGCACGACGTGGAATTCGCTGGGACGACATTCGTAGAACATGTTCAAGCCACCGAAGTCGGTGTTTCAAGATGGTGACACCAATTGAATTATCATCTCTGTGCCCGAACACACGATGCCGAACCTCTGCATTACTGACATGGTGTTGCCACTGGATGTCAGCAATCCTTCGGAGACAGCGATGATCGAACACAGAGTCGTCTAACGTCCTCAACTCGGAGAGGTCAGGTTTCACAAGCATAGAGCAAAACTGCTCTCACCGACGCGTTGTAGATCCGACCTTTTACAGCCAGACTAACATCACGAAGGCGCCAAAGGTGGCCCAGATTGGCATAAGCCACTCTGGCTTTCACTATACGTGCATTGATCTCATCACTCACACCACCACCAGCACTTATGCAGCTACCCAGATACACGAACTTCTCGACTACTTCTATCTGCTCACCATCCAGGGTTAGTACAGGATTAGAATCCTGCCAGTCTTGTAGAAGTACTTTGCACTTCGAAGGTGCAAAGCACATACCGTATCTACGGACACTGATTGCCAACTGATTAAGTGTGGATTGCATGCCTTGGGCATTATCGCACAATAAGAAAATATCGTCCGCATACTCAAGGTCAAGAAGTCTTTCTCCAGGCAACAGATCCACACCACCATTACCTACATTCATCAGAGCTGTTTCCAGAATGTCATCGATGGCAAAGTTGAAGAGGAATGGTGAGATTGGGCAACCCTGCCCAACCCCACTGCTCGAATGGAACAATGGAGAGAGGTGGTTGTATGCCCTCACTCTGCCTGAGGTGTTTTTATATAGGGCTTTTAGGATGTTAATAAACTTCTCAGGCACACCCTTCTTCAATAGACAATCCTAGAGAACAGTCCTGTCCAACGAATCGAAGGCAGCCCTAATGTCAAGAAACACTACGATTGTTGCCTTGTGATATGTATGACGGTGTTCCAGCATTTGGCGGAGGGTGAAGATATGATCAATGCATCCTCGACCAGAACGAAACCCAGCCTGCTCCTCGCGAGTCAATCTATCTCGGGTTTTGAACAACCTACGAAGTATGACGGAAGCCAATAGCTTGGACGCAATCGGAAGTAGACTTATCCCCCGATAGTTGTTACAGGAACGACGTGAACCCTTTTTAAAGATAGGGACAAATATCGACTCATTCCATGACGTTGGTACACACTCTAGTTCCCAAACCTTTGTAAACAACGTCGTCAGTTATTTGGTCAGAAAGTCACCACCATCTTTAAAAATAGCCGGAGGTGAGTCATCTGGGCCAGGTGATTTGTAACGCTTCAAGAGTTGGAGTTCCTTGCGGACTTCCACCTCATTTGGTGGATCAATCGTCACCGGCCATAGAGGGCAGGACAGTCTGACCGATGTTGCCGGAGCAGCAGGCCAGTTGAACTGCCCTTCGAAAAATTCTGCCCATCGTCCAAGACGTTGATGGATGTTAGTGATTGGCATCCCGTCATCCTCACAGATTGTTTCGCTCACACCAAACGTCTTGCTGCCAGTGGCTCGGATGAGTTGGAAGAGCTTCCGGTAGTTACTAGATGCAGCTGCTGCTTCCAGCTCATTAGTACGCTTCGACCACCAGGCTTCTCGGTCCTTACGCAAGCTTTGCCCAATTTCCTTACGTAACATCCTTCGTTTATGGTCAAACTCACGGTCACCCGGAGTAGACCGACGGGCTTCAATAAGTTGTAAGGAACAAGAAACCCAATGCTTATAAGCGGGACGTTTCGCAAACCCACAACTGACTGTTCCCGCCATTTTCATGGCGTCATGCAATTGCAGCCAATGCTCATCTATACTTTTCGGTGGGGTGGTAGCTAGCCTAGAGGCTAGCTCGGTTCGATACTTACTTGCAACAGAAGTTGCGACCAGCTTGCTAATACCAATCCGTTGATGGTGGTCACTTCGTTGTCCACTGAAAAGTAAGGCAAGATTGGCGCAAACCAAGTGATGGTCAGAGTCCAGATGGGTACTCCAAAAGGAACGGCAGTCTTGTACACAACCACGCCAGCGGTAGCTGATCGCGATGTGATCAATCTGAGTCCAGGCTTGGGATGCAGAGGGAGGACGCCAGGTGGCACATCGGCGATGACTGTGCCGAAAGTTAGTGCTAGCCGGAAACAGGTTGTGGTCTGTGCATAGTTGCAGTAGACGGTCCCCGTTATCTGACCTGCGACCAGCGAGTCCCCATCGGCCACCTAAACGACTCTCTTCTGTGCCTAGACGCCCGATCTGAGCATTCAAGTCTCCGGCTAGTACTACAGTATCTGTCGAACGCACTTTCTGGAGAAGAACACTTAACTGGTGGTAAAACTCATTCTTGATTGCATTCGGGCTGCAATCCGTCGGAGCATAGGCGGAGATGACGAGAAGACATCGTTTCTCACGCCGATTTCTTCTCACTTTGATGGAACTTTCTAATCTAACAGCACATAACCGACTGTTATTGGGGATCCAATCGATTAGTGATGCCTCAGCTCTAGCGCTTAGTGCGACACCAACGCCAGCAAGACCAGACGAGGATGCCACAGGGTACTCGGATAAGCGCACGTAAAACAAGCTTTTTGAAGTGACAGATGTAGAGCGAATTTGTAGTATTTCACTACAGTCTTGAATACGGGTCTCGGATAGACAGCAGACATCGATATGAAGACTTTCCAAAGACATAGCCAGCCCTATCTGTTGTCCGACCTGCATAAGTGTGCGAACGTTGAAGGCATCCAGTTTGAATGGAGCACTTGGTTTCAGAAAAACTGCTTCAGTACTCATATTTGGTGGTAACATACAATTTTCAACCGGACAGTGACTCGAGAACGTTTAGATACAGTCGAATTTCTACCATAGATGAGCCGCTGTGTAAGTATAAAAGAGGGTGAATAATGTGGAAAATAATAATAATAATAATAATAATAATAATAATAATAATAATAATGACAATAATAATAATAGTATTAATAATGACAATAATAGTAATGATCAATCAATTGATTGTTCGAAGCGAGAAAAGTAGTTTCCAAAGACATAGAGAGTTCATTAATTGTGTGTGGGCCGTGATACTGCCCGGGTGCCCAAACAGAAGCAGGTGGTTATCTTAGGGGGGGCGCTCCCCGAGCCTTTGACCTAAAGGTCTAACCCACAAGGCAGCGGAGCATCGTAAGGAGATGCAATCCCATGGTAGCCAGTGACCAACGATTGGTTCATACGCCATTTGTTCCCTCAGGATACTGGAGCCCATGTGCATCATTGGTTTGTGATCCGGTTAAAGCGCCGGACATTCGCTTTTCGTCCTCTCATCTTCGTAAACAACACCCCCGCCACGAGAAGGCAATGAGTAGGACTTCCCTGGCAGAGGCTGTATACGCGCGGCCGTGTAAGAGTATTTCGAGAGGGAGAGCGGACTCTCCCCACTCTCGGCCGTACCAGGGGATTCGAGGGAGTCCTACAAGTGCATTTCGTGCTACTTTGGACAGCATTAGAGCGACTCCCTGAGTGTGTGGAGCATTTTCCTTTTCGTGACCGGAGTATAGCAGCATTTCTCCCGTATTTAACCTTTGTTGTCCAGCTTGGGTCCAATGGGTTTCGCTGATTCCCAGTACTGCCAAGTTGTAGCTCCTCATTTCCGTTGCTATTTGACTGGTCTACCCGGTCTCCCACATTGTTCAGACGTCCCATGTACCTATAAAAATTGTTTCTCTGGTTGTTAGAAGAGGCATAGACCTCGTGGCTTCCAAAAGGACTCGGCTTTCACAATGAAGCGTCATAATTCTTCTAAATGAAGACCTAACTCCCAGGGCAGAGTTGGAATGGTTTGAATTATTTTTTCTGGCTAGCGTTTTTTTAGCGAGTTGGTTTTCTACAGGATGGAGACGCTAACCCCATGCCCAACCCTCCTCCTTTACCCGGTTTGGGACCGGCAGTAACACTAGAAGAGCTGCAGGCGGAGTTATACGCATCTGAATAGTTTTTTTTAATTTATTTACTTATCCGATTTTCTCCCACACATGGATAATATAAAACAGTCTTAGGTTGATTACACAGAAGCGTTTCGTTGCTATCTGAAGTTCATGAATAGAGACTAATAACTCCTGCTGCTGGATTTCATGATTAGTTAACCTTTGATGGAGTAATAACTCCTTTAAAAAGTTTCTTTGTTGGGTCATGCCACTAGATACACGCGCAGTTCAAAAGCTAGGCTGGACCATACTTAGTTGTATTCATGGCATATCTTTGTACCTATTACTTTAAAAAATAAAATGTATGTACTATTAAGTTATGGCCAACTTTTAACTAATGAATATAAATTATTATTATTACTATTATTGGTTATTGTTGAATATAAACCAAAGCTGAAAGTCAATTTATAGTCGGCTAGAGTGAAAAACAACTCCGCCAGTAACTTTCCTAGAGTTACTGCAGGTCCTAAGCACGGGTAAAGGAGGAGGGTTGCTCAAGGGGTCGGCAACCCCATCCCATAGAAAAAAATCTTGCTAAAAAATGCTAACCAGATTAAACAAATCAAACCATTTAAACTATGTCTCAGGAGTTGAAGGAAGAATTACGACGCCTCAGGATGAAAGCCGAAATGCACTTATTGAATGGGAACCTAACAGATCCAGCATCGTCATTCAAAATAAAGAAGAAGGGAATCACGATGAATGTTATTCAGTGGTAGCAACGACGACAATAAGGATAGGTTATATGAGAGGCTGCAATCAATCATAAGGAAGTACCCGAGAAAGCATCACACCATCATGATGAGAGAACTAAACGCCGAAGTCGGAATGGACAACACCGTGTATGAAGATATGATGGGACGACATGGACTGACTGGGAAAAAGGAACGAAACTGGTGACAGATTTGCACACTTATGTGCATTCAACGAAATGGTTATAGGCGGCCCGAAATTCCCACACAAAGCTACGTGGATCTCGCCGGACCACACCACACTACAGAGAACCAGATGGATCATATCTGTATCACTAAAATATTCAGAAGGATGATGGAAGACTTGAGAACCAGGAGAGGAGCAGACAAAACTTCAGATCACCACAAAATGGTGGTTTCTAAGATGAAACTGAAACTAAAGAAGCATTGGACAATTGGGGAGACAGTACTACAATGGTTCAATACAGCCTTCCTTCGGTGTACTGACAAACTCAACGAATTCAAGATAGCTCTCAACAACAGGTTCCAAGCCTTACAAGATCTACTGAAAGAAGGAGAAACTACGCTGGAGGGCAACTGTAAAAGGATCAAAGAAGCATTAACTTCAACATGTCAGGAGATTCTAGGCCGCAAGGAGCATCATCATAAGCAATGGATCTCTATCGAACCCCTGGACAAGAAAAGAAGAACAAGAGGACAGCAATTAACAGCAGTCAAACAAGGGCAGAGAAAGTCAAGAGCTGACAAGCAGAAATACGTGGGAGATCTAACAACGACAATAGTAAAGGCTGAAAGTGAGGGAAATATGAAACAACTATATGACACGACAAAGAAACTTGCAGGGAAATGTGGTAAACCAGGGTGACCGATCAAGAATAAAGAATGTATGCCAATCGCTGAGATTCAAGAACGGAGGAAAAGATGGATAGAACACTCTGAGGAACTCTGAAATAGGACAGACCCATTCAATCCACCAGACCTAAAAACAGCACCTACGGACCTTCTTATAAATGTCATTCCACAAACGACGAAAGAAATCTGGATGACCATCAGACAAATCAAGAGGTGGAAAGTGGCAGGACCAGCTGAAGTTCTGAAGTCAGACATAGAAGCAACTGCAAACATGCTCCAAACTCTATTCATGAAGATTTGGGAGGAAGAAAAAGTGCCAACAGACTGGAAGGAAACCTCATCAAGATATCAAAGGAAGGAGATCTGAGCAAACGTGAGAACTAGAGGCATCACAATACTGCCAATATCAGGAAACATTTTCAGCAGTGTCGCTGAACCGGATGAAAGACTCAGTAGACGCCAAACTTCTAGACCAACAGACCAAATCGCGACTCTACGGATCATTGTTGAACGATCAGTTGAGTGGATTTCGTCACTTTACGTCAACTTCATTGATCATGAGGCGTTTGACAGTGTGAATAGGAGAACATTATAGAAACTTCTTCGACATTATGGAGTACCTGAAAAGATCGTCAACATCATCCGGAATTCGTACGACGGACTACAATGCAAAGTCATGCATGGAGGACAGCTGACAGTTGCATTCTAAGTGGGGACCGCAGTCAGACAAGGCTGCTTACTCTCCCCTTTCCTGTTTCTTCTGGAAAAATAGCCCAAGACAGTGGTGGATGGAGAGTGCTGATGGGTGGCCTATGCTCCTCGACGAGGGGTAACAGGCGTAACTAAGAAATTGTAAAAAACGGCCCTGAAATGTGGATGTGCTCACTTTGTGATCCCGATCCCTACTGATTTTATAACAATAGGTATAATGAATGGATTGTCACCATAGTGGTTAAATTAATTGTTAGGTGAATCTCTTTAGAACAATCTGGCTTTAACTAACTTCACTGAATAGTGTTCTTAAGATAATGGCATCATCCACCTCATTGCGCACATATATTTAAATACCAATCGTGGTAAACGTTATAGAAAACTAAACAGAGAACACGTTGAGTACTTAAAGGTTATTAGTTTGGCTACTGAGAAACTCCCACTTTGTGCTCAATGCGTTGTACAATTTTATACCGATTCGATAGATATAAATAATAGTGACAACTAGGTGAAATTTCAGAATAATCTCCGTAATCAGTGGGAAGTATTCAACTAACTAAGCAGTGCTGCGTAATAATTCATTAGTAAATGAGAAAACTGTTCATCATTATTAATACATAAGATTTTAAATGTCTCAAACCAGCTGATATCAGTTGAAGTATCACTTCTCTTCCCCGTCGTACAGTTTAAATTAGTACTTGTTTTTTACGCCTCTAATGAATCAGCTTGAAGACAACAGTATTAAGGAAGCTCTTATTTCATAAAAGGGAACAAAATTGTTGGGTATTATAGCCGTCGCAAAAATCACAGACTAATTAAATGGGAAACCATTCAAAGCCTTACTTTTTACAGATGAGGTTCAGCCTTAACATTTCATAATACAAAACATATTGCTTAGTCTTCACGTTTCCTAACTAAAACTTTTCTGGTGAGAAAACCATACAGAATACTTTAAATTTAATCTTAACAAGTATATGTGTGATCAGATTGTTCGAAATGTATTGCGCTAATATATCACATAGTTCTGATAATCTTCGTCTTCTAATATCATTATCGAAATTTATCAAAGGGACTAACTTTTAAATTTGATGAGATTAACATTCAGATAGGTTTTTTAATAATGGTCAAATTCAACGGAAATTCTGTAATTTACTTTCATTAAAAGATGCCAAAAATCTACCGAAACTTGGTTTTACCGTGTGCATTACCTTTCTAAAACGATTGCTCGATAAGCAATGATAAGTTGCACCATGATTTCATTTCTAATCTATTGTCCAGAAAATACCCTAACCTTATTAAATCTGGACACTGTGTTCTTATTGCTGACTCCCCTATGCGAGTTGTGAATTTGTAATATTATGTAGTTCTCTTACTTCTTTACCACGTATTACCGTGATGAGTCCAGAACACTACGAATAAATTTCCAGTAGATATCTTTGACTACTCATTAGTAGAGTGACATTTCCAAATAAGAATGAGGAAATTAGCGGCAATACAATCTAATAGACAATATGGATTATTTATCAATTCAGAATATTCACCTTGGTTGATCGGACTTTCAATTTCATGGCACTTATATATTTTTCTTTGAGTTCGGAATATGTAGCACAATATATTGGATGCATGGCCATAAAGTACACTAATGCTAAATAATACTTAAAACAGCTTTGAATCCTTTAATAATTATAATCTACAAATTCACTTAGGACGTTTGGGATTTCATTATAATACCTTTGTATTGCTTCTGGAAAGTGAAGGGAATCTGACATGAAGATGATAATACGTCCTGTAACTATTTTTTTGTTACCTCCCATGGTTCTGGAATTCAAGTAGACTGAAAATCTGAGCCTTAACTTTCATCCTCTGGATTCACACTAACGTATATGGCTAACTATATATAAATATATATCGTGAATTTGATTCATAATAGATTTACAAAATGAAAATGTTCCGTTTCTTAAAATCCCATTTTCCGCTCCGTTAACACTATAAAAACTGCCGCCTATTGTTCTGTTTTCAGTTTTAGATTTGATGTGGTAAGATGTTTTGACTACATGGCAGAACTGACGATTGGTTTTGAATCCACGTATCAGATCAAATGGTTGAATCCATCAATCTTTAGTTTTAGAAAATAGAATTGTGATGTCACCCTCACAAGATCTTTAAAAGACGCTGTGAATTACATTTCCCAATTCAAAAGGTATATGAGGGAATGAGATTGAATCTCTAAATTTTCTATTACAGACAGAAAAAGTACTATGTACTAGTTCGGAATTTGTAGTTCTGTCAAATAACGATCAGGATGACTTAACCTAATTCGCAAAAACTTTATGAATACATTGGATGTAGCTTCTGAAAAGTATTACTTTAAAAATACTAATTTGCTAGAACACGAACATCAAGAAATTGGTCAAATGCGATTATATAACATTAAAAGAAAACAGAGAATAGATTAGGATTTTGCAGTAGAAAAGAATATTTGGAACTCGTATTTCTCAAAAATCGAGTAAGACAAAGCAAAACTGTAGGGCAATCACTGTCGGCAGAGATTTTGAATCATATGTTTTGAACTCGAGCTACCCCATCTCTCAATCCGCAGAAATCCATTCAAAGTCGGTATTTTCGAATTATATATACGTAGAAATGACCTTTAGTATTCTCAATAAGTAATGCATGATGAGTTAATATTTTACACACAAACATTAACCATTAAGTGGTAAGTTCAGTTGGATAGCCTACATATTATAGAAGAATTAGACACTACCTGGATAACAAGCGACGAAAAGTCTTCAACAAAACGGATAAATATCGACAATATGTATATTTTTCGTCATATCCAAATGAATAGAAAAATTTTCTTTATGATGTTATAGGTACCTCTAGAATACCACCGAATACGAAGTGGAAGAGTGATAATACAACAATATACTTCTAAGCTACATTGCAACAATGTGATATTCAAAACAATTAGTCCCTTTGATAAATTTCGATAATGCAATGAGAAGACGAAGATTATCAGAACTATGTGATGCAATACAGACGTGGTTTGATAAGGTGTCTTTTCAACAGACTCGACCGTATTTGTACCAATGACGCCATTGATGATGATGTTAAGTTGTTAAATAAAACGTTAATAGAAAATGGCTATCCTCTGAAATTCATAAATAGATGGAAAGTCCATGGTACAGCGAAACCTACTGTAGCCTCGGTAGAGAAAAAGCCTAATTACATCACCTTACCATTCAGAGGTGATTCAAATAGCCTTTTACTGAAACGTCTTAAATCAGTCATCAATAAAACCTATTGCGCAGCAAAGGTCATCATCAAAGAAAGAACAAGGTGCATGCTTCATTCAAAACCTAAAGTACATGGCAACGATTACGTCACATCCCACTGTGTTTACCAATTTAAATGTGCGTGTGGTCACACATACATAGGGAGGAGTAATCGTGATCTCAACATTAGGGTGAGTGAACATGTACCCAAATGGCTTCAGAAACAAATACAATCAAGTGACCCAATAAGAGCAGAGGATAAACATCCATCATTCGCTATTGCTAAACATATAATTGAAACAGGTCACAAGATTGATCTAAATTCAGCTTTTGTAGTGCTGTATAAAAGTGTAAAAGGGCGTATATTAAGGTTCATTGAAGCCTTAGCCATACGAAAATTCAAACCCCCTTTATGTGTTCAAAAACAGTTTGTTCTTACCTTAAACCTACCCTGGTAATATTGACTTATTATCCAGAGTGATTAGGTTTCGCTTTGTGTTCACATTATTATTATTACTCTTTTCATTATCCTTATCTCCTCTTACCCCATTTCCTGTCTAGTTGACCTTTTATTTTTATATATAAATGCTCTTAACAAGTATATGTGTGATCAGATTGTTCGAAATGTATTGCGCTAATATATCACATAGTTCTGATAATCTTCGTCTTCTCATTGCATTATCGAAATGTGATATTCGTCCGAACTTACTGTTCGTGAAATGTTATATATCTTCCTAGGTGTTAGTCCAATGATTAGCTTTCTGAAAGATAATTCCGGATTACAGTTCCGTCATATGGATCGAGAGCATACTTGGAATCAGGTTGTAGTACATGAGAATGTCCAAGCATCTGGAAATCTGATGAGACCTAAAGGGGATTCAAGGACGTGCTTTTCAGTAGCGCAAAAACGGTCAATGTACTAAACGTACATAGGCGAGGTCATTTGTCCACATCACATACAGGTGCTCCTAGCAGGAGGACATTGTAGTGTGATTGTATCACAGTAGTGCAACACTCAACCCCATATATTCTGTAGTGAGTTGTCAAGTTCCCTCATTGGGATTATGCAATTATTCTGAAAAGTAAGTTTGACTAGGTTGTACGGTAGAAATAACTTATGAGGATTTCCGGATTACTAATGTTATAGCTGACTAATGATTTCTTGCAGACAGTAGGTTGTCAACACCGTCACTGAATACTCGGATTTTTATTTACATTGACCATGTCAGATTCCATTATATTGAACAGAATAGGATCAGAGTTACAACTTCAGCTACAAACATAATTTGCAGCACAACAGAATCTAACTGCAACAACGGATGCATTCGGTTTATTGACATATATGGTTGCTTCTTCCTTATGGTACGCATTTTTAAATTGAATGTTGTCAACCAATATTAGAACTTAGTGGTTCGAGACCAATAGCCACACAATGAAAAACGATTCTAATCAAATCGAGAAACCACACATCACTGCTTTAAAAAATTTATTTGAAAGACCACCACAAACGTTTTCTGACCAAACCTGAGATGGACCGAAGCCTGCAGTGTTTACGTAGCGCTAACGAAGCTTTCAATTTTATAAGCGTCAGCAAACAACTTAACGCAGCAGCAGCAAAAACTATGCAAGTCAATATCAGTAGCCATTGAAGCAACTCATATGAGTTGAGGAGAATATGCACTAACACGACTACAAATCATAGTTGTGTCCAGCACGAATCGCAATGCCTACCTAAATTCGGGAAACATTACAAACCTGACAATAAAACTGGCAACAGTCAGAACTAGCAATCAAAAGGCTTATAACCAGTTAACTATTTATTAAACATCTAATCAAATAAACTGAATCCCATGTCTTCATCGCTTTCTTCAGAAGACACCTCTGCAGGTGCAGCTTTTTCTTCAGCCTTGGTTGTAGTAGTTGGAGCCGGTGCGGCGGCAGCGGATGTGATGACTGCAGCAAATTTAGTAGGATCTGCTAGGAACTCTTTTATCTGTAACGGAACAAGAAATGTTTACTTTTTAGAAACAAAACGAGCAAACTTCATAAGGAGACTATATTACTTGTCAACTAACCGCTGTTGTGCTTGTATTAAACATGTGTACTTTTATAACATCTTTAAAACTGTATTACTAGAATAACTGCTTGCTTAGTTCAAAAACGAAAAGAGACCAGGACATAAAACAACGGTAATGAGGTTGTAATACACACATCAACAATCTACTAATCTGTGACCTGATAGAGAACTAAGATTACTAAGACATCTTGGATGTAGTGATGCCGTATGACTTCAAAATAAGGCTTGCAACGATTGGAAGCTGTGTTCAGAATTATTCAAGTGAAGTTCACCATCCAGCTTTTCGATAACACAAGTACAGTCCTTTAAAAAATTATTAAACTAACCTGTTCGGCCTCTTTGAACGAGTAATCTGTCATAAGAGATATAGCCAACAAGTTTTTAAACCCGTTTGCTAGAACGTGTGGGATGCTGGCAAATGTTGTATATTCCAACGCCAAGCTTAAGCATGCAATATTTTGGACAATGGCGGCGAATTTTTCAGTTATCATATCAGGAGTTATATCTAAAACAGCAGGATCATACACGCAACCTTGTTCAAACACCTTAAACATAAGAAGGATAAAAAAAACCTTACTTGTTTAATAACCAAACCATAAGTAAATGGGTGAATTTTTAACATTCCGAGTAGTGTAGCTTCGCTCATCCCAACTTTTTCATCTTTGTGCACCAGATGAACATCACTAATAATTTCAATTGCTCCTCTGGCAATTTTTGTTGGTATGCTAAGAGCTTGGAAAAAAGCAGTCTTCTCTGGACCAAGACCAGTGTTCTGAGCTGTCACGATGACATCACACGGAGCGATTGCACCAGCTTTAGCAGGTGCTTCGACACGGTTTTTCTCAATTTTATCACGGACATCTGCAAGGTCACCATTGGTGAAGACAAATCCGACATTGTCCCGAATATGCGGCAAAAGCTTCTCCAAAGTAGCGTCTTGACCCATTTGCTTCTGAATGACCTTCCTCATCAGCGTATTTTTCCCTAGTACCAGCTCTGCACTTCCCCGAAGTGCCATCCTAATTTGTTGCATTTGCTTGGAACGGACATTGTCTACGTTGACGATAAAACACTTATCGAACTCTGACAAATGTTTCTCAAGTTTTCGGAAATAGCCAGCTTTCCACTCAGATCTCGTTTGACGAACCATCTCCACGCCCAACCACTTTAAACTACCGCCAGTTAGAACCGATTTAAAGAAAAATATTACCCATTGTGTTCAATGTTCCACATTTATACAGACAGTTTGAAATACTAATCATAATTAAAAATTTACAAGTATTAGCTTAAAATTTTAAGAAATAAATTATCAATCTGCTATTTATTTTAGAATTTCTCCGTATCGTTGATTCTCATTTAGTCCATTATCAATCTTACATTTGCATGTGAAGTCTTCCAAATAGTTAAGATCCAAGCTCAGATTGCAAGTGTCATTGTAAGCTGTCAGTTTATTTGTAGATGTTCAAAAACAAATCATCTTGCTACATTATGAAGCTAAAAGTGTACCACTAGCCAGTGTGATTTTGTACTATGCGAAATATATTTGTGTCCACGATCCCGCACTCAGGATTTGAATTTCAGATCACTGAGCCGGCATCCGACGGTGTTAATGCTAAGCTTCAACTATCTTCCTCAGTATGATTTAGATCTTTTCACGGACCATGAAAAACGAAGCAACTTCTAGTCCTTACTTTGTTCTTATTATCGAGAGTAATAGATAAGTTAGAATGTTCAATTAATTCCTTTTAACACTAATGTTTTTCAGTTTTAGTGTGAATTCGGTTTGCCTTCATTGTTCGCGCAAGTTGAATTTCCCTTATCGAATAAAGGAAATACCGTGTGAACACAAATCTTAGGTTAATGAGGTTCACATTTCTGAGCCATTTTAGACTTAACGAAATCTCTGTTACTTAGTACTGAATAATGCTTAGTCAGAAGTTATCAATTAAGTGAATACTGAATTCGAAAACCAAATGTTCGTATCGTAGAAAATTTTGACGAGCATTAACAAGTATTTAGAGCTACATAGATCCAGAAAGTCAGCACGTTCACAGTGATGAAAGACTTCCTTTAGAAAAGCTGCAAGGCAAATACTCATCCAAGTATTTCACAAGGAGTCCCATTTTTAAGAAGACATCAAGTTACATTTGGAAAATCAAGGCACTAAGAAGTCATGAACATGAAGAACTATCAAAAATAACAGTAAAAAATCTGATGATAACCGTTTTTGATAATCTACCAGATGTATATTTCCTCGCTATATGGATAGCTTATACGCAAATATGAATGATATGGCAGGAAAAAAGTTTAGGAACGTCGTTTTTGCATTGGGATATGAACTACAGAGGTTTCTAAAAAGTGAAATATTGTGTTGTCAGTGATGCGACCACATGATCAAAAACAGCAGTTTAGTTACATGGTTAAATGTTGTGTGACCCGTAGTTAAAGGTTGCCTGACCCAAGTGCTTTACGCTGAACATGCAATGAACTATGGGTCGGTTCATAAAACAGTTTACTGAAGATGTGGATTGTGAAATCACTTCATATGACCAGATGTTTTCACATCTATCTTTGCAGAATAGATCGGTAATATGAAAACTCGTAAAGTAATGCAGTACTTTCTCGATTTTCTGTTGTTCTGGGGAACGCATGCAACTAAATATAATTGGGCAGTATTTAGCGGTCGAAAAATTTCCTTATACATAATCATTCACGATTCATTCGGATGGAAGTAACGATTGATAAATCTAAGCAAACTTTCTTGCCTGTAAGTAATTCTCGTTCTTTTGACAGAAAAATTCAGACTAGTAGTGAATAGGTCTTTATTTGGATCGCAAGGCAGTCACAGTGAAGCCGGGGATTACCTGTTCAAACATACAAAGCTTTACAACATTCAGTATAAGATAATAGGAAATATAATATCTATACAAAATAAGGAAGTGAATGGATAATTGGGTTCTATTGTTTTGACATATACTTAGTTCTTTGAGGTTAACTTTTAACCAATCATTCTATGCTGTTACAATTCTGCCGACTGTAATGACTTGCGACGAAACTTGTTCAGTAAACGAAAAAACGTTTAGAATAAGCCACTTCTGAATAGCAAAATCTTTTTAGTTGCTTATGTACCAACTTTTTCAGATGCAAGGTCAATTGTATATTAAACGTAACGAAATACATGCCCCGGATTTTCGAGTATTAGAAGGGAGCATGCATGCACCAGCCTTGGAGTTCATCCAGATCTTTCTGTATCAAGCGGCTGATATTAAAAATGGAACCCGGGTGAAATGTATATAATAATGGAGAACAGTAAAGAATGATAGGTAATATGCAAGGATTGACAAGTTGTAAGAGTAAATGTCGAGTAATACCAAGAGCATGTAATCTCTTTATATAGTAAGTCAGACGGAAAACCTTCTTTGATAACAATAAAACGTGAGAAGACTAAGAGAGATCAGAGGAAAATGTAACACCAAGATAATTGACCTTCGACGCTGTGTTTATCAAAGAGTCTCCAAAGGCACAAGCATTATGGGATCTGAAAATGGTATTTAGATTCCGTTCATGTCTCATGCTAATGTTAACAGCTTGACATTTAGACGGATTAAGTATGAGACCATTACCAACAGATCAACAATCAATACGAGACAAAAACTCATTCATTAATAAGGGATGTAAAGGGGAAGAGATAGGCATACACACAGTGAGATCATCCGCATAGTTCACAAGTGTTTCCTATGGAAGATAGCAGATCATGCAGAAAAAAAAGAGAAAAGAAGAGGTGAAAGAACAGCTCTTTGTGGTACACCTTCGAGACAGTAGAGATTCTGAACAATTTCCTGCAAATACAGTGTACCGTTTCCTTCCAGAGAGGTAGGAACATTGCCAGTTGGTTATCCAACTGTCAGTGTTGACGCTGATTAACTTGGTAATTAGACGTTGTCTTGGTATAGATTCAAAAGCTGAAGTATAGTCCAGAAAAGCTCATCGAACATAATTCTTACCCTTTCCTAATTTGAACACTATATTGTGATGCAGAACAGCAACAGCATCTAAGGTGCTTCTTTTGCATCTGTAAGCAAACTGATACGGATCAATATGCTCTTTTATTGCAGGCTGAAGTAGAAGTATAAATAATTTTTCTACTGTTTTGAGGAAAGGTGAAGTTATTGCAATAGGTCTAAATTTCACATTCTTATCACCAGATACTTTCTTGGGTACACGGATTATCTTCATCTTTCTCCACATTTTTGGTATGAGATTAGATGAAAAGGATCTGTTAAAGATAACCGTGAATGGATAACATAGGACGTCAGCACATTTTTTAACAAGGAGGTTTGGGATACCATCAGGTCCCAAACATCGGGATGAATTAAGTGGCTGGAGACATTTTCGGACATCACTTTCAGTGAAACTAGGAACACAACTATTCTTTAAACCTGTGGATGTAGGGAGCATTATATTAGATGACCGACGTACAAGAGACTTATTTAAGTCACAAACATTCAGCTGGTTATCGCTCCTCATTTTTCTGTCACCTATAAGTTATTTAAAGTGTTTCCACATACTTGGAGAGTTTTTGCAAGACAAGAGTTTTTGAGTAAACATACAGTTCAGACGTTTAATCTCCAGGTTTGTCAGACCATTTAGCTTACAAACTTCACTAGAGTTTTTCTCCGTGTACATTTTTTTTTCTTTACGATACATATTTTAACTTAGTAGGAATCGCAGATAGTCCACTTTGTTGATTAGTGATCGGCAGTTAGAATCGACATATGATTAATGTTCATTCTCTTTAACGCATATTGCCAACCACCACGATGTCTTTTATAGTACTCTCTTCTCAGTCCAAACGTGTCCTTCAGAAGCGCTTTTCGTTACATTACTTGTCACGACAGTATCAGTCAGTGTACGATATGATGTGATTTCCACGTAAGATCTTATCGATTAGTTGGTCACAGTGTGGCATGTCTACAATTTTTGGATCAGGTTCATCATTATTGTGATACTTATACTGAGTTAAAAGATAAATCTACAAGCTCATGGACAATTTGGATGGTGATGTGTCTAATTACTGTGACATTCACAAGTAGAGGAGCTGCTTTCATTAGTAGATGAAAATGTTATATTATGCCTCCAACTCTGAATGGTCGACGCTTTTCAAAATCATGCGACGAAAAGACGTTCAGCAAGACCACATGACAATTTTGATTTATAAACGACGTTGTCGACGGTGATAGTTGAGGAAACTATATTTGCAGTATATGTTTTGACAAATTGGTTTCGGCTGCAAAACTCATGGTCAATATTCCTCGAGGTGAGTTAATTTACGAGATCCCTGTAAACTCACTTTCAGATAAAGATGAGCTGATTACATACATCTTTTGCATCAAACAGCTTGTGGATTTAGAAGACGATAAAATTATTGTTCTTATCACTTCATATTTGTATCCAGTCTTGATCAACAAAGCATTATACGACAGGCTCAATAGATTCATAAAAATCTGACAAGGATATAAGGTGTGACAATATTGTTGTGTTCAACCAGTTGGCCTTGATGAGCAAATAACTGATAATATATTCGTTCCTTATTTGTCTCTGTCGGTTTTGCTATGAATCGTTTGTTGTCGACGAATATTATTCATATCTTTTGTCCAGCTTTCGAAAATATGTTAGGTAAACCTAACATGGGTTTCGAGGAATTTATTCCGAATAAGACATACGTGACAACACTGTCACGTTCCTGAAACATGTTTGACGTCCAGAGGAAACTGAAAAGCGTAGCTATCTGCCGTGATTTTCCTGAAACATAATGGTTAGACGGATTATTAATGGGCCGAGCTGCATCGTTTTGATTAGAATTCGACCATCGTAATGGTAATACAAGCTTATGCTCATATTATTTAAACACAGTCTCTTTGGAAAGCATAACTCTTAGAAACTCGACGGTATATTTAGTATTCCTATATCGTTTAACAGTTTTTATTCTCCCTAAATTGATTCCCTGGGGGCTTCTTAGGCGATAGTTAGTCATGAATAAATTTTTGATATTGGCTCATTTGTTCATTTAAAATAAGATGATTACTAATCGACACCTGTAGATATTCGCAATCATTCTGAAGGGTGATACATTTACTTGGAACAATACAGATTTCATTTTCAGTGGATGGATGATTACATATTTCACGACAGATTGTTTCGCGAAATTTAACTTTGGACAAATTATGACACGATACCTACGCCCACTAAATAGCTGCTTAGTGTTCTTAACCTCCAGGATGTTTTTAGCTCAGTCATTGTGTAAGTTGTGGCTTTTAAATAGATTAATACCTATTGTAGATATTAAAATGTCGATTGCAGCAAAGATCCTTCGTAAGGACCAATAAAATCCTATATCTAAAAAGTATACTTTTTCCGTGACTGGACTAAAATCTCAAGTCGACCCTGGTTGAATTTTTTCTTTCTCCTTTTCAAATAGAGTTTATGAAATAACAAAATTTTCCTACCACATCAATAATCACAGTAAAGCGGCTACCATAATTAAATGTTTTTGTTATTAATGCATAACAAAGAAGGCTTTTAAAGCGGAGGACTGAAGAGCTATGTTTTTTGCGTGTAACGCAACAGCAGTCGTCCCATTGTCATTAATAACCGCGGCTGTTGGCATCAGGTTTTCAGAAACATTTTAACTGTAGTCTTCTGAAATGAGGGATATAGAAGGGGTCTTGGCCATTTCACTAATGTAGTACATATATAAAGTTACGGGATTTTAATTCAATGTGGCTGTAGAATAATGGTCTAGTTTGTTATCAGTACCTCTATAATAATAAACCTAATCCTAAAAATGTAAAGTTGTCGTGATGTGAAAACCCAATTTATAAGACCTTACGTGGAAGTCACGACATTGTCTATTCTGACTCGGCGTATCATGACAACTGGCAATATAACGTCTAGCGCTTTTGAAGAACACATTGGCCTAGAGATAGGATAATATATTTAATATGAATAAAAGAGATATGTTGCACAAGGATGACCACGCCTGTAAGGCTGAGCGGGCCGAATGAATGTGCCCGTGTTCTTCATTATTAACCTTCTATTCGTGTCAAATGTTAAAATAACTCTTCTCAGTAATTCTATACTCGGCTCTAAAGATCATGTGGATAGGGTCCAATCCCACTATAGGGTTTGTATTACCATTCACAAACTTTTCGGTACGGACTGCATTTTTTTAAAACAAAACGTTCAATAATTGGTCATATTGTGGTCTTTGTCAAGTGAATGTTTTGTGATTATCTAATTATTTCTCAACGAAACTCCTGTTAAGAAGTCAGCTCTTAGGCCACCGTCGTGAATAACAATAAATTACCAAGTAGTGTAGATGCCTGTATGATTCTGGTGTCACACTCTCTTTAATTTTTTATCTAAAAGACTGAAGCAACATGAGGTGACAATGTTCAAAATAAAGGATGTTTTTGGTCGTAGTTAAGTGGTATGAGTAACTAGATTATAAAACTGCCTTATTTGTGATTTGGAAAAAATGGTGTGGATACTTGATCAATATTCTTCGGCTAAACTAAGTGGAAGAAATTACACATTTATTCATTACAGACTTCAAATGGTCACTTTATATCCTGTCCTAGTTTAGGGTTCATCCAATGATTTCCTTGTTTATATAACTGCCGACACCATGAGCTTTAAGCATCAATTACTGAATTGCCTAATGGGACAACTTTCTAATAAGAACTTTGGGAGAAGATACAATATAAGAACAAAAATAAAACGGTTGAGACCAATTTATAGTTGATTTTTATTCAACCAAAAGACAGCCCTTTTAAATGTGAAATTCGGGAAAACGAAAATATTAGTGCTGTAAAGTGTAAACAGATTTCATATAAGGAATATATTGACATTTGCAGACTTCCACTTCTGTAAATTGAAGTGAAATCACAACACATTGATTCAACCAATTTGATTTTGATCATTTGTCCTCACTAACACAAAAAGTATTTAAATTTTTATCGTTGTTTCCGCTGTAACTCAGGATCAAGGTTTCGTCACGAACGAACATTCTCTACAAAGCAAAAGTGTTTTGAAGCAAAGGGGGCCAGTGAATTTTACAAAAACCTTAAAAAGATGCTACCTGACTAGGTAGTTTACGAAATATAGAGGTTTTGAGTTAATAGGTATTAGTGAAAATCCGAAGGGCCATGAACACTGTTTACATCAGTATAAAAATCAAGAAAAACAAAATGAACACTGCTAATAAAGTTGAAGAATTGTAGAATTCTAATGATCTTAAATAACAAAATTCCAAATCTCTGGAAATGACGGATAATCCAATAAGGAAATCAAAGAGAACACATAGAACACAACTGGAACAGTCATATTTGAGTCGCATAAATGGTAAATTAATTGGTACAGGTGCCACGACTGTCATGACTTCATTAAAAATCTAGATCCCCGTAAATTATTACACGTCTTCTGTGTAAGTTCGTCATACGTCTACCTGGTTCTGAACTGGAAGTGAGCGCTGTATTCTCCAGAATTTACTCGCTAGCTTTGGAATAAGCGACAGACATAGAACCAAACCTATCTGATCCCTGAAATTATACTTTATCAACATGTTGATTGTGTGCACTTAAATCATTTACAACATTATCCACCGCAATATCAGTCGATAACTGATAATCCGTAACTTCTGTAAACTTTAATCACCTCATATTCAAAAAACATAATCCCTCCTTGTGATAACTTTGTCAAGGTTTGTTTCGTCACAGAATGCTTATTAGTTCTATTTTGGAGCAAGAATGTGTCTACTTTCCTCTCCAGTCCACCGAATTATGTAGCAGTAATGAACGGTGTTTTGCAGATTCCTGATGAAATTTTCAGCGTAAGATAAGTGGGCCGGTGTTTGCATTTTGAACCATTAAAGCCATTTAGTGGCTACCTCTGAAGTAAAATGGAAGCCTTTATCAGTCAACAATACCATTTGGACAAACTCCTGACTGGACAGTATTCCCAAGGCGAACCAAAATAATTGGAATAAAATTTCAGCCAGGGCCCAGTTGCTGATAGTTGTAGGGTCCATCTTGAATGTTGATTTCTCAACTAATGAAATCTTTCAGATTAGCATTTCAGTCTTCCGGAAAAACACTGAATATTTATTTCAATTATCTGGAATCGCCCCTTGCGAGATCTGGTCGGCTTATCGGTAGGAGTTGCTGTTATAACTGAACGGCAGCAGATTTGAGGGTAGCGAATTATCGATCGGACCAAAGACGCGCAAACACGTAGAACGACCTAGAGCTGTGATTGGCCCCGCTTCCCTGTCTAGCCCAGCAGTTGAGTTCAGAACGCAAGTCACAGCCTCGGATGTATGAATCATTATATTTCAAACATACTTTGTTTATATACCAGTCAATCAGACCACAACGTACCATAAAATAGAAAATAACACTGTACAATATTGATCAGTAGGAAAATAACACGTGAAATAAGTACTGACCAATAAGAAAATCATACCATGTCCAAGTCCAAGAATAGCATTAGACTTAATAGGATAAATTTTGGGATATTTTCCTGAACAGTCGCTCTAATGAACAGTCTTCAGTATCAGCAGGTTGATCTTGTATTGACTATTGAGATATGTATTCACCACGTTAGTTTATTTAGAATTTCTGTGCTTAATAGTAAGTCATAAGCACTCGAAACAATACCTCGTCATTGAATCACAGAACCTGAGTAACCAATGATTTTTGTGGATGATAAATGAACTTTGAAGCATCATAATCTATAATAATCGTGAATTCTACCTCAAACAAATATTTGTGGCGTCATTTAACTCTCTGAACACAATGCTTCTTAATGGGTTTGCGAACAGCCATGTTCAGCAGAAAATCACTGGTCTACTGTCCTGAACCAGAACATCAGTATGCCACATGAGATTTAGCAGTAATAGGTGTGGAAAGTACATCGGGGGTGTATACGCAAAGAACAGCAGCAATTTAAAGAAACAGTAGTAAACTTCGTATATAAAGCTGTCCTCCCGAACTCCATTTAAATGAGTTGGAGAACAAGAATTTAAATAGAAAATTTGCATGAGAAGGAAAACTGAGAATAATAAATAAATTATATTAAGGCGTTTCTGCTAGTCAACTATTATGTTCGAGGGATCAAGATATCATCTAGAACCTGTAAACGCAACAAAAGTCAGTAATACTACAACTGTACAAGCTAAGCTACTGCGAATTTCCTTGATAAAATTGCAAAAGTGAGACGTTTACTTCGGGATTTCTAAGGATACAACATCCTCAACACTCCTTTTTTAATAGCATATGTTCTTGGAGTTCATTTGCACCTTGACCATTGGTCGCCGTTGTTGAACTGACCACATTATGGAACGTGGGTCGGTTTGTTTTTGGCGTTTTCTCTATTTTAGACTGGTGGTAGGTTGAAAATAACCAATAGAACTTCAAGTGGGAGATTATTGTTCTTCAGTGGACGATTTGTGGATAACCGTTTCCGTAGGTGGTTGCAGTGCTGATTCCATCTGTCTTTCCTTAATTCTCCTTCACACATGACGTAGTCTGGACTTCCGACCAAACACACGTCTGTTAAGGGTTCAAGGTACGGTCTGCAGTCCCGAATGAACGCCGGAAATCTAGCGATGAGAGCTCCTGGGACATATTCTGTGGTAGTAGTGGTGGTGTGGTACTTGGTAGCATCGAGTTGCTGGTTGTACTCAATCTTCTTCCCGTCAGGATCACTGCTGGGGCTTCCGCTGAGATGACAAATCTTTTGGCGTCGTTCGATAAACAAGTAAGATATCCTATTGTGGTTCACTTGGTATCCCCTCTCCTTTTGAATGAGGTAGGGCACTGTCTAACGTGTTCACAGTCTTTTCTGCCTGGCCATTTAACTATGAGTAGTGAAAAAGAGAGCCGAATTTTATGGTGTCTAGCTGTCGGCGAAATTCTGAAAGTTGACTGGAAGTAAACTGTGAACTTTTATCTGATACGGTCGCATCAGTAAATTAGTTCCGGGTGAAGATCTTTATTTAGAACCGTAGCGTCTAAGTCTTCTTGATGGCGTTATTGACAGGACTTCCAGCCATTCCTAAAATGCATTAACTACAACTAAATAGGTAGTTCCGTTTATTGAGGTAGAGAAGTCAACATGTATGCCAGACCAATGGTATTCTGATGAAGGCCATTCGACCGGTAGTACTTAGAGTCTAAATTTTCCTATTGTTGACACTGAGTGAATCTTCCCGTCGATTCCGTGGTGTACTTGCCCATGAGCGACCATTACATAGAGCTACAGGTCATAAATTTCATTCACGTTACTCCAGGATAACCACTATAAAAATGGCTTCAGTACCTTCAATCGTGCGGATCCCGGTACAACCACTCTTTCTCCAAGCATCAACCATTTGTTTACAACGCATAGCGAATTCCAAAGATGGCAAAGTTACTCGATGTTGCCCTCAAAAACAGTAGACTGCAACCCGTTACTGAGGTAGTTAATCATTTTCTTAATAGCTGGATCTTTCCTGGAGCAGCTTTGATGTCTGATGCTGACAGTGGCAAAGCACGAATAACAGTCGTCAGGTAACAACGTTCGTGGTCTTCTGCCAAAAGCGAGTTGAAAACCATGTCTCCCGTTGACGTGGAGTGTTTACTGATAATCTGTAACAAAGCATCTACCTGAACAAAGTTTTGGGTAAGTCGGTGTTAAATGTTGAGATTAATCCTAATATTATCTAGGCCTAACGCTAGAGACGATCTGTATAATGGGCTGGGGTACCAGATTTTGAACCGAAACTTGTGGAAACAATGAACAGTAAAGACAGCGGTAATTACCTCTTTCTGTATCTGACTGTACTTCTTTTCTTCCAGAGTTTACATGCGCGATACTTGCATGGTAGATTTTTCTGTCGTGCCCGGAAATCAATGCGAGATGACGGCACCGAATTCAAAGGTTGAAGCATCCTCAGACACGATTATTAACGTAAACGGATTGTAGTCTGTTAGTAATATTTTTGAGCTAACAATGGTCTTGAGTTTTTATAAGGCTACATCACATATTTTGTCCAATTTTAAGTGCTGTTCTTATTCAGCAGACAGTTCAGTGGAGAATGGATGTTATGCATTTACGCAAAAAAAGCTTTGTAGTAGTTAATTAGCCCGTTAAAGAATCAGAGACAAATTTTTCCTCGCCTGGGGCTATGCTCAGACAAAACGCTAGTAGGCTTAACGAATTGACACACGATTTGTAAGTAGGGTTCTTGATGCTTCTGAACCAATGTGGTGGTCTATTTAGTTTTCACCTTTGACAGAATCTATTTTTATGACCGATAAACTTACATTTCTCGCAACGATGTTGTTTAAATGGGCATATTCGTACGAAATGCAACACACCGTAGTGCCAGTAGGAAGCCGGAAGACTAGACACAGTAACCGTGTTTTATGCCGCTAAACGTTTGCGATTGAAAACTGTAGATGAGAATAAGGGTTTTAACCTGATCTTCAGTCAGTGACTTCAGTCGGAAGCGTTTACACTCATGGATAACGATCCACATATGCGCAGGAAAGTCAGCATTTTCGTTCATAATCAGCTTCAAAATTTGATCACGTGATTTTAATAATGAGGAATGTTTTCCAAACTGTTTGCTTAATGACTGAACAGTGTCAAAATTTAGGCGGTCACATGGGTTCAGAGACAAAACCGATTTTCAGTACCAATCTAGCTCACTCGGACCCACATTTCGAAGTATCAGCCGAACTTTCAAAGCATCGTCTTGACTGGCAAAGTCAAGTTTAAATAGATCATCATGACGCTGAAACTACATGTCAGAAGTAACATAAGCATCAAGATCGTAGCGAAATTCTGCAATACTGCTTGTGATGCAATCAAGTAACGATGCGGTAGTAGAAATATATATTCTAGGTTGGATGGTAGACGTCATTTTTGTATTCGGCAAAGTCTGGATCAGTTTTAGCTGTTGCTCCAACAATAGCTTTACTTTGCAGGATCTATACTTTCTCAACCTTGTCTCTACCGCTATGTTTGAGGGATCGAGACGTCATTTAGGACCGACAAATGGAATGAAAGTCTTCAACATAAAAACAGAACAAGCTATGATATTACACTGCGTCCCAGTCCTGCTAACTAGAGGAGAAGATCAGATTTAACCGGGAAAACATATACATTTCCTAAAGAGCACGGAAGAGCGAATAACAAATGCATAGCCCATGAGTATATATACGATAAAAAAATGTCTGTAAAAAGGTCACAAAATAATGTACTGAAAGAGGAAGTGAATTAATGACATTTGGAGTTCTTCCGGTTGAGAAACATATACTGACTGTAAAAAAGGACGCTTTTAGTAGGAAAATAAAAAAATTCAGATTTCCATGACAAAATTACAAACATGAGACGTTTACCAAGTGATTTCTGAAGATCTAGCATCCCCAACATTGAACGTACTTCTCCACGACTCCGGAGGTGATTATAATGTTTCGAATTATTTGAATTATAGCACGAACTAAGAGTCCAAGAAATAATGTAATTGAATTAAGAAGACACAGGCACAACCGAATGTACTGTATTTGAAATTCGAAATTGTACAATCAACCAGTACCATAGTATCATTAGTTCGCTCAAATACCACATCCGCCACAGCTTAAATTGGAGTCTAGGTGTTTGTAACCAATCGTACGTCTTCTTCTCAAATTCATCCTGGGTCTGTATGCCATTATATTCGAAAAGGATTCTGTATTATCTAGAATTTGCTCCATAGCATTAGAATTAACTACGGAAATTGGAACAGACTCACCTGGTTCCTGAAATTGTATTTGATCAACATGTCGACTGTGTGTACTTAAATCATTGATGTCTAGAATTCGCACCATCGATTTTCCGACATTCTTCAGAACAATACCCGTAGGTGGTCGAAGATCATTTCCCCGATAATATGTAACTTCTGCAGACTCCAAACATCTCATATTCGACCGAAGAATTCTACCTTTCAATAGCTTCGCTGAAGTCTCCTTCGTCACCGAATGTCTGGCATTTCTATATTGCAATAGAAAGGTATCTACTCCCCTCTCCAGCTCATTAAATGTTGAGGCGGCTATAGAATCAATAGCAGTCTTTAATGTCCTGACAAAATTCTCTGCCTGACCATTAGAACACGGATGTCTGGGAGCAGTAAACAGATGTTTGCACCCTATACCGTTCAACCAGGTAGTGACTGCATCTGCAGCAAAGTGAGAGCCATTATCTGTCACTAACACCATTGGAACCCCTTCTCGACTAAACGCCTTTCTTAATGCTTGGATTGTGAAGTCAGAATTAAGTGAAGTTGTAAAAAAAATTCAGGCCATTTTGAAAAAGAATCAATAACTACTAGTGCATAGTATTTACCAAGAAACGGACCACAATAGTCAGCATTAATTCTCTGCCAGGCCTTAGACGATACTGGCCATGGCGTCCACTTCGAAGTATGACTTTTCGACTGATGACATTCCTCACAATTGTTTGCTGTACGACATATATCTGCATTTATCTCTGGCCACCAACATGTAAGCCTTGCCAAGGACTTCATTTTCTCAATACCTAAATGACCACTATGAAGATCTTCAAGAACAGATTTACGCAATGGAGGAGGAATGACAACACGATCATTTAAACACAGAATACCATCAGGAGTAGTAGATAGCTCATCCCTCTTTGAAAAATAGTTAGGAAATCTACGTTTCAAATTAGCAGTCCAGCCTTTTCGTATAGCACTGAGTATACATCCAAAATATCTGCGAGTTTCTCTAATGAGATTTGGACGTCTCACTGGTAAAGGTTGCACTAACAAACAGTCCGAAGTATTAATAGGTCGATCTTGTAATGACTGTCGAGAAATGTAGTCAACATGTTGAATTTGTTTGGCACTTCTGTGCTGAACCGTATAGTCATATGCACTCAAAGCAAAACTCCATCGTTGAACCATAGCAGCTGAGGAATGTCCTAAGGACTTTTCAGGATGATAAATAAACTTTAAGGCTTCATGATCAGTAACAATAGTGAATTTCTTTCCGAATAAATATTTATGAAGTCTTTTAACAGCCCAAAACACAGCTAATGCTTCTCGTATATTTGATAGTTACCTGTGGTTTTGCCTCAGTTTACTATTCGGTTTGTTTTTGTTTTTCACGTATAGACTAGTTTCAGTTTATAACACTCATTTTATCCATTTTTGTCAGTTTTCAGTGTGCTTTTTAGTGTTTTTTTAAAGGTCTTAGGCTCTTGCAAGCATCTATAACATAGTTTGCTTCAACGAAGTCATGAAAAACACATGCAAACGTCCAGGATGCTGTTTTGCTGTTGCAACTGGCATGCAGTGCGACAACTGCATAGGTTGGTTCCACGAAGTATATGTCACGTGCAGCACGGATGCTGTAGTTTTGCAGAGTAACATCATTGTCCTACTGATAGGTCTTCGGAACGAGTTGTCAGTTAACTTGGACAACGACAGTAAAAAAACCGGTAGACAAACAAGAGCGTGCGACGGATACAAAAACAGGGATGTCGATAGGAATACCATCGATGGAGAATCCATCAACACTAATGATGACATGTCGAGGCTCAGCACTATCATTACGTCGAAGGTATAAGACTCCCTAAGCAAACTCGGGTCTCCCAGCTCAGGGTCCCTGGACTCAACAGTGGTTCCCAAAAACCCTGTAGGTGATTCGACGCACGTTAAGAAAGCCCAAAAGAACCAGGCATCACCGCCTAAGCCGAGCAACCCAAGTGTTGCTGTACAGAAATTAACTGGTGATTTGGTCGCACAGTCTACACCCAAGACTGTTCGTCTGGTCAAAAAAGAGCCCAAGCCTCATAAACGCACACTGACCTCCAAACAGCAAGTCATTAAACATGAATCCGCCGTGAAACCTGGTAAATTAACAACAGTTCGTGACGACTCTCTCATTATCATGAACCCCGTTGATAATCCTGACCTTCCTCTCAGTCTGCAGGACAAAAACGACAAGATGCTCTGGGGTGAATTGAACAAGAAGCTCGAACTTCCTAGAATAGAGCCTTCGATGGTCTCCCGGCTCTCTAGAGGAAAGAACTCTAAGCATCTAAATCACCCAAGGCTTCTCCGAGTAACACTTAAGGATGCTACTGATGTAGAGGACGTCTTACTAGCAAGTCACTTGCTGAAATCAGATGGTAACGTAAGAATATTGCCCGACATACCGTTCTCTGAGCGCAATATCATACGAAACATCCCTAAAGAATCTCGTGAGAAGTTTTTCCGCGGCACTTAAGACTAGATACTTCTCCTGGCCGGGATATGGTTCATTCTGCCATACTGAGGGAGGCAGCCTCAATCCTGGCAACGCCGCTTAGCGTGATGTTTTCACACTCGCTAAGCCGAGGCAAACTACCGAAAAATTGGAAGTTGGCTCACATCACACCAATTTTCAAAGGAGGTCGACGTAATGAACCTTCAAGTTATCGGCCGGTGGCTCTTCTGTCATTACCTTCAAAACTCATGGAGTCCCTGATATGCGATGGTTTGAACGATTATCTACTGTCCTTAAACTTCTTCTCACCCCAACAGCATGGTTTCAGGAAGGGTTACTCTTGCATAACCAACCTGCTGACTGCGGTGGACAGATGGACAAGCATCCTCGATCGCAAGGGAAAGGTTGATATCATATACATTGATTTCTCAAAAGCTTCCCGAGCTGCCAACTTTGGGGAAAATTGAGTCCATTTTGGGGAAATTTTGGGGAAGCCGCTATAATAAATTTTGGGGAAATGAGAAAAAAAACCCAAAATTTCCCCAGACCTGGGGAAATCCCCTAAATTTCCCCAACCCTTGGGGAAGGTTGGGGAAACTTTGGGGAAATTCTGGGGAAATTTTGGGGAACTTTGGGGAAATTCTGGGGAACTTTGGGGAAATTTTGGGGAACTTTGGGGAAATCCCCAAAGTGAACTGAAGGTTTTGGTAATATAACTTACTACTGAATTTTAGTAAGTAGTATAAAATAATATACGAAAGAACAATTAAGCAACGGTTACGTCTGATATAGCCTGCGAAGCCGGATGAGAGGGGAACGGACACGATAGTTATATCATTTTGGGGAAGCTTCCCCAAACCTTTGGGTTTTCCTGGAAAACAGTTTTAACGCAAAAGCTTCTCGAAAGCCTATCGACATCACGGAAGACGTAGGAGAATGCTTACGTACATTTCTTACTGCGACGTTTTATTACTTTTCGTCAATCGCGCATTGCTAATGAAACATAATGTTAACCGATTTGTCACGATTGTCAAAAGACTGATTTATGAATTATATAAATGTTTATTACAGTTAATAAAATTACAAATGAATCATTTATACAAAGTTTTTCATTGCGTTGTAACAGCAACACGTTACGTCGACGTAGAAGTGTCATTGATAATGTTCTAAAAAATAAATAAATCATTATTAGTGTATAATAACGCGTCGAGATATGTGAAAGATTGGTAATGTATCAATAGTATGACAATGTTCTTATTAATGCGAACAAAGAACTTACAGTAACGTCTGATAAAGCCTGCGAAGCCAGCTGAAAGGGAAACAGACAAGAGACAAGTTATATCACTTTGAGTATTGATGACTAAGTAATAAGCTGTTACAGTAATTAAAGTACAGTGATTATAGTGATAAATACAATGACGATTAACATCCTGTGAATTTTGGGGAAAACCCCAAAGTGAACTTCAGTTATTGGGAATACAACAGAATCATGCATTTTATTAAGTGGTATTAAACAATATAGAAAAGAGTAGGAAGGGGAATGAGTAGGAACAATGTGTGACAAAGTGAACATATGTATTATAACAAACATATTTAGTAGTTTTAGCTCACCCTTTCTTTGGATCGCCATCCACGTTTGTGTACTTTATCTCTTGCGTCATGCAAGAAGGCTTGGCTTGCTGTAGCCATGGCGTGTAATATTTCTTTTTCCGGGCAGCTTGCACTTCGGAAATGTGAACACAAAGCACCTACAAATATGTTAACACAGTAAAGTTGACTTACTTTGAACCGTCGAGTAAAATTTGTACTTACTAATACCAAATTTACTTCTGGTTCCGTGCAAAGTGTAAATGTTCGCTAGTTCCGGCGACAGGATGTATTGAAGACAAGCTTTAGTTGATTTCCGAGTATCGTCACACATTAGGTTGCGTAACCTTGCCACCTAAAATTTATGCAAACACCTTTTACAACTTACCAAATGATCTCGGTATTTTTGGTTTTCTAAAGCTGCCTCTAAAGAACGCAACTCCTCATGCGTTCTTAATGGGAAATGTATAGCATCACTATCCATTTCCTCTGTACGCCTATCGATCACACCCATGGCTAAGCGTTGACACAAAAATATGAGTTTGTCTATTTTCGTAGACAGCTCACTGACCGATTTCAGGAGCGTTCTTAACATTTTGTTTGTATCATCGCACAAACTTGTTATAAGGAATACAGTAAATGCAACTTACGGTTTATCAACTTCCGTCGACGTACGTGGAAGTGGTGGTGATGATACGTCAGCTGTCGATGAACTGCTATATGAGTATTGATAAAGTAGGTACAAACCTCGCAATAGGAGAAAACGTTCCTGTTGAAATGTTGACAACTGGAAATTTCACCGGGGCAAATCCAGCCTCAACCTCAGCAACCTCTAGTTCTTCCGAGGTGCATAGATAATCATTGTGCTTTCGTGTGACAGTTCTAACACCAATGATATAATAAGTTGAACAATTTACCTTTTTGGTTTTTTAGCGTCACAAGGCTGCGTCTCATCGTTATTCGTGATGTTAGTATTGTAGCCCAGTACTGTTGCTAAACACACTTTTAATTCCTGGGCTACATTGTAGTCGTCTGAAAACAATAAATGTGAATGGGTTACAACTTACCACAACGATGCATAACAGCACATTTTCTCACGTTGAATCGACTGTCAACATCAATACCCTCAACGATTTCGTGTTCACTGATATCATCACGATAAATGTAATGATCGTTGGTTAGGAGCCATTTTTTCGGAATACAGACCACTTGCTTGTTTTCCTTATCGTCAACTAATATGTATTTCCCACTTTGATGCTGTAAATAAATGCGCATGCGTGAAAAACACTGGACGTGACTACATGAAGCAGTAGCTGTATCTGTGACAATATTAGTCCACTGCTCTGTAGCTACGTTAGTACGCGATTCTGTGACGACAACTGGATTGTCTGTCTCTTCGTCACAGCTCGGTAACTGACACTTCTTTATGAACTGTCCTTTTATTTTCCTCAACCTTCTGTAATAGGTTGATCGGGAACAGCCAAACAACCTAGGGTATTTCGTGTCTGCTGCCCGCCTTTTCGCAATTTTATCTAGCTGTCTATTATTATTATTCTAAAAGATATAATTCACTTAAGTAAAACTGAACATAGACAGCAACAAAATTTTCCGACCAGCACTGCTGACAACTCACCTGCATAGCTTTCAAATTTTGAAAAAGTGCTTTAAAACCGACAATTCTTTGTCTACTGTCTGATTGTTGATGTATTAAAACAAGACCTGGAATTCGATAGATTATCCCTCATCAAAAGACTGTATTGAATTGAAATGTGAATTTTTCTATTCAAATTTACTACTGTGAGTCTTAATTATATTATCTGGACGAAATGTTAGTGTGCAAAAATGCGCTACGAAAATTTTGGGGATTTCCCCTAAATTTCCCCAAACTTTGGGGAAAAATATTTCATTTTGGGGATTTCCCCAAAATTTCCCCAAACATTGGGGAAGGTTTTTAACTTTGGGGATTTCCCCAAAATTTCCCCAAAATTCCCCAAAATTTCCCAAAGCTGGCAGATTGGGTTTTGATAAAGTTAACCACTTGTGTCTTATCAATAAGCTCAAACGACTAGGTATCAAACCACCTCTAATCGATTGGCTTACTTCATACCTAGAAAATCGACACTTTAAGGTTAGGGTTAATTTCACTTTATCTCAGGCTATGGAACGTCCTAGTGGGGTCCCCCAGGGCTCAGTATTAGGCCCTCTTCTCTTCTTGATCTACATAAACGATCTTCCTCAACAGGTAACGTCAGACTTATTACTTTTTGCCGACGACGTGAAACTTTGGAGAGATACGCAACCAAGACGATACACAGGCACGTCAGGAGGATCTGACTCGACTTAAAAGCTGGGCAGATGATAACGGACTTACCTTTAACACTTCTAAGTGTAAAGTAGTCCATCTGCGACATGTCACAAACTACAGTTACAACTTAGGAAACTCCTCTCTAGTAGTATCCCAAGTCGAAAAAGATTTAGGAGTCCTGGTGCCCCATGATTTAAAGTCTTACGCTAATTGTGACAAAAATGCCTTCCGAGCAAACCTTGTACTGGTAACATTGAAGCGCATTTTTGGCCAGTTTGACGGAAGAACTTTCCATACAATCTTCAATAGTTTTATCCGTCCCCATTTAGAGTACGGAAATATAGTACTCCCCCCTCACTCCGAAAGGACAAGATCACTTTGGAGCGTATCCAACGGCGAGCCACGAAATCAGTCCGCGGACTCAAATCTAAGCCTTACGAAGAACGCCTCCATTCACTAGACCTTTACCCATTAGAGTATAGGCGTCTTAGAGGTGATTTATTAATGGCTTATAGTATTCTTAACATTTCTGGACATCCTCTTAAACACCTACACAAGCTTAGTTCGAATACTAACCTAAGGGGTAACACCCAGAAATTGGAAACTCAACATAGCAAGACGGGATGTAGACACAACTTCTACTCCTTAAGAGTTGTCAAAAGCTGGAATTCGCTGCCGGCCGAGCTAGTCCAAGCGACTTCTCAGGAGTCCTTCAAGAGGCAACTTGACCTATTCTTAAGGACCAAGGACAGTATCATACTATGATTTACCAATTTCTTTTCCTCTTTTATTGTTAACATACCTAGGTTCCTGCCTGGAGGATTTGGTGATCCCCTGCTACTAGACACGGAAGCCTGTTAAGCGAAAGCTTCTTCTATTCCGTCCAAAACCATTTGAACCATTTGAACGTAAGCATGACTCTTGTTCCTCACTCCATTTGAATGAATTGGATGTCAAAATATTAAATAAACAATTTGCACGACAAGAAAAATTAGGAATGAAACGGGAATAGTGTTGAAGAGCACCCCATTAGTGAAAGTAATTCCGTAAGATTTTTTGGAGACGGGGCATTTGTCAGTGGAGCTAGTCGTTTCATATCTGGTCTAAAACCATTACCATCAACTAGGTATCCAAGGCATTCAAAACTAGATACACAAAATGAACACTTATTTGGATTCACTGTAATATTTTTCTCAATTAAACGACGCAATAAAGCAATAAGTCTCTGGTCATGAACTACGTTATTAGAACCATGAACAATGAGGTCATCTTGATAAACTTCAACACCTTCAAGATCACTAACTACTTCATTCATAACTTCCTGAAATATGGCTGGAGAACAACTTAGACCGAATGGAAGAAAATTGTATTTGAACAGACCAAAAGGAGTGTTAATTGTCGTCAAAATAGATGAAGATTGATCTAAAGGAATTTGAAGATAAGCATCTTTTAGGTCAACTTTCGAGAACACTTTAGAACCATGAAGTCGATTTAGAATATCTTCAGCCTCCACCGTCGTGCACGTTTGCTTCAACAAACGGGAATTCAGAGTTAATCTATAGTCACCACAAATTCTAGGGGTCTTGCCGTCCGACTTCAGTGGCGTAGCGATAGGAGTACCCCATGCTGAAGACTGAATTGGTTCAATTTTGCCTTTCGCACACAAATCGTTTAATGTCTTACGTACTGCTTCTCGAAGACCATAAGGAATTATTCGTCTTTTAAGGAAAACTGGATCACCCTGTACTTGAAGTTTTATAGGCTGAATTTTCATACCCCCACTGCACTTAGCACACCTAGCTATCAAATTTTTAAGTAAAGTATCAGAATTCTCCTTAGAAACTAGGATGGACAACTCCACTTTAAGCCTTTTCAAATTCTTTAAACCTAATATTGACAGTCCTGTTTTGCTAACTAAAAATTCACAAGGTATGTATGAAGAATTATCATCTCTTATTAGCAATTCACAGCATCATCGTATGGGCAGTCTGTGTCCAGTAATCCCCAATACTGATACTTCAGTGGGTTGTACCACAACGTTAGGATCTAAGAATTTCAAGTTCTTGAATGAAATAATGGACTCTATACTGTCTGTGTCCACAATAAAGTCATGAAATGAACCAAGCGATGTATATAGTCGCTTTTGAATATGAGCATTACCTTTCGAAATAGTAGACAAAGATAAATGATCGCTAGAAACATCCGAATTATTGAGATTTAAATGACAAGATTTAGTACTACTTGAAGCAAAATGGACAGTAGCTTTGTATACTGAATGAATGTGTCCTATCTTACCACATTTAAAACATTTAGCATTACGAAATGCACATGAATTACGAGGATGAAACTTTCCACATGATAAACATTTACCAAACTTCATCTCACCTTTGTGATTTGCTTTGTAATCCCTTGTTGAAAAACCTTTCATATTTACACGAGAATAAGAATCACCGTTAAATGAACGCAAGTTCGATTGACCTCCTATCCTTATTACTGAAGACTGACCCTGAGATTGTAGTTCATCAGGACGACTCAGCAAAGTATTAGAAATCTTCATCGACTGAATATCTAATTCATTCACAGCTTCATAGTTAATGCACCCAGTTCTAGCATCTTGAAAAGAACAGCTTTGCATTATTAACAGCTCTCTTTCCAAACTCGGTATGTTAATTCCTGCAATTAATCGATCTCACAGTTGTACATGAAGTTGATCACCGAAATTACACTTGGCAGCTTGTTTCTGCAATTCAAGGATGAATTCCCGAACTTTTTGATATTATGAAATTTCGCCCTTTCATGGCATTTAAAACTGGTGCATTTTACATGATTTAGTAATAGCTCCTTAAGAGTTGCATAAGGAAGTGAGATAGGTTTTTTCTGGATATGCCAAAGTTTTTAATAAGCTGTAAGCTTCTCTCCCAATGAATGTCAGGAAATGTACCACGATTTTATCACCTTTGACATCTTTCTTAGTCATGCCCCAGAATTCAAACCTTTCCAAATAATCCTCAAATGCTTCCGAAGTTGAATGAATATCCAACTTTTCCATTGCAGGTTCCATCACGACGCCAGTATAATGTTTCGAATTATTTGAATTATAGCACGAACTAAGAGTCCAAGAAATAATGCAATTGAATTAAGAAGACACAGGCACAACCGAATGTACTGTATTTGAAATTCGAAATTGTACAATCAACCAGTACCATAGTATCATTAGTTCGTTCAAACACCACAGTGATGAATTTTTAAGTGATGCTATTCGCTTCATGTCTGGTCTAAAACCATAGCCATCAACTAGATATTCAAGCCATTCAAATCTAGATACAGAAAACGAACACTTATTTGGATTCACGGTGAAATTATTCTCAAGTGGAAAACGCAAAAGCGCAAGGAATCTCTGATAATGAGCAAACTTATCAAGACCATAAATAATAAGATCGTTTTGGTAAGCTGCAACAGTTCAACGATAACTGACTACATTACTTAACTTTTCTTGAAATAAAAAATGGACTGTTGATCGTTGTCAAAGTGAATGAAGATTGACTTAAAGGAATCTGAAAGAAAGCATCATTTGAGTCAACATTCAAGAATATTTTAGAGGCATGAACTAGGTTGAGAACGTTTTCAGCTTCCGAAATGATGCTCCAACAAAAAGGAGTTAAACATAAATTTAAGTCGCAAGATATTCTAAGTTTCACATTGTAGCTGAAAATCTGTAGCCTGAAGTCTCAACACCCCACTGCACTTGACACATGCGACTGTTAAATATTTAAGTAAAGCATCAGGATCTTCTTTGGAAGTTAATAAAGACAACTCCACTTCAAACCTTTTTAAATTCCTCAAACCTAGTGCTGACGGTTCTGTTCCACTTAACAAAGACTTACATGGCATGTATGGAGAATTGTCATCTCTAATTAACCACAAAAAATCATCGCGCAGACAGTTTATGCCCTGTAATCTTCAACACTGAAACTTCAGTAGGTCGTAATGTAACGTCAGAATCTAAAGATTTTGTAGGAAAAAAAAGTGTGATCATTAAGAACACAACTTAATAAGGTCCTAATTGCAGGGTCTATTGTTTCTGGTGTGGAAATAGAGAGTTATTCCGCACATCGACGTGATGTTTCCGATCCTGGCATACTTGAAGCACTTAGCGTGATGAAATATACATAAATATAATGAATGGAGTTAATCACACGATAAACACCCACCAAACGTGTTCCCACCTTTAGAAATTGCTTTTCAGTTCCTCATTGGATCGTCTTTCATATTCCCACAAGAATAGGAACAATTACCAACCAAACGTCAGCTTGGAGGATCTCCAAAATCCAAAATAGCTGCACAACTTTCCTCATAATAACAATAATGATCCAGTAAAAATTTGATTAAACTTAGTAGTTGGTTGACCGCAATATAAACATTACAAATTTGCATAGAATAAGATTTCATAACAAATCTGAGAAATATGAATATTTTATATGGTGTCTAATCTGTGTGTTTGAAAACATCAAGTATCATTTGGTCAAATCTCGTTTATCTGTAAAATCTTTTCCAGAAACCTGATTCCTAATTTCGATCTACTGAAATTAGCGCATTCAGAAAAAGACTGAAGCAAGAATCTTGATTGTGTAATCTATAAATTTTTCATAAATAATCTGAGGTTGTTAATGACTATTTGCTCGAACAAATTATTGTGAAACTTCACATTAAAATACCCGGTTAATCATGCAAAGTAAAACTTATAATCTAGAACTACAACTGTTTTCCCCCAAACAAGAAAGCTAATAAAATACCTTGGAGGCATTCAAATACATTCGTACTAAAACAATACAGTAGCCAACTTTTATGTTATCAGTGGGGCTGTTGGCTCTGTTACTTAACACCGGTGATAAAATCCCAACATTTAAGTTTATGCAATTATTAGGAAACATTTCTACACTGACTGATTACTGGGTTGCAATCAACATTATATTTGCTTTGTGTTTAATGCTAACATACACCACATGTTTGTTTCAGGGTTGAGTTTAGGGTTAGGATTTGGGTAGTGTCGATTTACTAATTATATACATTTTCCGGATACAGAAATGAGCATTTAATGAGTTCAACATTATCGTTTTTGATCTACTGGACATTTGATCTTGCCTGTAGATTAGCATGCCTCAGGTCACCTATATGTTTTGAGGATGAATTATCATTATTACTATTATTGTCATCATCATTACTACCAAATATCTGGAGCCTTAACAAAACAAAAAAAAGCAAGTGGAAAGAAATCAGTCGGTTTATACCAGCACTTGACGAAAATATTGGGTATTAAATGGTGACAAAAAGCATTTTTCTGCATCATAATTTTACCGAATTCACGATATTTCCGAACATATGTGACGAAATATCTAAGTTATTATTGTCTCATCATCCTCAATTACTTTACCTGCATGACTATTTGAAACTGAATTAGAAATAAAAAGCGTATTAGATGGACGAAAATAGGTACTTACTTGTAATGATGATTATGAGAGCATTTCACTGTCATTATAACCATTAAATGACAGCGATTTATTAAACAACCTAGACTTGATAACATAATCATTATAAGATCCTGCATATTCACTTATTGTAGTATTGCTTAGAAGAGACTGAACTATAATACATACCAGATCTTCTTTTTAGAAGTCAACATGTTTTCTTGCTTGCTTACTCCAAGTATGCTTAGTTTTTGTGCTATTATAAGAACTGCTGGAGCGTGGTGTAATCATCTGGTTAGAGTAATAATATAATAATGTACAGTATTGCTGGTAACTATCAGAATTACTGAAAAACTAAAAGGTCAGTAATGTATAGGTACACACAGACCTTGGACTTAATAATTCAATAGCTATTCTTAACTATCTGCAGATAAGCGGCTATTTAACTATGCTACTATACAGTTAACTATGCTACTTGCTTTCACATCTTAAGCCCAACAGCTTTTATTTTACTTAAATTTACTGTTTTGCACAAACTTGTAGTTTGACTATTTTTAGGTATTGTCTAATGGGTGTTAATGACTTAACAAAACGCAATAGATTAGTAGCTTTCTTTCAATGTCACTCATATTCCATGAAGCTGGTCTCTAAAAAATGTATTCATCGTGAGATTCCGAAAAATAGAAATATACACCATGAAAGATTGTTTGTATGTGTACATTGGTTGTGCAATACAGTTAAAAATAATGCCAGAATTATATAGTATAATAGAGTAATGAAACAATGCGAAAAGTTGATTAATTTGTATCTAAAACAAGAGAGAATTGTTGAGCAAAGAAATTCATTTCTAGATTTTATCAACCACAAATAAAATTATACTTTTGATAATAATTATTTGTTTTATTTATAAACTTCTGTTCGTACAGCTTTAGTGAAGTAATCGTTAGGAGAAAAATTTAGTTAAATTATGTTCTTAAATTTATTTATCTTAATCGATACTTCCCGCTTAATTTTTTACATATCCTCTCTGCCAAAAGTGCTTACTGTGACCTTTCTATTAGATAAATGGTCGATAACTAATATAAAAATCAAATAATGTTAGAGAATAAAGGTAATCAATAAACCGGTCGAAATCTAAGATGTTATGAAAATTTCATTGACCCTAATAAAATTGCCATTAAAACCTATTTGACTTAATTAATCTCAATCAAACGAAAAGTAGGGTCTATACAGTATACTCCATAAAACGTACAATTAATACAGAAAACGAACTCTGAAACCTAATTCATTTTCGCGAAAATATTTCCCTGGAATTATTTCTCCTACACTTATTTTCTCAGTGGAAAACTATCATTCGTCAATAAAAATCAGTAATTTTAAAGCTAATTACCATTTTCTTGTTCCTTGTGAGGTGTGAGGCAAAGTTATCCAAAACAATTAGCATTTAACAGTCAAAAATGCCTTTTTCATAACATCAATATCGGCAATAATCTTAGCTGAAAAAGTAAAATACTTATTGGGGAGTCAAATTGTTTGTCGTTTATACAGCCAGGAGTTGTGTATTCTGTGATAACTGTTTGCTTGTAATAGCCAACTAGCAAGGCTAGATATATTCGTTTCAACCTAATTTTCGCAATGAATAATGACAATTTGGTTTTAGCATACCGATATGTATATTGTATATTATAATAATTCACCATGGTTTCCGTAGTCTTCACCTGAAATTTCTATAGACAAATGTTTTATTTTACTGAAAGTTTACAGAAATTCTCTTCATGGATGACTTACGTACCTATAAATTATGATTACTCACAAAGAAGTGGCTTACACTGAGTCAGGAAATATAAGAAAATTTAATTTTTCTATTCATTGGGATATTACAAATATATTAATTTATTGATAACAATCCACCCAATGTTCAATTTATTCGAAATTATCAAGTCAAACCTTGGTAATGATACCTATAAAGCATTTAGTGTATGAAATTTATAACTTAGTTTTATAGGTTATTAGATAGTAGAGTAAGTTCCACTTCTCAATAGATTTATTCATTTTCTGCAAAAATAAATAACAATAGAATCAGTTTCCGTACTTGCGAAATATTAGAAACGAATATTTAGTTTTATGAAAGGTTGAATGTAGAATGCATTAATTTGAATGTTCGATATGTATGAACAGATTTTATGGCATATATTTAACCATTACTGAGGTGTTCATCAATATTATACATAAACCAATGTAAGTTATTGTATCTTATTTTAAAGTCTTCAAAATATGTCAAAATAAAAGTGAGCGAATTGTTAAGTTTTAATTAGCTTCAAAATTTAAACAAATGGTAAGAACTGAAAATAGAACGTTATTAAACTTTACAATAACATTGACACAATTTCACTCTCGATGAACAAAGAGAAAGATTTACTTGAAGCATATTCTCAAATCATCAGAAGACTTCAAAATAACTATAAAACAAGTCGGCAATACATTCAATACAATCTGAACATACAGTTGACATCAATGTAACAGGAATCTTTCAAAACGGTTTTAGTTCGTAAAAAGAAAAATTGACAGGTGAAGTCCTACATATGTGGGTAAACTCAAACAATATGAATCAGGGATGGCATAAAATTAGCTGTACCATAGCAGGTAATATTTAATAAATTTGTACTTCATGTTACTACTTCTAATTTGTTGTATTCAGTTAGTTTTTTGGAGATGCGATGAACAACTAGCTAGTTTAGGACAACGATTTATAATTATTCGTTTGTTTATTTTCATTCTATATTTGCTATGATAAATTTTATTCACTATAATATATATCGGATTGCCCAGTTAAATCAACAAATGTCACTTGAAGTCGAGATAGAATACCTGTCTGTGAATTTGTAGGGTATAGATTTTTTTTTAATTTTCAATATGTGTGTGGTATTAAGCATTTTCAGAGATTTTCCAAGTAAGTCAGTGGTCCAGTTCCATAAATAAGAAGAGAATTTCACTAAAAATCTCATTTCAAGCTCGAACTCTCACTTTTTTTGCTTCCTTCATCGGCAAGCTTGGATGCTCTACAGAGACGAGTTCATTGGAAGGCACATGCAAATAACTTTAAATGATGAACAAAAAATCCCCAGTGAAAATTATGGTGTGACATACATCAATAATCTCACCAAAAGGACGAAAAATGTCCGAAAATCCCTGATATCGCACTTTTATCCAAGAATAAAAGACGGATAAATAACTTCACACCCTGATGCCATACATATCCAATTATTTTTTTTCATCATGTCTACATACAACTACACTTCTTATCTTATCAAGATTCCCCTTCACACACTAAATAACTTATACCATCACTACAACAAATTCCTCATTCAGAATTGTTAACATGACTGGAGGATTTCGTACACAGTTAATTCAAGAATCATATATTGATATTCGATAATTTGATGTTTGATTATTCCCCTTGAAAAAGCTTGAACTAGAATGTCGAGCGAAACATTTGGATTTATTTTAACTTTAATCAATGAGAATTTTTACAAATATGATTTTCTTTTTAATGTCTCACATTAACTAGGGACCCAATTACTCTGAAACTGACCGTTCGAATTAAAACGAAAGTTCTTACAAGCATTTCAGATAGTTCTAAATGGAATGAAAAACGTTTTTACTTCTCTATCTTTCGTATCTGAAAGCACTGATGCCATAAATTCAACTTACAACTATGAACATTTTGTTCACAAACTTCAATGTGTTAAAAATGAAACTGGAGATTATGTCTAACAAAATCTTGCACATATTTATAAATAGTTAACAATTACACATATGATGAATCAATTAAGCACATTGAACCGACAATATGATCGTAATTACATCAAAAGTAAGAATTCAGTTGAAATGGAAATCAAATTACAATGATGAGAATAGAGGAAAAAAAATTAGATTAATAACAAGACTTCATTGTTGCTTTAATAATACTTGTACAGAAGAATAAAGAAAACACTGAGAATTAGAAGAAATGATAAGCAAAAAAAAGTTAGGCAAGAAAGCCGAATTGCATAGATAGAATAATGAATATCCATACAATCACTTTTATAAATTTAACAGTTATCAATCGACAAACTACTCAACATTAAAAATGACTACCTCATTAATTAATAATCAGAAAAACAATATTAGTTAAGTGTAAATATCTAATTAAATCGATAAATCTTCACTGTACAACGAGTAAGGAAATGATATCACGAAAAACCAAACAATAAAAAATCTCGTTTACTGACTTATTGACTATAGCTGTTTACATTCCACCAACATTATAATGTATTATAAAATAGTCATGGAAATAAGCGAGAATAGCTAATGGTTGACCAATTATTAACGTAAGCCACACAGCTAAGTTACCACCTTGACCACCACTAGGGAATAAGCGTGAAACTATGTAGGCATATGGTACTTGGCTTAGCATACCAAAGAAGGCCCAGAATCGTAGCATTTTCAATGGGATTGAAACAAGTATTTCATGAAAAAATGCACTAATCATGAAAACAACTAAACCAGCTTGGAAGCGGCTGAACCCTGACCGTAAAAGGGGTATGTATATATGCCTAAAGTTTTAAAAGAGAAGAAATTTTACACCATAAAATTTAAGTATAAAATACTCTGAAGTGAACGTCAAACTACCTACGGATAAAGTCACACTATATACACAGGTTCATTTGAACTGAGATCTGGTTTTGATGGGTAATTTTTAACTATGTACTTCAAATTTTAATGTGTTATGGTGAAAGAAACCAAACTTTCTGGAAAGTAGGATTAAAATAGTCACCTAGACATTAAATAAATATCTACATCGAAATACCATTCTCGTTTAAAATAAAATATCCTAAACTGAAATTGTAAAGATAAGATGGAATAGCTTCTGATGAACGTAATTTAAACTAGTAGTCCCTTCACTGTACAATGTTCTGTGTAAGTTACTCAGGAATTAAACATGCTTTCGAGTCAACATACTGTTAAACCGGAAATACATAATGCTGATAAGTTTAAGGATTATTCTTTAAAGTCTTATTTTCAGTTACATTTAAGGTAACATCACTAGAGATCATAACCAATGACTGACATCACCGTTACGATGAACACCATAACCAGCCCATGGACTATGCTCACCTTCGATCGTTGGACTCATTTTTACCAATAAGTAATGGATGAGTGGAAAGTCGCTTAACGAAACAAAACCATTACTAGTAAATAATTATAGAATTCAGGCATTGTTCGACATGTGGATAAAAATTTTAGCAGATCACTTTGACTGAAGCATGTGCATGTGTTAAAAATTAGGGTCACACGAATCATACCATTCATTTTTAAAGTTAACGAGGATGTACACGAACCTAGTAATGAATAATGGTTTCAAGTCTAATTTCACACTGAACAAACAACCTATTTATAAGCATGGAAAAAATTAATGTCACTTAAACGGCTTAACCTGGCATCGAGTTTTACGACTTACCAACAATAATGCACCTCACAAACATGACCTTTTCAGTTTCAAAGATAAATTTTTTAAATAAGAAAGAAACTAGAATAAAATTAACAGATGAATTTTCACATCTCCATAAATAACAAGCCTTCATACTCTTGAATAACAATAACTTCTCATGATTGATGTTATCATTATGAATAGAAGTGCTATTAATTATTATGGTGATAACTGATTTAATATCGCATGAATATGATCTTTCTCTTAATAATTGATGAATTACATTTTGATCCGTTTATGAACTGATTACTGGTTGACCTTACTATTATTCGATTTCCATTTGAATATCACCTGAGTTGTATTGGCTCGGTAAAAACAAATGTTACTCGGTGCTATTGTGTTTTCCATTATAACTATACAGATGACTTGCATACAACAGAAATTATTATTGTTAATAAAGGCTGAAATGTCTTGAATTTCTGAACACATATTTTTAGTTGAAGCATGCAAAGCAGTAGATTAATTGTCAAAGCACTAACATTTCAAACATTAGATTGTAGTTTTAGGCCACGCTCAACCTACTTTAGTTTGAGTATATTGATGCTATCATTAGTTATCCCATAAACTTGTGAGTCACAACAAAAAACATACCTATAACTAGTTAGTGAGTTTGACAAACGAAAGTGTTTGGTTTTGAACGAGATAAGAACAATAGAGCCGTAGTTTAGGATTAGTGAGTAGATTTTATTTTCCACAAGCATTTACATTCTTGTAAATGTGTGCGTTTTGTCGATTCTCTGTTGCTTTGCAGTACTTTAAACTGTTACACGGAACAAAATGGAGTGCATCGAAAAGTTGTTGATATCGATTGTATGATCCATTTAAATCTGATCTACCATTTGAGTAGTCGATAAAATTACATAGCTGAATAAATATTACATGTGTATAAGCCATCAAATTGTTCTAATTTCTATATTATTCTACGTTTCCCAAAACAATAAGATCAGAACTCATTAAAATAACAACTGCTTCAATAATTTATAGTCAATTATGAAAGTTACTAATATAACTTACCGTCTAGCGAAACGATGGACAGGAATATTCCATTTTGACCAAAACGCTGGTACAGATTCCGCATTCCTGCATGAATGGAAAAATAATATTTTATGAGATCAAACATAAGAAAAAAGGAACAAATACTATAAAGTTTAAATAGAAATATAACTTCGATCAAACATTATTAATGATATTCTGTGATGTATATGAATAATACTGATAAGTTCTAAGATGTTAGTTCATCCTCACTGGACAGCAATTAACATCATTTGAACAAGAACAGAGAAATTCAAGTCACAAGCAAACAAGCAAGAAATGAGGAGCACTAGGGCTGATAAATAGAAATACAAGAAAGGGTTAGCAACCACAGCTGGGAAAGCTTCAGAAGAAGGAAGCGTTCGCGAGCGAGACCATTAGGTCCTAGGTTTGTATCGCGCGAGGCGGGATCTTGGATGCGCACCATTGAGGAGTCTCACAATAGGACGAAACGGCCGTCTAATGCCTCCAGATTCTCCATGGTGGTCTAACTTCAAATGGCCCATGATCTCAACTATTGGAATTACTATAATATCTACAAAAGCTTCCTTCTGATATATTTTTTGTGTTTGTTGTGCCGAAATTCTTCATACATGGATTTTACACACCAGAAAACGAAAAGATTCATCAAGTTGTGGGGGTAGATCAAGTACATATTTGAACAGTATATTTGGTTACAACGTGATTTTAATTAGAATTCACTGCTTTCTGTCTATAAATTTGCTAACAAAATACTGATTCGAGGACAATAATGATTTCTTAATTCGACAGTTTTACACTGTGCAGCTGCTATGTTTGTTTTAGTTATGGAGGCAAAAGCTGAGAAATGTGTTGGATAGAAAATTACAAAACTGAATATCGCCACTTCGATTCTGAATGTGTTAACGTAATTTTACGGTGAAAAACGTTTATATTTTATTACACTTTAGATAATCATTAACAAAAATCCCCCTGCATTATAGGTAGAGATATAAAATTTACTCGATCTCGAAGAATTTCAAAAACCATTTATACCATATAAATTTCAGAAGCCTGTTATTTTACAGCTTTGAAGTACGCTGCTTGTCGGTTGTCATTTTTAAAAACTGGTTTATCCATTTTACTTTGAAACTACGTTTCTAAGTAAAAAGACCACCTGATATTGAAATTCTTGTGAGACAACTAAGTAAATACTATACATTAACTGAAAAATGTTGGTTTAGCGAAAATTCTTCTTCTTGATAGTTTGAAATTAGTGGAAAGAGATAAGTGGGTGAAATCTTAGATATGCCCAAAATAAGCTTTCACTACAAGCTGGTACTACACGAACTACTCAAAACAAAGTAACATTGATGGGTTATTTTGTAGAGATTTTTGCTACCTGTGTTTCAAAGTGTTCACAAGTTCTATTACTAAATACGCAATGGATATTGAATGAAATGCGAACATCGTCAAGACATTAAACGTAATTAACAAACAGTAGATGGTACTTTTAGTCTTCTTTGTGGAGATCATTACCATCAAACTCTTTAAACTTCAACTTTCAAATATAAGGAAATTGTGGTGAACCTCTCATTTTTATTCTCAATTAATTCTAATTATGAAACTTACTTTACATAATCTCTGTTTCATATTTCAAACGAAATACTGATATTTATCCGTGAATTTAATTTTATATCAACTTAGAGGACTGAACGTATTATCAGCCATTGGAAAATTTTTCCATTTTGTCTCAATTCATATTCATGAGATCACCCTTTTTTTTCTTATGACTTTATCTTTAACATAAATACTAATCGATCATAACTACCACGCTAGAAAGTTTTGTGCTTTCTCACTGTTTTATGATATATTGTGCCAATTTGAACTCAACTTTACTGGGTACGTGATGTAAAACTGTGTCTATAATAATACAATGAATTGCAGCTTTACACCATTCGGCGCTATTGTGAAGCCTCAAAATAAAACAAATTCATTTTATGCTACAAATCTCATTCTCGTTTTCTTAACTTATCAAAATATCGGGTTGTATAAAATCTTAGTCTTCTGAATAAATACTCAGAATTATTGATGACTTTATTTTTTGCAAATGTCACGGTTACTCGTCAGAACTAGAGGAATTCACTCTTCAAAATGAGTCATAAACGAACTGTGTAATGATTATTCACATCAAATCTCAGGTGGCTTAATCAACAAACTGGTATTATCATGGTCTTAAACTAAATACAATATATATAGACTTGAAGAAATACAGTATCATGAACTTACCACCAATCGCTGTAAAAGAATCGATCACCAAAGTATAAAATCTCTCCGATTACATTTAATAGGGAATGAAATACAAGGTAGAAAAACAGTAACCATATGAGATGATTTGGTATAGCCAATTTCAAACAACGTTCAACAATCAAGCTAAATCTTGATTCTGTGAATGGAACGTAACTGTTTGACAGTATAGGTAGAATCCATTGTTGAATCAAGCAGAGTATAAGTTGGGGAATGAATATCTATTGAAAGAAATTTAAGCTGAAACATTTATTGACAAGTATAGTCAAAAAAGTATGCTAATGAGTAAAAATTATAGTTTAGAAGCTTTACTATCATGTGTTTCGGACTCATTATTATTTGATTGCTCAACTAAAACTAGACCAACTTGTCTTTCACATTTCCTCTAGCTATTCTATGGAGTTGGCCACCCAAAATGCACAACATTGACACCAAATAATATCTAGATAATTAAAATAACCCATAGTGTCATTGAATAAGAAAAAAAGAATTCAACAAAGAAAATTTTCTTTTCGACGAAATCATTTACTTAAGCTGTACATTCGTATATATAGGTATATGAAAAATGTATGTCTATAGGAGGATAGAAAAAATTGCATCATCAAAATGGATTCGAGGATACATAACAAATGAGGTTACGTACTTATCAATGGGTAAGGAAGAAAATCGTTTATGGGTCAGATAATAGTCCAATTAACAGATATGAAGAAAAAACCACAAACATAAAGGTCATAATCAAGAAAACTTGTATAAGGTAATAATAATAATAAATGATTAGAGTTTAAAATTGCAAAATAGTAATTTTAAAAATTCGATAATAATCAAATAAAAGTGCAAAAGGAAACAAAAAATTATCCAGAAACATACCCATTCCGGGAATTAGGGCCAAGGAAGGATGAGAGGTTGGACAAATCGTTTCTGCATGCAAAGTTCAGGTTTGAGTTTGTGGATCGCCGATCCCTCTGCGGTGCATAAAATATTGATTCGACATCCCTTCGATCTAATTCCTTTGACTCTGTAGATTGCTTTAAAAAAGGAATCCTTTGGAGCGATGTGTCCATAGTTGATTAAATGCTCCTATACATAACTAGTAATTGCTTTACATTCACCTTTTAAAAGCCAAGCCGGATAGTGTTCTGAGATGCGTTTGTAAAGTGATCGCTTTGTGCGGCCTATGTAAGCTACCCCACATGAGCAAGCAAATTTATGGATACACATTGATGTGACCCATAACGGAATTTTATCCTTAACACATCCAAGAATGGTAGGTTGGCTTGAGAAAACGATTCGGAGCATAGCTGAATAGAACGTTTTATCCAACGATTTTGAAATCCGTTTATTTAAGATTTCAGCAGCCGTGTCTCCTTTAAATTCCATATTCATAAACGTTTTCTTCTGTACTGTCGATGCTTTTTCAAGATGAAGTCTAGGTGTTAAGTTGCTATTGATGAATCTAGGTGGATAACCATTTCTGACGAAAGTCTGTCGATGTTGAAATGGTTCCTCAAGTATTTTGTCAGTGGAACAGATTCGTTCGATCCTAGAGGATAAAGAGTGAATTAAGTTCTTCTTTCTACTTAATGGATCCCAACTATGGAATTTCGTGTACTGTCCATTCCTGGTAGATTTTTATATATAAATCTCTGTAAAAAACCATATAACTATATATACGAATGTACAGCTTAAGTAAATGATTTCATTGAAAAGAAAATTTTCTTCTCTGGATTCTTTTTTCTTATTCAAATAATATCTCCTGATGTGGATTATGAAAGAAAATCTTAGAATTGTCTTGACTTCTGTATGGTTCCATTTAATGGACGGTTGGAAAACAATAGAAACGCGGGGTATTTTCAGAAATTCTAGAAATATAGGCTCGTCTGCCGTAGTTGATGGAGATTTACCTTCTGATAGCTGTTAAACACATGGTTCTCAAAATAATGCAGTTAAAACTTTATGTAAAGATGAAGTTTGCAAGTTCACTTACCTATCTGCATTCTATCAGTTTTAGGTTCAAAAAATTCAATAGTGCAATGAACCAGTGAAACTCTCTGTGAACATTTTAACTCAGGTTTTTCATATAAGCTGAATGTAACATATTTGTTAGTTACTTTTTTCTCAAATATTCATTTTTCTTACTTGAAACAAGTGATAATATTTTTTCTGATTCTGCTTGTATTTCTATTTTGTTTTCAACTCCGACTAATGACATCGGACGCTTGCTAAACTTCGGTTGGTTAATTATTCATAATTATGTATTGAATCATTCAGGAATTCCTCACCGTAGCTTATCAAGATAACTATATTTATGATTGTTACTTTTGACATAACTCATACTCGTGATATGGATTTATACTCACTGATCAATCAATGTTAATATTTCATTCTTATGGGAGGTCAGTTGCTTCGTGAATGTCCAAATTGCAGCGTCTCAAACCATGAATCTGGGTGTAATGGGATGGCGTCTCACTGGAAACATAAGTTTCCTCAAGAGTGCAGGTAAGCATAGTTGAAGAGTGCCAACTAGCACGAAAACTATATCCAAAGTTCCCTATTGACAACCACCTAACATTAGACTAATGATAATATGTTTTTACTCGATGTTGTTGCTTCATAATTGTCTGATTTAGTGATAATTCTACATGAATTCAAAGTGCTTCTCGATAAAAAATATTTTTGACGTGGAATTCAAAATTTTCGATCATAAAAGCCAGTTACAATTATGTTTAAATCAATCTATTCAGTATTTGACACAAATAGCACAGTGTTTTTTTTTCTGAAGCAAATAATCGAACGTTACACACTAATCAATTCAGTAGCCTAAAATTTACTTTTGTGGCTAAAAATCTGTCATTGTAAAGTTTCCTGTATGGATAACCAAAAACTGAATAGGTTATCAGTAAAGTCTTGGAATATGGTGTTGTTAAATTACATATGATAAGAAATAGAATAACGCAAATCTGAACATTTTCTATGAGTACGGGTTCCAGAAACGATGAAACAAGATTTGTGTCAACATAATCTTTATTTGAAAGAATTCAAGATGAAAGTGTTTCGATCTTTCTGTTGACTGTGGAAGTGAAAGTCAAGCCAATAAAATAGCATATTTGTGAATATACACTTTCATCATATTAACTTACCAATTCGAAGATACGTTTGAACAGAAACTGTTTCCTTATTGTCATTGTGCGCGGGAAGTTTAATTCGTAGCACAATGTTGGTGAAAGGATGAAATAGTATATGTCCCATAGTGTTAAGTTATTTGGATAAGTAACGTATAAATTACGACTAAATTTCATACAAGTTTCATCGTGTACCAATACATTTACTTCTAATTCAACTGGGTCTGAGCTAATACTATTGTAATCCTTGCTTTCACATACACTAAGCCGTGAATGTTGAGCTGGGAGAAAAAAAAAGCAAACATGTTACAGATTTTGGATATAAGTGCTTGTTATTACTTAAAAATATAGTATGGTATTAATGTAGTGGGATTTATAACATCTAAACTTGCTGTTAAACGGAAATAAAAGCTTGTTTTTCATTTGCGAATTAGAGCACGGTAATTTGTCCATGCCCGTGATTTTATTCAAATAATTTCAAGTTAATCATCAACGGGACTTTGATAAAATTCAAGATTGTTTCATGCAAATAATTGCTCTCAACTGTCAAATAACGATTGGTATCAAAATATTTAGTCAACTTGAGAAGCAAGTTAAACATCAGCTTTCATACAGCCTAAGTGTGTCATGAAATGCTGTAGGCTTACGAAAAAGTAATTCCTAACTATAACTATCTGTTAGGTTTATGTGCATCAAATAAATAAAATGACAAGTTTCCAAGGTGAAATATTTCACAGAATACTGCCATCTATACTGGTCTTCGTGTTTAACAAACGAGATCAATATGATTAGAAAATACTGCTTGGGGATTTCAACTATTCAAAATCTATGTAATTGGACAAATGTAGATGAGATAATCAAACCATTTACACTAGATGCATTTGATTATTATTGTATTTCTTCCCCACTAATTATGTGGATATGTAGTATATTGCATCAAGTCACGGCACTCTCACACTAAAAATGTAGTGATATTCAATGAAAATCTCAATAATTCCTCAGCTTGATGATTTATTTGTAAGAAATATTGACATGGACTTTGAAGTTCATAAAATAAAATTCAATTATGATGAAACACGACGGTTCTTATTGATTTAGAATGTACAGATCTGTGCATTTTTAAAACTTCAGTACTTTAATATTGAGTCTGAATCAATGACATTGCACTAGACTACATTAAAAATTTTTAAATAACTAAGTCAATTAAAAAAAACTGAATTATGGACTCAGGCTATTTGCTGACCGTCACATATGATAATAGATCAAAATTCTTTGAGTCTTATAGTTTGAGGCATTCGACTTTATTGTCTAAGTACAACGTGTCATACAAATGTTGAATTTTATTAACCGTACAATTTCATTATCATTATTATTCCCTACAAAAATAATCGTGTACATAAAATCAACAGAAATTCTAAGGAGCACTTTGAGATTTCCTTCACATATTTCTTTTTTGCTCCGACGTGTAAACATACATAATCATTTACAAATTGAATTATCTATTTTTATGCAACGAATTTCTTCACCCAATAAGGGGCCTACTCAGTGTGGATAATTACATTTCTGGTAATTTGCTTCGATTTAATTTTTTTATATGCAAGTAAGCCTGAATACAAAAAGCCAAGTTACATCTATACTGATCAATAATTTCATCCAATAGTCTTCCATAGGACAATAAAGGACAAAACCAGTTGGTTAGCCTACATTCATGTGGTGACCTTAAACTAATAATAGGGACTATTGATTTACTTCGTTTGAAATTGTCTGTTAGTCTATGGTGCTTTGAGTTAAACCAGTGATGGTAATGATGCTGATTTATGTCAGACTGGATAGTTTGACCTCAAGATTCTGTAAGTGAATATAGATATTTCTGAAGTTTACTCTTTCGTATCTTGTGAACTTATCTGGGTGGTGAAAAACTGTTGGAGATGCTAATCATTATTTTTAACAATCAGAGCTTGATGTTCAAAAAAATAATCGTATACATCATAAACAATCAATCATCAGAATTTCTCATATTTTCATTCAGAGTCAACAGTTTTAAGCAGCACCAATGAGGAAACAGAACTATGGGTGAGGTCGTACATAAATTGTTCAAGGTTATCATGTGGGTGTACTTGAAATACAGATTTCTTGACTAGAAATTATTTGGAAGGTCAGAAATGCAAGAACGCATAAGATGATACATCTCATATTGATTACTTGTTTACCCTAATTTTGTTTTTGATGTTCCTTTAAATTCGTCCCCAATTTTTATTTTCTTACTTATGTATAATCTGACCTTATGAACAAAGAATACCATTCTTGAACCAATGTGATTTTGAGTTTGGTATGATCTATAACACTGACAGAAATGTACTCTGCTCTATTATTATTATTATTATTATTATTATTATTATTATTATTATTATTATTATTATTATTATGAATTCTGGCAAAACCAGTCCCACTAAAAGATGGGTGAAGTATTATATTTAGAAAAGGTGTAACCACAGTTACGGGAAAAAGTTACCTTTTGAGATGTACGATAATGCATATTGAAGTAGTTTTTAAGGGTAGAATGCCTCGTTTTTATTTGAGATTAAAAGAAATCTTTAGAAAATATGGAGATCGAAGAATGAATAAATTTGGAAGATAAATACCTTTTTCGAAACGATTAAAACTCTTATGAGTTTGTACTGATTAGAGGCTTAGTGTAAAAACCATGCTAGGTACATCATCCTCATAATTAGCAAATATAAAACTGGTTGTGCTGAAATATTTCAACTATTTGGTAAATTCTTGACTGTATCAACTGTCATTTTATCAGTGTAGATAAGTGTAGTGGAACCTAACAAAGTCTTGATGATATGTATACACGAGCTAGTAGTCATTTTTAACATTAGTCAGTAGATGTAAAAAAAATTCAAGGTTTGCTTTACTTGTTGGCTGAAAACTGTTATCAATGCTTGGCCATAACCTACTAGAGCTTTAGTGAATCAGGTTTTTAAGTAGTTTTAGTTAACAACAGAATTTCGCTATCTGAGAACGTCACAGGTCATTATACTTAATTACAAGACAGGGGATCAACGCATTTATACTTTGTCTTAAAAATATTTTGCCCACATATATTTGCATTTTTGCTGGTCACTTTGGCTTTGTCAACTCTTCAATGCAAATGAAATTTCTGATTCATTCATAAATCAACCAAACTTAAAGTTTTCAAACATACGTATTCCAAAAAACATGTAAAATAATTGATTTTGTCTTTTGCCGTCATAGTTACAACTTCATATTTTTATTATTAAAAAAAAATTAAATGACCAAACACCCCTTGACAGAGAGCAGTTTTATGTCATCAGGACTGTAAGAAATGTTAAGTTCTATCTTTTTAGTCGTGATTCTAACTTAAAATAGCAACATTTTGTGAGTCACTGTGAAATGAGGTAGAAAAGAGTCCAAATAAGTGTGAATTCATAATGGTAACTGATTAAGTGGTTTTCTTTGGTCTTTGTTAATATAGCTTATTAAAAAATACTAAATTAAACCCAATTATTACATAGTGTTGGGCTGAAAGGCTCTTATATAATACAGTACGTTACAGCGTGACTTTCTCATCTGTATTTATGAATGAATAGATGGTGTACTAACTTCACGATTGGTTCCTTTAATGTGATGACCACTGTTTATTCTCATCTTAGGAAGAGGGGTCCATTTATTTGACTCATAGAAGCATCAGTTCAACATAACCAAATTACTTCTGTATTTATTACTGGTTCAACTTCAATTCAGTAGTATGAGTTAAAATGTCAGTTATGAACCGTATAGCGAATGGCTTATAGAAGTATCACCTTTTTGTAATCTGTTAAAAATAATATGTATTATGAGCCTGTTCAAAATATGTTTTCCAGTCAGGAGATAAACATTCTTCTTTTGCAATGTTTGAGTAAACACTAATAAAGGATGAACAGTATGAATGTATAAGTTTCTTAAATCTTTTTGTAATCTGATGGATATATTACCGAATATAGTCGAAGCAAATCACATGTGTTGTCATCAAAGTAAAAAAATTAAAAGCATGTTCATTTCTTGTCTTGGTACTTAAGAAATATTACATCAGAAATACTTTTCTAACGACAGCTCAGACTAATCTCATTGAATACAAAAATACACACCAATTTTACACGTAACGTAAGTTAATATTTTCTGTAACGAAATGGTTTAAACAGTGCAAGTAGCTAAATGGACATTTTGGTAACTTAAAATGACTGAAGATTTTGTGATAACAAAACACGAAAATATACTTAATTGACGATAAGTGATAAAACAGTTTGTCGTTTAGTTTATAAGGGAGTTCCACTGAAATTTTACAATCAGCTAAACTCAGGTATTTTTAATCTGTTGAAATGCTAATAATATGTTTTTTTATTCAAAGGAGTCACATCAAACAGACTGAAAGATAATCATTTTTCATGTAACTGCTAGACAAGATTGCTTTAAGCGAAAACCTATTTGAACCATTTTATTGTTTGGTTGCTGCTACCTATAAGGCGTTCCCTATGGATCCTTGAGGTATGCACCATCACTGAAATTAAGTATTCTATATAATGAAAGGATAAATTTTTTGTGAAACGCGTTAGTAAATAACTTCTCAGTCATCCGTGTAAGTCATCGTGTCCTGACTAAATAAGTTGGAATGAAAACAGGAATGAAATGAGTCATCAAACTAGGAACATAAACTTTGTAATAGCTTTTGAATTGCTGAACAGAAAACAGAGTGTGACCTCGTAGAAATTAAGAAAACAGTTTGCTAAGTCTAGCTGTGAAGTCTCTAAGCCACTCAGGGACATACAATTAAAATGTATTCAACCAGGATGGTGATCAACTAGGGTAATTGAGTAACGTTTTTACTTTAGTGTCACATAGGCATATTATTTATTTAATAATAAATACGGTCAATAGTTTAAATTACTAAATCTCCACGAAACCCCTTCTGATAATAGATATTGTGTTGACAGAAAAGGAAACTTTAGGATTTTTATCTGAATAACAGTGGGTTTCCATAGCACCATGTTGATTAGAGGATCTGAAGTGTTCGAGCAAAACTTGTCAGCCCTTGCAAGCGATGATTATCAAACAAAACTGGCTTTATTTTGTGTTAGTGGAAAAACCACACTTACATAACAAGTGTTACAACTGGAAACATCTACGAAAAATATATTTCATTAACCAAACCACGTTTATTAAAAATAAGGGTTATTGTATGAGTAATGATTTTAGTCCTAAGTATAAATAAATGTGAATTTATAACTACGTTATTAAATCTTCTAATAGTTTCCAATAAAGATCTTTATGAATAGATGACTAATAGTTTCTCTGAAGGTCACTCATGACGCTTGGATCGACAGGAGATCATGAAATTATTTTACGATTTTATGGAAAACAAGTAAATGCGTTGTGTACGACGAATAATGATTAGAAAACGATAACGAACTTACAACCAAATAACCCAATTACCGCACATTTCTGTTGAGCTTGTAAAAGAAAACGAATCCATGAAAATGGATCCATGATGATTCCATATCTATAAAATCCAACCACAGGCGCACATATATATGGTTAAGAAATATTACTATGTAATTTATTAAATTAATTTTAACATTGATAAACAATAGATATATACTTACTTTGATAGATAAACATATCAACCGTTGTATTTTTTAACAATGGCTTGACGTCAGTATGGTATTTTTTGGATCATGAAGGCTATATTTCCGTTAACAAAAGAATAAATGATATAGTATGCAAAGAGCTCCACAGTAGAATAAAACAGCTAATTAGTTCTTTGTGGATAAGACACCACACTGCATGAAAGTAGTTATGAGTTACACTCTTGAAATAACACTGAGTTTACAAAGACGTGTATAAGTTTCAATTAAAACACGACTAATGAAGACAGGAAGCCAGTCATGTGTCAGTTGGAAACTACTAATAATCCTATATATTCGTTAAATACTAAATAAAACCATATGAACAATTACGATCATAATAATCGTTATGGAACCCTAAATTCATCTATTCACTCATCACTGCAATGGACTGAACACATCAGATTGTAAGATAATAGATTTCATAACGAAAACGTAACCAGTTAATGAGTGAATATTATCAATCTGTAACTTAGTCATGTACTATATCTAAATAGGTTTAGTTGTTTTGTAAAATATATGTAAGTTGATAGTTTCAAACTTATAGCTACACTTCTTATGTGAGTTAAAATAAACCTTATTCAAAACTGAGTTTTCTGAAAGTATAGCTTCATAATTAACCTACTTTAATAAATCCTGTAAAAAGTTAATCATTTTCAGAAAACTGATATTTTTAAAAGAGTTTGTCAAACTTTCCTTATACTTTTAAGTATTCATTTTATCGTCCCCTTAGTAGATGTTTTTGTTGGCAACGTACGATACTTCAGATATTCACTTATATTGGTTTCAGATGTAAAACATTTCTGCGACTGATCCTTGCAGTATTTTTTAGTCAAATAGGTTTCAATTCGTAAAATTATTTCAAATTTTTAGGTTCTAAGCAGCTAATAAGAATCTTGTAAAGAGAACGATCAAAATTACTCGACTCTTACGGTTGTTTTCTTCTTTATTGAGACTGGGTATAAAAGTAACTAGAAATAATTAACTTTCAAATCTGCTAAAGTTACTAACATGATTTTTATTTTATAACCTAAATATCCGTAATAATTTAGTCACTATCTTTTAACTGCTCTAGTATATCATGCTACGCTAAACTTTATTTTTGATCCGTATTCTACTGAGTTACGAACAAGCACCCACACTTACATGTGATCAAAGAAATCTAGTTTTATAAACCTGCGTCTGTATCATGTAAATATTAACGTGGCAGGATCAGAAAATATCAAGCTGAGTTTCACTAGTTTAATGTTAATGACTATGACTGTAATAAAAACAGTCTTTGACAGATAAACATAATCACAAACTGATGGGTTCCAGCCAGTCTATATCATCATGTCGAGCAACTCTAAATACTCAGGAGCAAATGTAATTAGTTTTTAATACCATAAATAATTACTTCGTTATTAGAATCTTCTCAAACCGATGATAAATTTTATTGTGTTATTGCTGCGCTTTGATCACATATGATCTTATAGATTTTAGTTAGAACAACTACTTTAAATGATGATATAATATCAAATCGTTTAATTGTAATTTATACCGTATTAGCTCTTGGCGACAACAGCACAGTTTCAGGAGTGTTTCATGGTTGAGTATTGTGACGGAACAAACTTTCTATCTAATTACAATAGCTCTTTTTTACCAACCTTAGTTGATGATTAAAGAGTCCTTTGATTCTCATATTGAGAATTTTACAGAAACATCTTGAACTCTTTAAAAGACCAGCACATGAAAATTTTTATGTTAAGAGCAATAACATGTTATTTCTCTTTGCTAGCCATCGACATAATAACTGTTGTGTATAGACAGATTGGTAAAAACTGGAGATGTAATTGGATAGTCAGAACTGATTATTTATTCAATTAAAAATACTTAGAACAGACAAAGTAGCACAAAATTGATAAGATATAAAGTCAGTACCTATATTAAATGTTAATTAACATATTTTTCGTAACAGAAATCTGATTTGGTATGGCTGATAACTTTACTGACAGTTCGGTGCTAGAGTAAGACAGCTAGAATTCTGATTAGTCTATTAATACAGTACAATGCATAAATTTGTAATAAAATCTAAATCCTTGAAGTTAGGCAAAAACTAGTTAATTATTTTAACTACAAATATTTGAAAAGCAGAACCTTAAGTATAGTATTATAGGTTCCTGTCAGCTTTTCTGAACTAATCAACTGTGTTTGCAGTGTGAGCGAGCTTTAAATCAAGAAAACAAGTGTCTAAACTTCAGAAAGAGTCAACAGAAAATTGACAAGAATGAAAAATAAATGGCACAGCACTCGGTATTCCTTATTGATCTATTATTCTATGGAACCAATGACAAATGAAATCGGTTCCATAAAGAAATAACTAATATTAACACCACTGAATCAGCCACCAAATGTTGCAGCTTAGAGCCACTCAACTGTCATCATTCGATTTTTATTAGCGTCACAGAAACTCTCTGAAGATTCAAACACAATTAATGGTTCATATCTGAATAAGGCTTTTACGATTATACATGATAAGCGATCTCTAGTGTTACCTTATGAGTAATGTTATTCTACCTTGTTCTAAATTGGCTGAAAACAATAAAACATAAACATAACTTTCCTAGTACAAAACGTCTGATATTACAATAACTATCAATACGTTATCCGTATCCCTTATCTGATATGAGATTAGAGTATTTCGAACAGTTACAGGATTTTCAACCTCATATGTACTGTAAGATGCTTCTAAAGTAAAAAAAGCTTAATAAACAGTTTTATAGAACAAAAAGAATTTGTAGCCTTCCACATACACTGCTTTTGTGAGTTTTGTTAATGACATCATGTAAAAATTTTAGGGTCATCATGCTTGTAGATGTTAAAAGTTATGGTCTGACATGTAAGTTGCCATTTTTAACTTTTCCATCTGTCAAAATAACTGTAGTGCATATAATTTATTTACAGGAAATAACGAATACAACTAACTGTTTACATTTCTACATTTGGCCTTATTGGATCAACAGTTAATTTGATAAACAGACTAAATTGAACAGTTGTCCACCGTTCCCTAAATTTTAAAATTTCACATCTGTAAGTTCGTGATTAACATTATATTTCAATCTCCAAAGAAAGTGACTTTTATCACAGATTTTAGATTTGTTGAATCACTATTTATGAATGTGGCATAAATTGATAAAAATAATAATGATAAGACTGACTGAGAAAATGCCACAACAAGAAACCGCAGATTTACGTAAAGAGTAGAGTCACTAATCTTCGCAACGATGTAAGTGAATAAAGTTGTATGAGATATAAGGAATTTTTCTAGCAAGAAATAAACAAATACCAATATATTTTAAAACAGATTCGTATAACATAATTGCGTTTTCCAGTTTACTGTCAAAAAGCTGACAGGCTAAGTATCCGTTTTTTATTTTCTCATAAAGACGTAGAATGATGTAATTGCCGGAAGCCGTTGCTTAATTGAGTGAATGAAACAAAGTTATGTGATTTTGTAACTGCAGCAAATTAGTCATGTGCCCAAGATACAAGTGTTCCTTTCAGAACATATATTTTATTCCACCTTTTTACGAATACAGCATAACAGCAACCGTTTTTATTCCAAGAGTTTGTTTTAGTAATATGAGGCTAACAAATGTGCTTTGAATATAGTTCCTTTTTATATTGAACCTATTTCACAGAGCTGACTTACAGTCAGATAAGTAACCATAGGAGATAGGTCCAACTTTTGTTTTTAGAGGAGATATGATACAATAATGGAGTATGTATCATTAGCAAGGTTTGATTTGATAATTTCGAATAAATTGAACATTGGGTAGATTGTTATAAATAAATAATATATTTGTAATATCCCAATGAGTAGAAAATTAGATTATCTGACGTTTCGTGACTTAGTGTAAGTCACTTCCTCAGAGAATAAATAACCAAATTAAAATTAATCCAAGTTTAAACTTTGAGTTGAAAAGTGAGCTCTTTGCAGAATATCTTATCATTTTTCGAAATGGAAATTCGCCTGAAAAAGATTCGAGCTGATTAGTAAGTAATTTTTTATATACAATATTAGCATAAGTAATTATATGAGTTGATTCGGTCAGTTTGATGAAATATAACTCTTGACACACTCACTTGTAAAAGAATTGTCAGTTCTAGGTGTAATAGGTAACAACAAACTGACCTGTCATAGAGCAAACTCCTTCAGGAATCCCTATTATCTAAGTAGACGATCTTATCCTCTCCTGAAAAAAGTCATTCTGGATAAGGTTTTAAGTTTGAAACGTGAAGATATTTCCTGAACAATAAGAAGCAAAATCGTTTTATATTCAGTCAGATTTGATAGATGTTTAATATGCAAATGTAAAAATTTGGTCATATATATATACTTGAATAAAGCGAGGAGAATATTTGCAGAATAAAGCGAATCCATTATATTTTAAGGCTTCTTGTTAGCTCCAAATGTCCACAATCATTCAAGTCCCTTTAGAGAATTTTTTGCAATTAGCTGGTAATACGAACCAAACAAACTATGTGTTTGACAGCTATGATTGAAAATATTCATATTCTCGTTAAACTAATATAAGTCAATGAGAACAAACGTTTAATTTCAAGGACAGAACAACAAGTCACAGTTAAGAAATGAGAACCCTTTATTTAAGAAATGCTGATACATCATACAAGCTTTTACTAGTAAAATTGCTTTAAAATATCCAGAAAGTTAAATTCTGTAATCAAAAGAAATCATTTGATATACATAGCCTTGACTTGGCCATAATCAATATAATTGTGAGAATACATCAGTCACAGTTTACGATAGAAACACATTTATAATATGAACTGGTTATCTTTCAAAATGTTTTAAGATCTTTATTTAGTAGCATCATTGACGCCCAGTATATCTTATGGTACTATATTATTATGCAGTTTATGTTTCATGTAAGTTCCACGAACTAAAATTAAACGTCTACATTTAAATTCTACTATTGTAACTATGAAATGAGATATAAAAGTGAGTTATTTTGTTCGAAAAAGTCTAAACTTATTTTGTCAGCATTGTTTAGGTATTACCTATTTTGATTTATTTTCATGGAATACATATATGCGACTTTAACCTCTGACTTTCAATAAGCTTATTAGAATTCATGTTGGTGATGTACAATGATATAAGGAATAATGTAAAAGTTATTTTGTTTATTTCACGTTGCAAAACTTGATTATTGTTTTCGTGGTTTACGTTATAAATGATGAGTTGGACAATTAGGTCAAAATCTATTATTTATTATAAGTTTTGTGAATTAAACAGTTAGTGCACTTGAACTAGTTGACAATATCAGCTTGGTAAGTGCAAAGCCTTGATATTCATTGTTTACAGAAATTTAGAACGAAACGGCCTTCCAGTGCTTCCAGGTTTTCCATGGTGGTCTAGCTTCAATTGACTCATGATCTTAACCATTGAAAAATTTATTTGTCAAGTCATATGACAATAAGACTAATCCATGTTACTTCATATAGAATCATAGGATGCACTACTCATTTGTGTATTTTTTAGGACTCATTATTCTAAGCCACTGAAATAACGTCTTGATTCACTCCCAATGTTCATAGTCTCAGTGATTAAAATAGATTAACCTAGCATATGTATTAAGTAGTATCTGTACTAAGTAGAAAACACGTAACTAGATGGTAGATATCCGAGTTCCTTTTAACAATACCCAAGCAGTTTGTTGACCGATCTTTAGGAAAAGTAAAATAAAATAAAATTCCTCATTATCTACATAATGTACATTCTTAATTGCATTAATATGCGTTTGTAACATGGATCGATATTTCAGTTAATAAACTGAGGAGTCCCACATCAGGACGAAACGGCTGTCCAGTGCTTCCAAGTTTTCCATGGTGATCTAGCTTCAATTGACTCATGATTTCAACTTGTGAAATTTCTAAAAATCTTCACAAAACACATTCTGATAATCATTAAATAACATTTGACACGTTACTACTTTAAACTTTACTATTATTCCAATCTAACTTCACCTGAATAAATGATGTTTATTAGTCATATGTGTTTTAGTTTCAACAAACTATAAATTGTGCAGGGAACATTATTGTATTTATTTATGGACGACTACATAGTTATGTAAACAAAACATTGTTTACCAATACTATATATGATGAATCGATACTAAATGGACAGATACCATAGATTATTAAGAATAAAGATATCACTTTAGGAACATTTATTTACAGCAAATCTCAACAGGCAGAGTACTGAACAGTAAAGCTTTTGATCTAATAATAAAATCCCTTTCCGCTATGGTTAACAAAAGTTAACAATCTGAACCACTCAATATATGAATTTAACATAAAAATTGGTAGTCAGCTGTTGTACTTCAACAAATCCATCTATATTTTTTATCATATGATTGAATTTGCCAAACAAAATCAGTTGACAGATTTTTCTATTAAAATATTATCATTAGTAAATTGAATAATTGAATTCGATTTCTTTTAAAATAATATATTCATCTCATATGATCATGATACATACTATTCGATCAAGGATTAGTTAATGTATAAATTAGTGGTATAAAGGTGAAATTTGTCGAGGGAAATTTTAATATTCAAGATAATCATTCACAATTCATACACTTCTCGAATCGTAATCTTTTGGATAAGATTACACTGGTTTTTCCAAAATACTTTTGTGGCTGATATATGTTGAAAATGTAATCAGTTTCACTTTAACAAAGTTGGAAATTTACGAAGGGATGTTGTGTCGTATGCTTAATCCTGTTTCAATTCACGTTATAAATCAGCTATTAACAGAAAGCATAAACTAGAAATAATCCCTTTTTTAGATTATTATTTTTTCGTATCAAACTGTAGAATCCGTTTGCCTTATCCCAATTACATTCACTTTTCATTTGCTCATGTCGGTCAATTAACTACTTTGACTACAATAACTTCGAGTGTGTCTTGACGAGAATAGATAAGTTAGGATTTACAAGGTACAATTATATTCAGTAACCATTAAAATTGGATATCAAAGAAATGGAATTATCAATTACGCAAAACTGTTATAATAGAAAAAATAATAATAGCGTAACACTGTTCATCTTATCAAAAACATTGTAAATTGATCAGGACACATACAACAAACATCATATAGATAACGTGACATAAACTAAGGTCTTCACTAAAATTTCTGGTTTTGTACGACTACACTAATTAATTTAGTCACTGGAACCTTAACTAAAACTGTAATTCGTTAATAAATTTAATGTTTATAGGTGCATATAAAGTGAAAACTTGAAAAAGATGATAACATTAGATCATGCAAAATAAAAAGTATGCCAATCAATATAATGTGACCGTAGTAATGAAAATTATAATAAGGTACTTGACCGATTTAAAAAGTAATTCTACTGAAATGTATTAAGCAATCAATAAATTATAGTTTAAGTTCGTGAATTGTAATTAATCACCACTAAAATATCCTGATTTAGAAAAAAAGAAGCTCAAATATTTCGACTCGTTAATAAATATTTGTTAAATCACTGTTAAAGACCTATTTAAATTCTTCCAGCAATACTTTCATCAAATCCAGTAAACTTAAGAGAATAAAATAGTCCCTGTTCAGTTGAAATTTCTTAAAGAAATGAAATTTAATTTCGAGTGAACAATAATTGTAAAATGAATTCCTGTGTAACAATTCTAATTGCAAGTATATTGATAAAAGTAAGCTGGTGATTTTCAAGTCATACAATGGACATTTTGCCCATTAAACCTTGTATTCGTTTTTATTCGTCTACACTTACTATTACATGTAGGATAGCGACAATGAAAAGTTGGGACAGTTTAGACCTAGTATTTACTTAAAATTGAGCAGTATGTATTTCAGAAAGCTGGGAGGCCGACAGAACCGAACCAACTATTATTACTTAGTATTGCGAAAATTTCGGCTAATGTAAATGGAATGAACATTAGAATCAGATTGAAGTTAAAAATATTAAAAAATGTAAATTGCACGCAATGACCTAAAGATCATTTCTGAATGATAAGTGGAACCCGTTGTGCAATAAATCTTAATTTTAAATGCACCTTTGGATACTACCTATTTACAGTGAACAGTAAAAATATACTGAAATACTCCAACTCACTCACTCACTAATATACTATAGCTGTTTATACATTTGCAATACAAAACATAGTCATTCTGAAAAACATCAGTACTTATTGATACTGGGGCTGAAGTTGATGTACACTCAGTAAAATTGCTGAAGATAAATTCACCCTTCTGTTGCACTGATTTTATGGTGATTGACCAGATGACTAGGTCTGTTATCAATTTATGTAATCAACACTTACCTCAAGTTAATCTCTTCAATTAAATTTAAAAAAACCAATCAGTTTAAATTTTGGCATAGTTATTACACAACTTAAAAATGGTAGTTGTTTCATAATAAAAGGGTTATCACAATACTAAAACTGAATATAACTCCCTAGTGAAATTCCTGTAATAGGTAGTAAAAATTAATTTTAAGTAAATCAGCTTTATTGAAAATCACTGGGCTGCGCGAAACACTGTACAATATCAAAAAAGATTATACACACAATAAAACTTACTTGATAATGTTTTCTAATGCCATTCTAGATGTTGAGATGACAAGTATAAAGGCAGCCAGATTTAATAAACCACGAAAGTTGTTAAATCCGCTGGATGTCGAAAACAGGGATTGAACAGGTCGATGAATTCTGTGGAAAGAGAAATGTGAAGACATATTTTATATGAGTAAAATACTGATCAGCAGTAGTGAATCTGCCTGGTTATTGTTCTGGATTATTCACATTCTGACAGCTTTTCTCATTCCGCTTAATTGTTGGGTGTTTCGAAAAATATATGTTCTAGTTGTTCTCTTTTGAAATCACACTTCAAAAATCGTCACAAAATAATACTAAAGCTGCATTTAGTGTGTGTACATTCATCAAACCAAATAATTTTGTCATAATAGTGTGATAATAAGCCTATGAAGTTCTTAAAATTCATCTATGAGAGAAAAACTATTAGGAAAAAATGGTATGCTTTTTGGGGATTAATATGAAAAACCAGCATACTAAATCATACAGAACTCAATCACAGAAAATCGTCCTTAAAAAACCAAAATAGAAGAGCGAGAAAAAAACAGAATAATAAATTTCAAGGCATTTTTATGGATTACAATATTATAAGCACGTTCACCACGGTACGGCAGTGTCACTAGATTGACCAAGACTTAGAATACCATCAAAAGCGATCTCATTACTTTTCTGATGTACAACTTCTCAGCCATAGATTTTCAAGATACGAACCTCATTTCCCGAAAGTATCATTAACACCGTTGGGGCCAAAATCCTAAACAAGTTAAAGACCATTTAAGTTTAGTCTCTATTTTCAGAATACAGTGATTCATTCAAACTATAGAATTTTTATGGTTTTAATAACAAAGGAATTCTAGCTAGACCATTGTTAAAAATTAGTGTTATATCCCGATGGGAATTATGAATAGTAACTTTTGAGAATTATTTATGGATCAATACGATACATATACTTATATGGTATAATTATTAAGTAGATAAACTATGCATATTCATGTTCCTCTTATTAAAAGCTTTATTTTGACGCATAGACTATTGTTATACGATTTACCGTTCCTAAGTTCTGTCCAGTCTATTAATTACTGCCTACCACATCCACAGCCACTTTTGGCTATATCTTGCACACATGTTATTTTCTATTTCATGAAGTGATGTGGTCTGTTTGTTTTGTATATAAACCAAGTATATTTGAAATACGTGATTTAGATCGCAGAGGCTGAGATTGGTGTTCTGAACTTAACTGGCTGGGCTAGGCACGAAGCAGGGCCAATAGGCACTCTAGACTGCTCGTACGTGTTTTATACGTCACTGGTCCGATCGATAATTCACTGCTGTCTAACTGGAGGTATCGTTACCTTATATATTGATAGGGGCACAAGGGCACTAGTTATAACAATTGAGGGGCACTGGACATCCATTTCGACTTAGTATGAGAATCCTAATGTGTGTATTTACCATTCCGGTACAGTGAAACGAACCCAGCATCCCCAGTCTCCTAAGCTAATCCGTAATCTTCAGACCACCAAGCCATCTTTCAGTGGCGTATACGTCTAATTTCAATCAATTCACAATAGCACACATTCATTCTCCCTTGGTTGAGGTCATCACTGTCCACCCGTGGAATCAAATATCATGGGTTTGATTCTCCGTGTCAAGGTCGTGGATGCATATTGGTGGGGAGTTCCATATAAGGACAAAACAACTTTCCAGCACTTCCTGGTTTTGAACAGTGGTTTAACTAATATCACTTAGTGATTTCAACTATGATAGTCAACATTTATTTTCACAAAGTGTTTGAGTATCGAAGTGTTTGAATTCCGGAATCCAGTAAAGTATTTTAAATGTTGTTACTGAAAATGAATTCTGAAAGCCTTATAATAATTACTGCGTAAGATTGCAGTTTCAAAGCTTCAACAAAAGTCTTTAAATAGATTAATTCCTTTAAAATTAAAGTGACCGGTTCGATAACTAAGAAGTAGGAGTGTAGTGCAGTAAGTTAAAGTGCTATCCAACTTATCTGTCTTCGGGAAGCTTGAAATTCGATTCTCCACTTAAAGAAAGAGCATAGATAAGGATATCTGAGTACGATTTTCATACTTCATGTTTTCTTCACAGTAAGGTATAGATCTTTACTCATGGTCATACAAAAAGTCATATAAATACCTGCAAGAACTAAAGATATTATTGTGATACACCATGCTTTGTACTCTTAAATCCCATTTATCACAAAAATAAAATAAAAACATAATAAAACACGTGGTGACTCTTAATCTGTCTAATGGACACATAGTGTTTACATTTCAAAAAGGATGTTGTATAATGAATTCTGTAAAGTACACAACTGAACACTGATGACACTCAAATGATCTATTTACATTTTCAGCATTTATTCAGGTGATCTCAAATGACTACAATCATCTTTGGTTTATAAATTGTGTTCAGCCAAAATTAGGCTTGATGTTAATATTTGCTGTAGTTTAACGTTCAATGTCATTTAAAATACAGGTTTTGTCATTTACAGAATGTAAGTAACATCAGAAAACTGTTGTTTATAAATTATTGGATCTGAAAGTAAATAATGTCGTCAGGTCACTCATTATTAAAAAATAAATGAAGTAGGAGATGGTGTTACTTTTTAACCACCAAATTCCTGTACTCGAATATATACAGTTGGATTAAGTAGAAAGAATTAAATAGATAGTTTACTGAAACAAACTCTGTTTATGCGAAAAAATTAAGTTATTATTGCAACTATACGGTTTATTCACGTTTTAAAAATTGCATTTTCGACAATAACAATAAGAAATGTAATCGCCTTGCTGTTTTTTTACTATCTCAACAATGAATCCATTAGATAAGAATTTATGCTCGTTCTTCATTGTGAATTAGCAAAATAAGTTTGTTTAAAGGAACGTTTAAACTTAATGAACTCTAATTTTAAAAACCTTTTTCTGGTCTATGGTGCAGACGAAAAAAATGTCACATTTCTAAACAGTATTTTGGACAACTTTTTGTAATCAAACCAATGAATAATTTCATATTTCAATAATTGAAATTATGAGTCAATTGAAGCTAGACCAGCATGGAAAACCTGGAAGCACTGGACGGCCATTTTGTCCTAGTATGGGACTCCTCAGCAGTGCGCATCATGCCCCCCGCGAGACTCCAACCCAGGACCTATCAGGTTTTCCATAGTGGTCTAGCTTCAATTGACTCATGATTTCAACTATTGAAATTTCTAAAATCTCCACAAAACCTCTTCTGATAATTTCATATTTATTGCACCGATCATTGAAATAAATAACTTTATACCATATTTCTGTTTGTTTAACAATAAAACCTTTACAACATGCAGTAATTAATTCATAAGAATTTGATTCGTTCATAAAAATAGCCTTAATGAACCACAGGCCTTATTTCCACTGGATGTGCAATCAAGTATTAGCGAAGCTTCTATCGGTTGAAACAACACTGAATTTTATTAGTAATATATCGTAGCTAGACAGATTCTACACGAAATCGACTGACCACAATTGATGACTGATAACTAAACACAAAATGATACTCATTAAAAGATGTAGTGAAGATCTACAAATAGAAGCCAAGTGATGAATAACGTGGTTAAAATGTTTAACAAGAATATTAAAGTTCTTAACAGAAAAGTGATTTCACCGTGTTTTTGTCACATCCTAAGAGGATATTTCATTTGTTTAAATCTTTTTTGAAATGGTAATGTAGCGAATTTCGGTATATATTTATATCAAGATAACAACGACCTATAGCATTTTTAGTTGAAGTTTACAGTTATCTCTTCATTTATTTCAAAAACTTTTTGTAAATCTGAAAATATCAATAAATAGTTTGGTTAGCAGTAATTCGTTTTCACTACTCGAAGAACCACTTCAAATCCCTTGTGAGCAATGGAATATCAACTTTTAATTATTTAAGCATATGATTCGCCTTTCAGTATCAATCGTTTGTTTCTGACCTTGAGTTCCAATTTTGTAAGAAAAAATTGATAGATTACAAATAACTCCCCAAATAAACTCTTAATAAAAAGAATAGTAGTTAGTTTATGGTAGGTTTAAGTAGATGCAAACATAGAATATATGGTCTTTTAACCTGTAAGAATTTATCTACTGATAAATATATCTACACATCTGGAACACAGATTAGTTCGAAACCAAAGCTTGTCACACTCGGACTTTTTCAAATTACTAAAAATATCCAACTATTGTTTCGCTACACAGTATCCTAGTTTTGCTGACACTATACGAAAAAGCGTTCTATAATATTTAGCAGTGAGGTTCCGAGCTATGAGTTTCAAGTTCATCATATCTTATATTATGTGGGTCATTTCATAATCTATCGTGAATGGAAGGAGAAAATTCATTTAAATTATGTAATGAAGCTGAGCTATTTTAGCTAATTAATTTGTACAAATTATGAAAACAGACATATTTGATGTACTGTAGCGGTATTTCATATTATTTCCATTACTCAAACTACATCACAAAGTTTATTTAGTATTAACAGTTATATTTTATAACTTACGGTTTATTCATTTCAATATGTGACGCATTAACTGAGAGTCAAATCGATAATATATAACTGTTTCATGATACTTTTCATGGTATTAAAATAAAAACTATGTCTGAAACATGATTATTTATAATAATATAAGATATTTTCACAAATTTAACCAACCAATAAATTTGTACATTTGATGAAATGTACGAGTGTCTGCAAAACAAGTTCAAAGTTTATCTTAATATGGTGTGATTAGTAAAATGTATCTAATCTTAAAATTTTAATCACATGAAAGTCTAATTTTTGAAGTGATAATAATCAAAGTGTAATCTGTACTTTCTAAGTAGTTTTTACATTTGTTCAGAACAAAAGTTTTCACAATGAAATACTGCATTTTGAAAAAGATACGCAATAATGTATTGCTCCACCGTAATCATCTTAACTGAAGATAAAAAAGCCTTTGATACTTTCTAATTTCTGTGTTATAATAAGTGCTCTATCCTTACCTGATTTTTCGTTGTAGCAATGATTAGTAGCGCATTTGGGTACAGAGAGAAATATGTAGGTAATTATGTGGACATATAAACAGTCAACAAGTTATCCAGATTAGTATCCTAGATGACTTTTTAAAAACTTCTTTTCTACGCATTAAGTTCAGATTGTATAAAAACATTAGTAGTCAGTAAGTTACAACGTAGAACCAGGCACATATATGCATTGGTCCAAGTTGCCGCACCTCATTAACACAACAAGATGAACACAAAATTCATAGAAGCAGTTATTTCAATGGTAATAAATAAGAGATTTCATATAAGCATATGATACAGGGAGAAAGAATTAGTTCCTAGGAAGAGATATAAAGGTATTTTCATCTTAGGGTTTAAAGGAAGACAAAAAGTGTATACACCTACGCCATTGTGATCGATTCTGAGTCATGTCACCAAGAGTCTCCAACCATTGGTTACGATAGTCATGCCCACCCCAACCAATTAGTCTGCATCTACCAACATGGCTCAGACTACAAGTTAGTGACTTTATGGACTGATGCCACGTTTTGGTTTGGCCACCCCTAACTTTCTTCCAACCATCCCCAACGCCGGTTAGCATTGCACGTCGTGGTAATCGGTGTTCAGGCATACGCAACACGTGGCCCAATCATCTCAGTCGGCGAAAATTCACAACCTCATCAACTGATTTACCACCATTCCCTAATACCCTGCGTCTAACCTCACTACCACTTACTCAGTGTTCCCGGCAGATGCGAGCAATATTTCTAACGCATCTGTGGTCAAATATTAGTAGCTTACGAGTATCCTCTACTCTTGATAGTCACGTTTCGCAGTCGTAAAGTAGAACAGGACGAACTCCTGTGCAGTATACTCGTCTCTTAATTGATAGATAGATATCTCACCTTCGCTATAGGTGATGTAAGTTGGCAAAAGTCAAACGAGCTTTCTGAATCCGTGCAGAGATTTCGCCAAACACCAACTCATAAAGGCTGACCAGACTTCCAAGATAAGTGAAGTTGTTGACGCGTTCGACTACTTCACTCCCTATTCTTAGTTCAGGTGTTCACTCAGGCCAGTCCTGAAGCAACAATTCACATTTAGAGAAAAAGGAACGCATCCCAAACATCTTGGCACTGGTGCTCAATGCTACCAAAAGACTGCATTTTATCAGCGTCATCACCGAACACGAATATTTCATGTGTGTATTCCAAGTCAATAAATGGACCTCCTGGTAGGGGACCAATTCTCGAAAATTCAGTCGACGAAAATGTCATTTCCAGCAGTAGGTCTATGATGAAATCAAACAAAAATGGAGATAGTGGGCCAGCCTAGTTTTCTCGTCTTTGCAGTTCACGAGTCTTTGTTAGGCACCCGATAATTATTGATGCTAGTATTGTGCACGCTATATTAGTTAAACTAATCCCTCTATAGTCATCACAGGAAGATTTTGATCCTTTCTTATATATTGAGACGATCAGTGATTGGTATCAGTTAGATGGGATTACATCCAGATCCCAGATTTTAGCTGAAATATTAGTCAAATCAATAGCCAAAACTGGACCACCATGCTTAAAGACTTCTGCAGTTAATCCATCTGGACCGGCTACTCTTCCTCGTTTCAGATTACCTATAGCACTTTGGACCTCGATTAGAGTCGAAGGGTCTATTTCAATGTTCCATTCAGACTGTTTGGGAATGATGGGTAGTTGTACAGTAGCTGAACTGATCCTTAAAGTGCTCCGCCCATCGTTCTCAACGTCTAGACTGAGAGCAGCTAAGAGTGTCATCTTTTTCCTAGATTGCCTCCCATTTAAATTGTTAATTCCGGTTTCTTTTATTAGTCTCTAAAGCTGTCTTGTGTTACCTAAAACCGCTGCCTTTTCTATCTCTTTTGCTTTCGTTGCCCACTACTGCTTACGATCGTTACGTAGACTTTTGGTTTACCTAAATTTGATTTGCTTACTCTCTTCATCGTGTTCATAGCCTGATAGGATGAGTTTACGAGAATCTATCAGTGCAATAGACTTAATAGAAATCCACTGGTTTTTCGTAACTCTTTGGTTCAAATCCCTAATAGATGTCGCTGCTGTTTACACAGCTGTTTGTATATCTTTCCAAGCAACATCTGGGTCAGCCTTGTTTTCAGAATTGCCCAAGTGTGACCTCAATTGTTCCTGGAATATACTTTTGGCTTTCTCGTCACTGAGTTCAACTCTAATGGGTCTTCTTAACGTGGTTTTTCTGCGTCTAGTGAGGTGCAAGCAAATGCGTGATAGTATTAGAGCATGGTCGAAGTCCAAGCAGGCATTTCAGAACGAGAGACAGCCTTCCATCGAGCTTCTCCAATGTGGTCTATTTGAGTCCATCGTTGGTTTGGTGCAGGGGGTCGCCATGCTAGACGATGTTTGTTGAAAATAAACGATTATCTAGAAACAGCTGCAGCAGACGATCGCCATTATCTGTTCGCTGGGCCAGATTACTAAAATACCCATATAAATGTCTTTCTGTTTGGTTTAAGCTACCTACTTGGTCATTAAAGTCACATGCTATGAGCACTATGTCTGATCGTTTAGCTTTATGAAGCAGTTCAGAGAGCTCTCTGTAAAAGTCATATTTCACTTCATCTGGGCTTCAGTCAATCGGAGCGTAAGCAGAAACGACGAAAAGGCAACGACGTGTGTCCCTATTCTTCCGGGTTCTTACAAAGCAGTTTAGACGAACAGCACATAGGCGACTCTTAACAGAAATCCATTCTAATAGTGCTTTTTCTAACCTCGTACTTAGTGCCACGCGTACACATGACAGTCCAGATACACGGAGGGTGTGTCTCGTCGGCTCTCCGTTTTGACTAGGTTGGACCAAGTAAATGACCGGCACACACCAACGGTACGAGATTTTAGGGTCTTAGTCAAGGAGACCTACTGGCCGATTTGAAATAGGATATGTACGTTGAAAGCTCTAATGTGTAGTTTAGAGCGAAGTTTCAGTAGGCCTGGGACAGTATTTTATGCGCTAGAATCATTGGTCATGACACTTGAGGAGGAATTCAAAAGAGGAGGCTTAGAGTTAGAATTCGATGTAGGGGGAATAATGGGAATTGAAGAGGGAGATTGATTATGAATACAGTGATCTTGAGTGCTGTTAGAAGTATAAGGACGGTTATCACTTCCCAGTTGCCCACACCGTGGAAGGTTTCTTGTAGAGGTACCTGAAAAGAAAATATGATTAGTGGTGGTCTTAGTAACCTGAGGGCGTGACTGCAGTGCTCAAGGGACAACTGCTTGAGACCGGTCACATACGACCTTTTAGTGGGTAATTCTTGTGTTAGCTTCATGCTTTTTAGAACCTTACCGCCGGAGACGGATATCCGTAGGAAAAGGAGAGGTGCGTATTTTTAGGGTTGACCTCCTTAACCCAACCCTTCTTTTGTGGGAAGGCAAATTTGCTGTTATGATGGTTGTCTGAAGGAAACATCTTGCTCCTGTCACACCTCTGTACTATCAGCCGTACAACTTCTCTCTCGGACATCAGGTTTGTTGGTTTCAGTCTTACCGCTCTTCAACCGACCTGCCTGGCATGGTAAGACCTTGAGGAACGATTGTTCCAGTCAGCTTAGCTCGGTCGGTTCGTAGGCAAGCCAGACTACCACGTCAAGGTGGCGAAAACGGTTGGGCTTCTTAGTAGTCCTACATATTTCTTTTAAACATAGATGAAATAACAGTATTCCAATACTGCTTGGTTATAGACAGTTTGCATTAGAAATTCCTTTTAGAAGTAGTTTCTACCCATATCGATCAATCAAAAGCTTTTCATTCATAAGTGCAATAAGCTTCTTTATAAATGTACACTGTTAAAAGTTTAGACAGCATATGTCAGTGAACTAAAATGTACGGATTTTTTCAAGTCATTTTGTATCTAACGTTTCCTTTCCAGGCCCCCCGAATGCGCCTGTAGAAAAGCAATTGTTAATGACTGTCAGTACTTAGTCAATCAGCCATTATCGCTGCTTAACTTAAAGTGACTTAAGACTAAATTAGCTAACTATATTGATGACAGTGTATAGTTATGCTAATTCTTATTTATTTACTAATTTGCACTTATTAAGTAAGTAAAAACTGAATCCAAAATTTTGTGCATTAGTCTTAAAACGTTTGTTCTAATCTGTATCAGAAAATACAGGTCCATTGACCGATACTTACAAAACTTGAAACAAGTTAGCTCATGTTTTCAAGAAGTACTTCGATATGTTGTTTACTCACTGGTTGTTGTTGACATTCCCCTTGTTTATTCAGTTAAAGAATTCGTGAAGGCTTTGTAAAAGCACTTATCAACGATGTCTTAAACTAGTCCTTAATTTGGCACCAATTGTAATAATGTAATCGAATACAAGAACTTAACATAAAGATGAATGATCCATAACTGTTATATATTGACTGAAATTTGCATCACCTTTCCAATTCGTACTTTATCTGCCTAACATGATTAATAAGAAAATCTATTGTTGAGAATATTTAGGTACTAGCTATTGCATACAGCTAAAACTGACATATGAAATAACTAATTCGATTTAAATTTGGATATAAATCGTAAAAGCATTGAAAAAACAAATATATATTTTTAAGATGTTCACGTTTGTTCATAAAATCCCCCTATATTGACTACTCAGTAATGCAAAACTGAATTGTAACATTAAACAAATATTCATGTACTAATACAGAAGAATTTTTTTGAAAATGGCATGTAAGTTACAAAAACGGACGAGAAGTAACTATAATGCTGTCTACACGTATCAACCTAGTATATACCTCTCCTATTTAGCTGACTTGTGTCATTTTATTTCTTTAATAAATTAAATAGTCAAAGATATGATACGAACATTATTTTGTAAATTATCGTGAAGTTAATTCTGTTTTACTACGACCAATAAAAAACCTCTGAAATTTTCACTAATAAGTGGCACTGTTCTTTGATGTTTCAATCAGACTAAAAATAACAACATTAAGATATGACATACAATCCAAACTAAGGTTTGCTTATTTTTTGGCAAGGTGCAAATACAGTAAAAACATCTGTTGTGGCTAGAAGCTGTAATAAGTTTATCAAAGGGAACCTCTAAAACCGTTTTAAAATGTATCGACAACCGAGTCATAATCGCCGAATATTGGTGAGATTTCGGTTTTTCCGAGAATCGATTTATTCAGAATAAGCTGTCATAAGACAACCAAGTGTTACACTGAGTGACAAAGCAAGAAAATTTATTTCGGAGAACTATATATACCTGTTGTTTGATTTTCCGGATACTACAATATTTGGTGTGGAAGATTAATCTGTGTTGAACGTAAATATTTGTGGCAAATGTAAAGAACGATGGGGATGATGAAAACCTCGACAACCACTTTTTGACGTCTTTTAACACAATAGCTTGTAATGAGCTCTTGCGTGACAGATGGTGGTTGAGTAAGAAACTTTTATTAAGGTGATGCTCTTCTTTTGCAAGCGTTAATACAATAAGCACTGCGATAGGGGACCTTGATCAGTAATTTTGTTTTATCATTAAGTTTAAGAATTTATTTTTTATCTAGAGTCTGTATGTATGTGTGAGTTCCAAAATATTTCGAGGGATAGGAAATTAGTCATCTTATTAAAAGTTTGCCTAAAAACTCCCCGGTTTCTTATTTCTCACAACTTTGGTTGTGTAACTATGAACTATATATATACAGATTTTAAGCTCATTATCTGTAGTGTTTATACTAACTTAGAATATTTCTTGTAAATACTTCCATATCTATATATACAGTACTACTAGCCACACCGAATCTCATTACTACAATTTATGAAATTGATTTGCATTAATTGCTAAACGACCTCTGTCCCTTCTTATAAACAGTAGCAATACTGTGCTGTGGTCAGTGGGATGGAATTATATTCCGGTTTCAGAATGTACCTAATATTTGGTCTACTCTTAGTGCTGATCCAGGAACACAACTCATAATGAACTGGGTTCTGTTGCCTTTTGTCAGTTCAATTTAGCGATATCTCTGTCTTTAGGGCACAGCCATTTTGTAAGAATTTCCGATGCGCAGTATTAACCGTCCCTGTAATTGACGTTGCAGTTTTGCGTTTTTAGGTAGTTATATGAAACTAATTTAACAGTCGTAAGTATTTTTCTGCCGTTCAAGGTATCAAAAACTATAAATCACGCAAAAATTGTATATCAGATTAAATATGCAATTTAAATCTTTGGAATTTCAGACGAAAATATTCTAAAGCAATAGATATAGGAAATACAAGTATTCTGATATTCATTGATATTAAAGTTCACATAATTATTATGCTTTATCAATGAGTATAAACTAAATTTTAGTTTTCACTTCGACAAAACAAGCATAAATAAAAGACGATTTTTACTTATTATGCGAACAACTTCAATTTGAATAGTTTGTGGGTGAATACGGAACAAAAAAAATAACTTTTTAAGAAATATATATGTTTGATTGAAGTTTTGTGTACTTTTGTTGGTGGAAAGTTTAACGTTTTCGAGTCACTTTTTCTCGGGAAATCAAACACTTTATTTGAGTAAGTAATACTGGACCCATCAACAAACACGAGCGAGGAAAAACGGGATCTTCACTGAAAAACAAGTTGGAAGAATCAATACCGGTCAATCCACATGCCATCCTAAAAACTGAAGATCGAATATCGTTCTAATCAATCGTTCATGAATAAAGGGGAACAAACTTTCACCGAGGCTAACCACAAATGGTTATAAAGCATTTTTGATTTACTGATATTATGGGCTATGTCTTTAAGGAAGCAGCTGAAAAGCATTCTTTACATCATTTCATAGCATCTGGAGTAAAACTGATGTAATCAAAACTTGCAGTTTTTAAATTAAATGTGAGTCTCAACCCTAAATAAGTAAAACTAGAATATGGCTAAAATATTATTGAGATAACATGCTAATAACTTCCTAAAATACATGAAACCATAATAGAACAAAGCAGAACAACAAGGAACACATAGCTTTGGTACTGTTAATTCTTTTGTTTACATAACGTACTGTCAATTGATCGTTCTACCATGAATTAATTATTCCTGTCAAACATACTGTCAGAGGCTGTGTTATTTATCATGCATTATCTGAAGAAGTAGAGTTTTGGGAGTCACACATGCTATCCCCATTAACCTTTACGATTTTCTCATCAACGCTTTACAAAGTAAACTTCAGACGAAGTTGAATCATTCATATGGTTTATGAAAAGGTATGTTTTTTAGACATGACATTTTTATCTCGTTATTAAATATCCCGTGAGTCCTGTAAGGTTTATTCAGTGATTACATATTGACGATATTCAATACCTATTTATTGTTAGCAGTTCCTCCGTAAAAATTACGCATTTTAAAAGGACTTTTTACCTAATGAACCAAAAGTGATGTAGTTCTGCTTAAAATCCCAGCATATTTTATATATCATATAGCAGTAGTAGACTATAAGATTTTAACCCTTTGGAAGGCTAAAGAGTTTCTAAATAAATAAATAAGCCTGTACTTTTCGGTATCGGTTTTCAGAGTACATATACAACTCTATGAAAGTACGGTTCTGAATAACAATTATTCAAACCAATAATTTATGTTTACTTACGGCTTATCTGGAGAAAGTTCAAAATGAAGTTTACGTATCAAGGCATAGGCCGGTATACTGCTTGTGCTTAATGCCCTGGTGTATTTAACTCTGTTTGTCATTTTGAAGTAAAATTTGCCTCACAGCAAGAACTCATACGCAGTTCGAAAATGTGGTCAAGGTATCCAATATTCAATACCTCAGCCGTGGTATTGTATAAACTGGTTGCATTGTTCGCACTAACTTCCTGTTGTTTCAGTACCTTTCCAAGTATTCTATAATGCCCATTTAATGGTAGTCCAGTCACTTGACTGCGCCAATTCTGGTCACTTTGATAGTTATTTGTGGTTTTGCATATCGTGTGGTTTGGGTGAATTAGTTTGTCTCAGTGTATTAGGGCTTTTGGATACCAGTAGCCATCATGTCGCCAAACAGGAGGTTGGTTAGTTGCAATATTGAAATAATTAAGTGATAGCTCAAATGCTAATAGAAGGCAATGGTTTCAGGAATGAATTTATAAGCCAACTAATTGGTAATCCCGGCATTGTGAGAAAGACAAGGTTTTATGAATAAAAGTAGAAACAGCGATGATAGTAAGAGTGACAGGAAGTATTTACTGATATGCGGTAATGGCGACCGTGCCAAATTGTGACACATGAATCAGAGTGGTGTGGTAATCCATGATTGACTCCTAGCTGAGGAGCTCGTCAATGGGAAGTAATTATAATAGTAAAACCATGTTTAACGTGATGAAAAACATAAGTTATTGGAGGGAAAAAGGAGCTCATCACCTTAGTTACGATAGAATAGACTACACCAGAGCGATGGAAGTTAACAACAGATGACTACTAGGAAATAGTGGGGTCGTCCCGCAGAATGTTAGCATCGAGATAAACATACATCCGGAAAGCGAAGATCCTGAGTTGATTACCTCCAAAAAATGGGAATCGTAATTTTTGTTCAGCGTTTTGGTACGAATAGATATCATGGAATTTTTGAGAATCTAAAGTTTATCCATAAGCAATCGTTGTTAGGGAATTGTTATTGAAATGCAAGTGATGTGGCCCATGACTTTATGTATGATTAAAAACATACTAAAATATACCCAGTCAATCACTAAAAAAGACGTTCCACTAGATCATTATCGGAAAGAGTAAGAAAACACACCAAAGTCTTCGTTTTCCCTGTCAAATGGAATAATGTGAAAGTTCACCCATTTTTTCCCTATATTGAAAATGTCGCTAAACTGTCTAAATTTCTCTTAACCGTCTTTCTTTAGACTGACCACAATTGTCTCTCATGTTTGCCTTTTTTTGTATTAGACAACCTGTGAATGCACACGATTTCATTCGAGAACGATGTACGGTTAACGAAATTTATGGTCAAGAGGTAACATTATAGTTTACAAATAGATTATTAACAGACAAATACTCGAGCTACGATCGTTACGCATTTTAATTGTAATTTCAGGTGTCTACACGAAAGTGAGCGAATGATATGAAGCTCAGTCGAAAATTAAGTTGAGCATAAAAACAGTTGCGCTTATTTCAAACTGCTGCGTTACTGTTCGGGATCAAAATAATCTTTTTATGAAAGTACCGTTGCATCATGATATAACATAGTTTTGTAAGTTCTTTTTCGTTGACGGATGACGATATGAACGGCGATTTTGGCGCATACAATGACAGGAGAAAGAAATTTTTCTTCGTATGCTTCTGTAAATCCACTTCTGAGACCCTTTTTGTATGGAGTGGCAAGTAAGGTGAAATGGCTGGCAACTTCAGGTGTCATTGCGTATGACAAAATGTAGCACATGGATGTTTTAGGATTACCATCCGTCTGGTATGCAAATTAATAGTCATATCTTGCTGAAGACATGCAGCCAACCTCCGTTGGCCCTCTTCAGATAACAAAGGGAACTACCAAACTGCTTGTCCAATATCAAGTTTTCGATTATGTTCACGTCCATCACAATTAGACATCAGCTGCATAATGTCTGCATTCAAGTCTTATATAGCTGACACGTTCTGTAGAACAACTTGTATTTTATTAAATATTAAAAATGAACTTAGATCTGAAACATGACATACTCGACTAGGACGTGTAGGGTGACACATCCAAATGTGTCTATTTAGTTCATTATCGTTAAGACAAGCCTATTTCGAAAAGGATAAAACGGTATTGTTCAGTGACCTGAATATAGGATATTGAGCCTGACTGTTTCCAGCTTTCATCTTAACCACATCCATCTCAACGGAATTATAAAAACCCAGTGAAACTCTATTTTATTGACGACCTTTGAACGTATTTTTAAGTGACTTGAGAACATTAGTCAATCAGAAGAGAGTTAGTTTAATGTAAAAATATATTGTAAAAAACTGATGAATTACAATGGATATTCTTCTTTTACATGATTTAAGAACTTGTTGAGGTTTGATAAAGGTTCAGAAGTTTTTAAATCATAGTGCTTGAGGTAATAAGAACTCGTCCATATGGCTCTAATATAATCGTCCTCTGGAGCCGTGGTAGGGTCTTAAAAAATACTTCAGCCTAGACCGCATGCCTTCAATATTGTTTGTATGAACCCCCGTCGTTGGATTAACAAAATGACGTTTGTGCACCACAGCATGATGCACAAAAACCCTTCTTTCCCTTTCATGCACCTCCACAACACATCAATGGAATTATTGTACTTAACTTTCAAGCTTTTATGCGTTTAGTGGCGAGGTGTTTTCGCCCGTCAAATTACTGACATGGTGACCAGACAAACTATGTAACTAAACTAAGACACAATTCGCAGTCTGTATATCAACTACAACAAATGAGTGTCTGTATTTTTAACTCCCTACAGTAGTGGATGGTCTTGCGTGTAATGTCAACCAATTATCGTCTGAATGGGGGAATGTGAAGGCTGTAGTAATGCCACTTGTTGAATTCGTGACTTGATCTTAGTTAGACTACCATTGAAGATGGAAGCATTAGACGACCGTTTCTTTCTAGCATGGGACTTCTCGAGGGTACGCAACTACGATGGATGGTTGGACAAGACCATGGATCGAGGCTAGACACTAACACCATCAGATGCCGGCTCAGTGGTCTTAAATTTAAGCCTCGTGCGCGACATCGAAGGTTAGAGATTCCACATACAGGATCGTGGATGAGCACTGCTGAGCAGTCCCATACTAGAACAGAACGACCGTCTAGTGCTTCCAGGTTTTCAATTGTGATCTAACTTAAATCAACTCGTGAATTCAACTATTAAAGTTATCATCTGGCTGGGCACCGTTCTGCAGGTGCATATCCACAACGTTGGTAGGATAGAGATAACGTTCTTTACCCACAGTTTGTTTAATATTTACAATGAGAATGATGTCATAACATCACTTGCTATGCTTAATTCAAATTATACACATCAATATCACTTTTGCGTTTTTCTTGTGTACAGTAAATTGTTTTATCCTAAATGGACGCGGAACATAGTGATGATTGGGGTATCGGTGGTGAATTGGAATTGGCTCAAGACTTCGAAGTTATCGATCTAAATGTATGTTTTGTCTAGAGTTCAGCTAAATTTTCCCTCGATAGGAATTTGATTCTAGTTGTGGTTACACTTCGGAAGCAGATGACTCAACATATATCTCTTCGTTTCTTAATGGTCTCGTAACTGATGAAACTCTTTATTCGCGATATTTAAATGGGATTATCAGTTTTGATGATTTGATGCGTGAAATGCACCACTCTACTACTCTGGACAATAATTCTTGCCATAGTAGTGATTCAGACTGTTCTAGCAAAAATGACGATTCTGAATATTCTACACGTTAGTTTACTTATGATTTTTTTTTAAATTTTATCACAAATATACGCTTATTGTACCATATGTAAGAACCATGAGGATATATTAACAGTCATTTTCGATATTCTCATGTTTGAAACCGCTTATTCACAATGTAGTCTGACATTAAGTAATGAAGCAATACTATAATTGTCTCAAAGCTGAACACACCCTCGGGACCTTATACATGATCGAGATGCGTAATATCAGAATAAGTGCATCCTATAACCATGAAGAATTATTGTTTTGGCAAATTGTCAATTTTAAAGCAACGTAAAACTATTATGCAGAGGTGATTGAATGCTTTGTGTTAATTGGCTCAACAACAGAATAGATTGTCCAGTCCATACGAACGTAGAGCTTGGGACAGACGTCTGTTGACCTTATCTGCCACACAACACTGGGATGATTAAGCGAAATAAATAAAACAAAAAGATAAAAAGACCGAAGTAGTGTAACACTGGTAATGCAATAGAATATGTAAAGGAAATATTGTTTTAAAGCCCAGAGTCGGAAGACATATGAAAGGATACTGAAATTCAGTATCTTGAGGAAGATAAAGAGTAAGTGTATTTGTGCCATTGTGACCGATTCTAAGTCATATCACCCAAGGTCTTTAGCTACTGACCGCGGCTGTCCAATTAAGTACTGACTGAATCAAAATTTGGAGCAGAAAATTTTCTACCCTACGGACCAATGACCTAAAACGACTAGTTCTAACTCAGCCATTTCGTATTGAACTCTCAACATCACCAACTGTTTACATTACTACCTTTATATTATTTCTATGTTTTAAGAGTCATTTAGATTTTCCATTTTGCTTGTATAGTTCCTTGTTAAAAATTCCCAGTAGTGGCTTGAAGTTTATTGAGACTATCTGAATTCATTTTGTAGTTACGGTGCTCGAAATACAAGATTCTTTTTATTTATTTGAACACCAATATTAGTACAAAGGGACACCGAATACATTTTCATCACACAAGTCACTTGATTTGTGAGTGGTCTATCATACTACCCGGGTTCCCAAACCGAAGCATGTGGTTTCCTTAGGTGGTCATACCCATAGCCTTCGGCCTAAAGGTCTGATCTATAAGGCAGTGGAGCAACGTCAGGAGATGCAGTACCATGGTACCTGGTGACCAACAATAGGTCCACACACCATTTGTCTCTTCAGGATACTGGAGCCCATACGCACCATGGGTTTGGAAATAAGGCTTTTCAACTCCCCTAGATGGACCATCGGTATCCACCTACCCGGTTAAAGCGTCGGACGTTTGCTTTTTGTCCTATCAATTTCGGTGGAGTTTTGTTCTCTGAGCTGGATGGTTTGATCGTGGAGCTTTCATCGTTCTTCTGAAGGATATCATCAGCACAAACTTCAGATAGAAGTGAAGTGTTCGAATTTCTCCATATGTGTTTCAAAGCTTGTTCTGTGCACCTCGATGTTGATTGGTTCTTATTGACCTTAAATTTGTCATTGTTTACTTCCTTGTTTTGGTTGTGTCTCCCATTGTTTTGATTTTTGTTCTTATGTTTGTGCATGATTTTTCCGATTGGTTGACAAATTGGATTGATTTCAATATGCTTGTTGATTGCTGATTGACTTGAATGCCAGGCTTCTAAAAATTCTCTGGTGTTTTTGGAATTTCCTCTGTCCAAGATTTCCACATTTTTTCAGTCGAATGAGTGTCCGGAGTTGTACATGTGTATTGATATAAGTGAGGAGTTATCATGCCTTTTGACTGCTAATTGATGTTAATGTAGGCGCAGGTGAAGGGGGCGTCCGCTTTGTCCCATGTGGTGTTTTTCGCAGTTGGCACAATTTATTTTGTAGATGATGTTTGATTTGTTGGCAGCACGAAAAAATGCAGAGAAGTAGCTGAAGGATGTATTCCAAAAGAACGGCTACTCAATCAACTTCATCAAAAAGTACCAACCGCACGCAGCATTAGAACTCAAGTCAAGTACAAAAATCAACAAAAGGATCACCCTACCATACATAAAAGGCATATCAGAAACCGCAACAAGACTGCGGAAAACCTTCGGAATAGGTGTAGCACACAAACCGACAAAATCACTACAATCCATCCTATGCATACCAAAAGATAAAATAACAAAGGAAAACAAATCAAACATCATCTACAAAATAAATTGTGCCAACTGCGAAAAACACCACATGGGACAAAGCGGACGCCCCCTTCACCTGCGCCTACATTAACATCAATTAGCAGTCAAAAGGCATGATAACTCCTCACTTATATCAATACACATGTACAACTCCGGACACTCATTCGACTGAAAAAATGTGGAAATCTTGGACAGAGGAAATTCCAAAAACACCAGAGAATTTTTAGAAGCCTGGCATTCAGGTCAATCAGCAATCAACAAGCATATTGAAATCAATCCAATTTGTCAACCAATCGGAAAAATCATGCACAAACATAAGAACAAAAATCAAAACAATGGGAGACACAACCAAAACAAGGAAGTAAACAATGACAAATTTAAGGTCAATAAGAACCAATCAACATCGAGGTGCACAGAACAAGCTTTGAAACACATATGGAGAAATTCGAACACTTCACTTATATCTGAAGTTTGTGCTGATGATATCGTTCAGAAGAACGATGAAAGCTCCACGATCAAACCATCCAGCTCAGAGAACAAAACTCCACTAAAATCATCCACTTGAGCTACAAATCTCTACCGTCCTATCAATTTCGTAAACAACACCCGTCTTATTGTTTGTAATTTTAATATTCATAAGTTTTGCAACCTGAGCCGATAAGCTGTTTTGATACTGCTATGCACAAGACTCAATATTGTGTAAAACGAAAAGGTGATAACTGGGAAATTAAAGGTCAAGACTGTTACCTGCTTCGGTTTATGCACCCGGGCAGTATCCTAGCCCTCACACAATTCGAATGATTTATGTGGTGCGTATCTCTTTGGTGCCTCCTTGTACCTATGTTTATGTGTTTAAATAAATAAAAGACTGTGACGGTAAAAGAGGTTGAGTAAGTTTCTTCTGGGTACATAGTTATGGCTCCTCCAAACATTTGAAAAAAGCTTCAACAATCCATAGGAAATGGAAGCTCACAGCTTTCAATCTGTTTTTTTTTCTCACTGTGTAAATGACCTTGAGCAGTGTGTCTGCTTTTGTGGAATGATGAGTATTCACAAGATGTTAAATAGTTGAGGTCTTCGTTAATCCATTACTACCTCTTTTTATCCATCGGGGATAATTTTTTTGAATCTGATTTGGTAAAATGTCCATTGAACACTCGATATGTGTAGCAACACAGAAGCAAGTGAGTTTATAAATATACATGTAAGTGGTCGGATGCGAAAGCTTATTCTATAGATTATCATTGAATATAGGCCTACCGGTGAACACCAACCTCAAAGTTGATGCAAAAACGTCTTTTTGAGAGAGTTAAATATTCTCTTCGAGGTACCAAGAGCTTTGTCTATATTGAAATCAAAGTCCATTTTTGGTGCAGTGGTTGTTAATTTTGGAAGTTTGAGCTTTATATTCGGGTCAATAGTGGATATCCATGCCCAATTAGGATTTTTCCTAGATTTAGTACCTCATATTTGAAGTCGGATTCATAAATCCAACTGATTTATGTATATGTGTATGGGGTAATGCTGTAACCCAGTTTCTCTTTCTATTAATAGGCATTCACATTCAAGAGTTTGTTAGTTGGACATCAAGTGAATGTCCTATGTAAACGTATCCTTAGAATTCCTTCAGGTCTTGTCATCATTTCAATATTGAGGAAGCTGATGTTTAGTATTTTTTCCATTCCAGGAGTAAATTTCTTGGCGGATGGTTGTTTAAGGTCTGGAAAATATAATTTAAAACACATTTACCATTACTGATAATACAAATATCATCCATATACTTCTACAAATAAAGCTTGTCGATGATTATTTCCATTAACCTTTTGCCCTTAACTGGGTTATTTGTCCCCACTTTTGTTTGATTATATTTCATTTTGATTTTAGAACTTTTCCTGTTTTAGCGAACACCACTTTTGCGATGAGTGACTAAATGCTGGTAATATCCACTCTTCTATCAATAATGTAATTCGCCATCTCAGAATGCTGGTAATAAAATAGCTTTTTCCAAAGAATTATAACCAGACTACAGCTATAATAAATCATATTCATCGAATAGTTTGCTTTTATTGATAAACTTGGATTCAAATTATTGCCATTCTAGACATTTTTACTTACGTGATATTTTCAGAAAAAAAGATTACTCTAAAAATATTTCTTTTAGGACCTAGGAGATCTAAAAGACGACAAAACCCTGATACAGTTGGAAAGAAAAAACTGAAATTAAGAGGACCACTTATTGTAACTTTTATCTGTTCTGAAAAACTAACATTTAACCTCTATGAAACTTAATAGTCTAAACGTGCTCGCTTACCAATTGAGTTAGCACAATATCTTGGAGAAGCTGAAAGACATTTGAACAATGATGAATTTGAACACGCTGAACGTATTTGCTATCAGATCATTGACACAGGTAAACTTATTAGTTAATGTTTATACAGTATCCGTTAAGTAAAAAAGAATACAGTTTATTATTTTTACTTAATAAGTCTTGTATTTTATGAGTTTTAAGAAGTAGATTGTAATTAATTGGTGCTTTCTAGTGGTTGAAATATGTGATAGTGAGGTTGGTGTGTATGAAGGAATCTGTGACAATATACGTGAATGTTACTGTCAAAATGATCACTTATAAGCTTTGGACTCAGTACATTTCTTGATGCGGGATTTCTACTGTTAATATCGAGTATGTTAATATCTCAAAACACTTTAACTAAGCGGAAAAACCAGCTTTCCTGTATGGATAAAATATAACCAGGTTATCAAAATTTCCAAAATACTAATAAGCATGAAAATTCTGGACATCAGAAAGACGAAACTTTAATCGTTGAAGTAATATTTTGTTCGAACTCATCGTTTTTTTAACCAATCGTACCTTTTAACAGAATTTGGAGACGTTCCTCATCTTTGTCACCGTTAGGTTTTTGTATAAACAGTTTTGGCTCGAAAAAGTATAACTGCTTTCTCAATACAGTACATGCATAGAACTGGTGAGAAAAAGAGCTTAACAGTCCTTATTTGCAATATTTGGTAGATACATCTACTAATTAAGTCGTAAATCTTGAATTCACAGATAGCCTTTATTAGCTATTTCAAGCGTATTCTTGGGTAAAATGTTGTATACTAAGAAATTACATGCTCTCAGTTCATAGTTAATATGACATACATTGCGTAAAAGTTTTCTGGTGTTATTACTTTTATCTCATTCATCTATTGGCACTAAATACTTAGAAGGCATGCGGTGTTATTCTTTCTTGTATTTAGCTCCCCAAGCTTCCCAACCATATATTGTTTTGGCCGAAATTAGTTTTCGTCGTGGGAACCAAGAAAAAGCCAAGGAAGTGAGTTTAATCGAATTAAACAGTTCATTTTATAGTTGAAAAATAATTAACGCTTTGTTGATTACGAATTTACTGAGAGATCTTCAACATTTATTTAAAATAAGAGTAATAGGGATGAGGAGTTGGTTGTTTTCCCGGCCTGTGATTTACAAAATTATTCTAAAATTTACAGCTATATTATGTTTCTGACTAATTTCCTCTTAGTGAGCACACCGATTGCAACGTTTTTGTTCTACCAACTGATTCACTTCTTTGGCTGTGATTCTTTTTCAGTTTTTATATCAAGCTGCTCAGAGAAACCCATCCGATAAAAATACTTGGCTTACTCTAGTGGACTGGGCTGAAGAAGCTGAGGATTTTCCTCTTGCTATACACTATGCACGACAGGGTATGCATTTTTGCGTAATCAGTTCGAAAGTAGTTTACTTGTATTTATCAATAGGACTTTTAAAATATTTTTTATTGCAGAGATGAAGTGCATCTTTGAGTTTTCTTATTATTTTACAACTTTAGCCCTTCGAAGAAATCGAGCTGATACATCATTACGCCAACGTCTTATAGATTTATGTCATGTAGCTGGTCGAAGCAGAGAGGCATTACAGTTACGTTTGGCCGCTCTTTCAGTTACTCCGGAGTCTACGGGTGAGAAACAATTTGAAGTTGCTCGAGAGCTAGCCGATGTAAGTTTTATTGAGCTTTATCCTAACCTGTTAACTTTGTCGTTGACGTGCTTTTAGAAATAACACTTTTCTCATCTAAATTTCCAAGGGTTGAACTTATACAGAGAGATTCACTTGTTGACTTAAAATATGCCGATAACATGGTGGAAGACGCTGACGAAATACAGAGTTTTCTGACCACCATAAGCAACTATGTATGAATGTTCGAGATGCGATTCTCGCCCTCAAAATGTTGCTTCAGGTTTAGGTTGCATCGACATCCGAACCAATGATAGGGAGTGAAGTAGTTAAGTGTGTCGACTACTTTACTTATCTTGAGAGTCCCATCAGTCTTTGTTGTCTGGTGTGTGAAGAAATCTCAGCACGGATACAGAAGGCTTGACTAGATTTCGTCAAGTTGCGTCATTTTTTGGAGTAGGCGAGATATCCGTCTACCAACCAAAGGATAAGTTTACTAAGCAGCAGTTCGTTCCGTCTTACTTTAAGTCTGTGAAACATGGCTGGTAAGAGTAGAGGATATCTGTAGGTGTTATAATATCTTCTTACGGTTATGACCCAGCTATTCCTATTGCTTAGTATTCTCGGACACGGATTCACTTGACAAGTCCCCAAATCAGAACACGGTTGAACAGGAAAGAGATTATATTCCAAATAACAAGGTTAGATGGAAGTAAGATGCCAGTAAGAAGCCAGTAGAAAGCACAATAGAGAAAACGTCAGTATATTTATAGTTTTTACATGAGAAGATTCTAGAGTATTCTCCAACTATCGACTAGTGCTGATTGGATAAGAATTAGCTAATCAGCGTGCACCAAAGCAATCGCGCATTGAGCTTGCTTTAATCCAGTCTATGATCCGCTAACACCTCCCATTTGAGCAGATTCGTAGGATCTGGTGCTAGGGTCCAACTGCAACCGAGTGACCGGCCTGTGCTCTCGATTAGCCCATCGTCTAGGCAATAGAGAATTATCACTCTTTTCTTGCACAGAAACTGACGTGTCTAGTCCCGGCGTTTTGATTTCAAAGGTGTCTAGCAGAACATCAAGAGGTAATCGATATTGAATTTTGTTGCTGGCTATCGAAGTTGCTTTCAGTTGGTTAGCATGACGTACCCAAACTTCCGAGCCAACTGACATCTCGCAAACCACACTCCCCTTGTTTTTCAAGATCCGACCAGCTGTCCATGTAGGATGTTTCCCACGATAGTCCACAGCAAGTACTTTTTGTCCCACCGTGAACAATCGTCTTTGTGCCCCATGATGTCGTTGGGGTTCAATAGCCCTGGTACGGCCGAGAGTGGGGAGAGTCCGCTCTCCCTCTCGAAATACTCTCACACGGCCACGCGTATATAGCCTCTGCCAGGGAAGTCCTACTCACTGCCTTCTCGTGGCGGGGGTGTTGTTTACGAAAATTAGAGGACGAAAAGCAAATGTCCGGCGCTTTAACCGGATCACAAACCAATGGTGCACATGGGCTCCAGTATCCTGCGGGAACAAATGGCGAATGAACCAATTGTTGGTCACCGGCTTCCATGGGACTGCATCTCCTTACGATGCTCCACTGCCTTGTGGATCAGACCTTCATGTCGAAGGCTCGGGGTATGGCCCCCTAAGAAAACCACCTGCTTCGGTTTGGGCACCCGGGCAGTATCACAGCCCTCACATATATCGAATGAGATTTGTGTGGCGCATATGTATTTGGTGCCTCTGTACCATTATCTATGTGTTGAAATAATAAATAATAATAATAATAGGACGGATGACATCGAAATGTGTTCGTATCTTTCTTTTCAGTTTTCCTGGTAACCTTTCACCTGTCTTCTTTGGAAGTACTGGGGTGTCCAATGATGAACACGATACGTTACAAACACTGTTAATTGGTACATCCATTACTCCAAGTTTGTCTAGCATATCTAGACCAAGAAGATCAAGGTTCGGCCGTTCTGTTAGGTAGCATATTCCTGTACAGTTAGTTCCATTGAAGGAAAATTCACACTGTAATTCACCAACCAGTTTTAGCACACCACCTGACGCGTTTTTAGCCGTTTTCTTAGATGGTTTCATTGGCGGTTTACCCAGCAAGTTATACGTTTCTCTAAACACTAACGTGATATCTGATGCCGTGTCAATTTGAAGACGAGCTGATATGCCGTTTATCTGGATGGTAACATACTTTCTCCGAATGTCATAGTTTGTTTGAAAGGCAGCTACCAGAGAAAGAGATTTAGACTCGGCTGATTTCACAAGTCGAGGACGTTTATGCTTCTTCTTAGGCTGAGACGTACGCTTCGGTAGACAATGACCTTTTTTATGTCCACGTTTGTTGCATGCCTGACATTTATGCTTCTTGAATGGACAGAATCGTGCATAATGCCAATCAACACATAACCAGCATGCAGTCCTTGGTTTGTTACGAGTTGTTACTGGCTTCTGAACTTTTAACCTAGTAATAGTATTTACACTACCGCAGGTTAAATTAGGATTTACCTGTTCAATCAACTGGTTGTCGTGTCTGATGCTTTGTGGACGCTTACATTCATCTGTCAATGTTCTGAGTGTGACGTTTGGGTCTTGATCCAGTCGAGTTAAAATTCTAGTCCTGATCTCAGCATCTTGTGGTGACTGAAGAGCTTTGATGAATATTAAACATTTAAATTGGTCATCAGTCAACGAGCGTAACTTGAAACGTTCACATTCTCTGTTGACGATGTCTGCTAGAACACCATATTCATCAGCTTCGCGTTTCACCAAATTTAGACACCGATATCGAATACTAAACAACGAGGATGACTCGCCGAATATCTCTGACAACTGAAATACCGTCTCCTCGAAACTGAGCTCTCGAGGTAACTTTGGCAGTATATGGTCAGCAAAACGTGCATGTTCATTGCTTCCCAACTTACGTACCAACAATCAGGTCTTCCACGCATCTTCTTGGTTACAGAATTCTGTTCTAAATGTATCTTCCCAACGTTTGAACCACGTGAGAAAAGTATTTCCACTTTCGGGATCATAGATGAATTCTGGGATGCTGCTAGCAACTGCATCACAAGACGTACTTGAAATAGCATGTGAACTCGAGCTGTGGATACTGAGCTGTTGAGTCAGAGTCTCCAACAACCGCATTTGTGCATCAAGTTGTGCTTGCTGTTGTTGTAGTATTCGGTTAAGCTGGTCATCTGATATGGGCATCTTGAATTTGTTTTCCTTTTTTCCCGTCGCCACTGTTATAATCTCTTTCTTACGGTTAAGACCCAGCTATTCCTATTGCTTAGTATTCTTGGACACCGATTCACTTGACAAGTCCCCAAATCAGAACACGGTTGAACAGGAAAGAGATTATATTCCAAATAACAAGGTTAGATGGAAGTAAGATGCCAGTAAGAAGCCAGTAGAAAGCACAATAGAGAAAACGTCAGTATATTTATAGTTTTTACATGAGAAGATTCTAGAGTATTCTCCAACTATCGACTAGTGCTGATTGGATAAGAATTAGCTAATCAGCGTGCACCAAAGCAATCGCGCATTGAGCTTGCTTTAATCCAGTCTATGTTCCGCTAACAGTAGGTTTCTAGTATTTGATCATAGGTATTTTCGAAACATTGCTCGTATATCCTGGGACCATCGAGTAAGTAACACAGTTGTTAGGAAACGGGTACTAGGTAAGGATGGCAAATCAGTTGAGATGGCTGGGACACGTGTTACGTATGCCCAACCACCGACTGCCTCGACGTGCGATGTTTTATGGTGGAGGAGGTTGGAAGAAAGCTAGGGGCAGCCAGACCAAAACATGGCACAAATCTATGAAGTCTCTAAAAAATGGACTGAGCCATGTTGATATGTGTAGACTATCTGGTTGGGATCCGCAAGACGATAGAAACCGATGGTTAGAGACGTTGAATAATATGGCTCAAAATCGTTTGCAATGGCGCAGATGCATCCACTCTTTGTGTTCTCCCAAATTCTAATCTTCTGAATTATTCATGTCCTTTTTTCTCTTTCAAAACTTATTTCACTGGATTATACTCCTTGAATAACATCTTCAAACTCTAATGTTTCTGATTACTGCTTATTTTGTTACTACCTCTATCATTATGGCGTTCGAATCGACAACTGCATCTCTGTGCTAATGTGGTGTAGCAACTTGAACTGATGTACGTACGCACAAAGTTCTACCTTATTGCTGACTTACTGTTTAAATTGTGACCATATATTAATTTACCCACACTACGTTTTAATGGACATTACTTTACTAATATCACACTGCTACATTTGGGATATATTATTGTAAATATGGTATATTGATATGTTGCCTCATAGAATATTTGCAGTTAGTAACATTAGATTCATATTCAAAAAATTGTGTGGTTTGACAAAGTCGACTATCGTAATAGTGTAACCCTCAAAACTTACATAAAATATTCCCACTAAAATGGACGATATAATAATACAGAGAATTATGTTTTATACTGAGGGCTTAAGATAATTGGTGTAGCTCGGTTACATGACTGGTAAATAATTATATTACTGGAGATTTACATTGTCAATATCGCCATGAAAACTTTACCTGAAGATAGTACAGTTAAGTAAGGTATCCTCAGTACCTTTATTTTGTTTTTGAACTGGGTTGCAACTTAGAAATCTTGTAGGAATATATTCTATTCGTAATTAAATGCTGCATTTTCATTTGGTTTCTTCAAAAATGTAATGTTTTTCATAGCAATTTTTCAAACTACTTGATCCACACAACTCGGTAAAGGCGTATGAAAATGCTTTTGAACAATACCCAGATCATGGAACCGATAATGGTACGTATCAAATTTTAATCCTCTATATCGTGTCCTTATTTAAAAACCATTTTGTCTCACTAATCACGCACTAACATACACCTGATAACCCTAGTGGTACATAGGTCGCCGAATAACTCTGTCCTAGGCTCTCCTTCCTAATTGTTTCCAACTGCTATTCATTCTTTTGATGTCTACATTAAATTCCCTCTTTTTCTTTTGTCTTCAGGATTCCAAGTTAGAGCTAGCCTCGTGATGCGGTTTGATGAATTCCTCAATGTATGTCATACCCACCTCCAGCGTCTTTTCTTAATTCCCTCTCCACCTGGGAGTTAGTTTGTTCTCTACCACATTAGGTTTTTGCTGATCGTATCTGTCCAGTGGATGTGGAGTATCTTGCGTAGAAAACTGTTTATAAATACCTGTACTTTTTTGAGGATGGTTGTAGTAGTCCTCCACGTTTAAGTTCAGTAGAATAAAACTGTCTTTACGTTCTGACTTTGATGTTGGTTGACAATTGTTTCGAGTCCGAGATTTTCTTCAATTGTAGGAGTGCTATCTTTGCTTTGCCGATTTGTGCCCTTCCATATGCATCACGTCCTTCTTGTCAATCTATGATGCTACTCAGGTACATATAAGTTTCCACCTCTTCCATCAAGTGTGATTGGGTTGGTGCTTGTGTTATATTAAGGGATCTTGCTTAATTGCTTACGTATGTTGGGATCTACTGCTGTAGAGGCTGCTGCTATGCTGGCTGTCTTTACCTGTGTTTTTTGGTGTGTATAGGATAGAAAAGCTAGGTCATCTACAAAGTCCAGATCATCTGGTTGCATCCAAGCTGTCTATTTTATCCCGTGCCTCCCCTCAGATGTGGAGGTCTCCATAATGCAGTCAACCACAAGAAGAAATAGAAAGGGACAGAGTAAGCAGCCTTGTCTAACTGCAGTCCTCACTTAGAATGCATCTGTCAGCTGTCCTCCATGCACGACTTTGTAGTGTACTTCATCGTACGAATTCCCGATGATGTTGACGATTTTTTCAGGTACTCCATAGTGTCGAAGAATTTTCCATAATGTTGTCCTATCCACACTGTCAACTGCTTTCTCATAATCAAGGAAGTTGATGTATAGTGACGAGTTCCATTCAGTTGATTATTCAGCAGTGGTCTGTGCACAACCGATCCTTACGTAATACGGTCCGTTGACCTCTGGAAGTTGGGCGTCTACTGTATCCTTCATCTAGTTCAGCAACACCGTTGAAAATTATTCCTGGTACCGATAGAGGTGTGATGTTTCTGAAGTTTTCACATTTTCTCAGATCTCCTTTCTTTCCAATCTGTTGGCACTTGTTCTTCCTCCCAAATCTTTCTGAACAAGGAGTTACCTCTATGTCTAACTTCAGTGCTTCAGCTGGTAAGTTGTCAGGTCCTGTTGCTTTCGTACTCTTGATTTATCTCGTGGCCATCCTGATTTCTTCGACTGTTGGTGGAGTGATATCTATTGGAAGGTCTTTGTGTGCTGTTTCGATACCTGGTGGATTCAATAGAGTTGGTTTGCTCAAGAGTTCCTCGAAGTATTCCACTCATCTGTTCCTCTATTCTTGAATCCCAGTGATTGGCTTGACTTCTTTGTCCTTGACCGGTCTCTCTGGTTTAGTATATTTCCCCTGACAGTTTCCCCGTAGTCCTTCAATAATAAACACAATTATCCTTAATTGTGAATAGAGCCTTTAAGTTGATTTTGGGATTCACTATGACTTTTCAAATCCCAGGACTGACAATTACTTGACACAGAAATTAAAAACAGTCAGTTTTTTCTAGTCCATGTCTTCTGTTTTAACCGCATTTACTGTAGTAAACTTCTGTTTCGGTACTATGGTCTATGAAACTATTCCAAGTGTCTTAGTGAGAATTAATTTCCTTAATTAAAGCAGTGATCCGTTTAGTTTCGACTTTTATGGAATCGCGCTTCTGCTCGAAGTTCAACGTCATATAATTTTTTTTAGAAGTCATTACAGTTTATCATAATTTACTAACTTACGTTGTCCTAAATTCCTATGCTATTGTATGAGCAATCATGTTTCTAGTTTTTGCAGCTAAGCGTGTTTTTTTCTATAACCGATATCGACTTCAATAAAATTCGCTCTCTTTTTTACATGAAGATCGAAATTCGGCCTTATCGATTTTGTTTCAAATGAAACGTTATGATCAAGCTCTGAAGGTAAATTTAGCATTGTCTTGATAAATTATATATATTTATGATCGAGCCTTATTCCTATTTCTAACTTATGGATTTTACAGAGTGTCGATATGACTTTGAGACAGAATTTTGATATTTCGTAGTCAATAGTATTGTGTATCTGGCCTTCCACAACGTACATTTACGTACTCACGTAAACTGAAGAAAATCTAGCTTATGTTGCTCAACCCTACAATCAAAGTTGTTAGCATGAAACAGCACCACTGTTCTTTAATATCAATTAACTTAGCGTTGAACTTCACCTAAGAAATTGGTTTGCTAAGATGACAGAACAGAATAAGTTAAATAATCAGGGTTCACATTGATACTAATCAAATGTTCCAGTTAGTAAACAAGTAGCTTATATTATCATTGTATATCTTTTGGGATTTTCGCTAAATGTCTTGACGAAAGAAGTTGAAGGCAAAAACAATTACGAGTTTTATCAAGTACATATTTTCTGGAGCGTCTCATGAATATGTGGAACTGGTTAGTTTGTTCTAGAAAATTGTTCAGTAAATCATGGGTATACGCCTATATTAACGAATACGATGGAATTCTGTTAGATTTCTATAATTTGTTTTGATATGAATATGCTACAATTTTAGCACTACTTTGGTTTAAAAAGGCATATCATAGCAAAGCGTAAAATTCTTATTTAGTATCAGTCAACTCTACAATTGTTTGGTTAGCTGATCTTCTTTAACCTTTAATGACCTATTCATTGAGTGTGACGGTTGTTTCTGTTCATTACTTCAATTTTGATTAGTCTTGTGATTTATTTTTATTGTCCCTATGTTGTTTTGTATACTCAAAATAATCGCGTGTTTGTATTTATCGACGTGTTCACTTACTAGCAAATGTTCATTTTTAGATGAAACAGCTGTTTATACACCTGAGATGCCGCGACAAGCTACTGTTTGACAAACTCCCAATAAAAGGAGATTATGTTAATGTTCAGAATTAACGTTGACTTAGGCTCAGAATTACACTTATCTGTTCATTTGCTAACGTAGTTATCACATACTTAACAAAATGGCTAGTCAGATAAACTAACATAGACCTTCGGTAATTACAACCAGTTATATCTACCTTTCCACCTGTACCTGCATCAGCACGTAGGTAGGGTATGACCTAGAATGGAACATCCCGAAGAATTTAACCTTTAATGGCTCCAAACTACCTAGTAGTACCATAGGAAGACATTTTAAACACTGATTACTTAGTAAACCCTTGTACTACTGTCTTCTAAGTGATAAACAAGCAAAATAATGGTAGACTATCACTCTACTAAAAAAACAACCACCATTTGACGTCTCTACTCCAGTTTGTGTTTGAAAAAGCCTGTGGTTCACCTGACATTCATGGTGACCATTTGAATGATATCCTACTTTGTATTCAGTAGTTCTCGTCTCCAAAATATATAAAATTCATTTTTTAGCCTGATCTTTATTCCTAATTTACTACCATTACAACTAGCCTTACTATTTCAATATTATTCAGTAGAATGTTTGACTCCTTTTGTATTTAATCAGTTCTCTCCGTTATAACTAGTGCCCTTGTGCCCCTATCAATATATAAGGTAACGATACCGCCAGTTAGACAGCAGTGAATTATCGATCGGACCAGTGACGTATAAAACACGTACGAGCAGTTTAGAGTGCCTATTGGCCCTGCTTCGTGCCTAGCCCAGCCAGTTAAGTTCAGAACACCAATCTCAGCCTCTGCGATCTAAATCACGTATTTCAAATATACTTGGTTTATATACAAAACAAACAGACCACATCACTTCATGAAATAGAAAATAACATGTGTGCAAGATATAGCCAAAAGTGGCTGTGGATGTGGTAGGCAGTAATTAATAGACTGGACAGAACTTAGGAACGGTAAATCGTATAAAAATAGTCTATGCGTCAAAATAAAGCTTTTAATAAGAGGAACATGAATATGCATAGTTGATCTACTTAATAATTATACCATATAAGTATATGTATCGTATTGGTCCATAAATAATTCTCAAATATTACTATTCATAATTCCCATCTGAACATAACACTCTCCTATTCTCTGCAGCTATTGTTGTCATTATTAGTGTTATTATCATCGCTATGGTGATTGCTTTAAAATTATTTCTTGTTAATTACTGTCATTTTTATCATTCTGTCTATAGTAATCATAACAGTTTGCATATATTTCTGATACTCCATTACATTATATCCTCTCCCTCCCTTAATCCATTTCATCTATCCTACGATGCTGGTTGTTGTTACTTTACAAAAGTTTACTAAGAGAACTAATTGCATAATATTGTAGTGTGGGTTTTGTGAACTCGCATAGATAAACAAAAATCTTTTTTATCTCATTAACGTTGTTTTTTTTCTGTAATCAGTTACATTGTGTTACTATATCTGTAAATACTTTAATAAACTTTTGAGTTCTTAAACGATAAATTGGAAAATATTTTTCATTGTTGAAAATTATAGTTTTTCACTTCCTTCTGTGGTGTCAAATTGTATTTGAATTCTGGGGATTTATTTGATATGGACAGACATTCATCAAAGTTGTCGTCTGTGGAGAAATTTAAAAGGTAAATTGCCTCATCACTGGTTATTTCTTATCGTATACAATTTATCTATTTATTTGTTTATCTAGATGTGAATTCCCTGATAATATGGCTGTTGAATTACAGTTGAAATTGTTTCTTATTTTTGCACATCTGGGACTTGGCCCATTAGTTGTGGTGAGTTGATACATTGTATTTCTCTAATATTCTTTGTTTTAACGCAACTGCTCAAACGTTTTGAATAGATTATGTACATTATAAAAAAAATCCACAAGCCATTGCAATGGCGTAAAAGTTAAACAAAAGTGATTCTTATTTGTGGTTTTTAAAGATTCACTAAGATGTCATAAAAGTAATTTCTGTTACGACTAAATTCTACTTTAAAAATCCATCGAACCATCATTTAATGCTAAATAGGTTAATCTTACTAAACTACAGGTTATTTTAATTTAGAAAATACTGACAGTTACAAGTGATAACTCAATATTTAGCACTACTTGTGCTACATGATAGGTGTACCTATGGACGTCATGTAATGAAATGTTAACATCAATTATTGACACAGTAAATTAATTGCTTACTTTTTGACACAATGTCTTTTAGTATGCTATTGGGTAACTCTTCCCAAGGACGGTTTTGTACTGTATATATACGTTTTGGATTGTGTTTGTTGTTATCGCTCGTTTCTGGCTGTTTGCAAAATATAATTCCCCATTCCGAGCTTGGACTTCTCCCTCTAATTAGCGGGTCTGGGACGCATCAATAGGTAGCCGTTCTGCGTACACACTTTGTTCAAAAGGGCGAGGACACATTGGCAGCACGAAAAAATGAAGAGAAGTAGCTGAAGGATGTATTCCAAAAGAACGGCTACCCAATCAACTTTATCAAAAAATACCAACCGCACGCAGCATCAGAACCTAAGTCAAGCACAGAAATCAACAAAAGGATCACCCTACCATACATAAAAGGCATATCAGAAACCGCAACAAGACTGCGGAAAACCTTCGGAATAGGTGTAGCACACAAACCGACAAAATCACTACAATCCATCCTATGCATACCAAAAGATAAAATAACAAAGGAAAACAAATCAAACATCATCTACAAAATAAATTGTGCCAACTGCGAAAAACACCACATGGGACAAAGCGGACGCCCCCTTCACCTGCGCCTACATTAACATCAATTAGCAGTCAAAAGGCATGATAACTCCTCACTTATATCAATACACATGTACAACTCCGGACACTCATTCGACTGAAAAAATGTGGAAATCTTGGACAGAGGAAATTCCAAAAACACCAGAGAATTTTTAGAAGCCTGGCATTCAGGTCAATCAGCAATCAACAAGCATATTGAAATCAATCCAATTTGTCAACCAATCGGAAAAATCATGCACAAACATAAGAACAAAAATCAAAACAATGGGAGACACAACCAAAACAAGGAAGTAAACAATGACAAATTTAAGGTCAATAAGAACCAATCAACATCGAGGTGCACAGAACAAGCTTTGAAACACATATGGAGAAATTCGAACACTTCACTTATATCTGAAGTTTGTGCTGATGATATCGTTCAGAAGAACGATGAAAGCTCCACGATCAAACCATCCAGCTCAGAGAACAAAACTCCACCAAAATCATCCACTTGAGCTACAAATCTTGTCCATTATCTCATTTTCATGTTTGTTCCACCCCAGCTTTAAATGTTCTTTTTATTTAATTAATATAGTCCCGTGTTGAATCAACGTACACAAGTGAAAATATTGCAAAATATTCTAATTGGCTTTTGGATATCGTCGTCGCTTTCAAAGAGAAAAATTTATACTCCATAGCGATTCAGCTAATTCTGAAACTAAAAAAATCAAATGTTACCTGTAAGGTAATTGTATCGTTTCCACCTTCGTTAATTTGACATCGCCATCGCTTTAACTAGTTTACCGTATCCGGTTTTACGATTTTTGTAGTTGATTTTGTCAGGATAAATTCAACTGTATATCGGTGGTTTTTTTAGATTTATTCTTTGTAGGGCATCTTTAGGTATCTGTTTTTTTAAGCTGTGTTCAAATAGTACCGTGCTTATAATAATGAGGTAGATTTAGGTATTATCTGCTTTAATTAGGACCAACCGTATTCTTAAATATGTATGGTTTTTAGCGTTTTTTCATTTCATTTTTCTTGAGCAATGATGAAACTCGCGTGATGAGCTCACTTCACATGAGTTAAATTCACAATCACGTAACTAGAACGGGTAATTTACCCTTTCCTCACATGAAAATTGGTTTCAAAAATTTTAATTAACAAATATACATTTTGTTCAGTAGTCTAGTTTTTGAGGATGCAGTTTATTTATGTAATGAATTCAAAGTAATCTAAACAGTTTTTCTTAATCTTCCTACACCAATTTTCGAATTCGTTAAATCAAATCTAAGAAGCATGACATGTACTTAGGCTCTTGTAAAAGTAGGCTGCATTGTGTTACTAATGTTGTATTTTTAGCATGAAGTTTTAACTTTTCCATCTATTGTCTACCATGAGTTTTCCCTAGTTATATCCGATTCCAATTCTAGTTAAAATTTCGTAAAGCTTTGTTAATTTCAGATTTGTCATAATTATATTTGTCTTTATTGTTATAAATTTAAACAACCTTTTGTTAAATGTGCCTCTTCTTTAAAATTGTACTGTGGGAATCAATATACGAGAATTAAAGACAATGCGTGAACAAAAATGTCGTGTTATGAATAAGTCAGCAGTCTGAAGATATAGATCTGTTAAGTTCGTTGGGAATTAAGTTATTAAATGGGCTAAAATGGGGTTGTTAACCGTTTTAACTACACCTTTGCATAACCAAACTGGGAGGTGCTCACGAGCCTGAATATACAAATTCCTAGAACATCCGCCAATATAAATTGCTCCACAAGAGCAGTTGAATTGATAGATACAGAAAAAGGTGGCTAGTCTAGACAGTTTATCTTTCAAACTCGGAGTGATCATTTGACGTGTGGAAAACGGTAATTGTAGTTCTCTAGCCATATATCAATCTGTTTCTTAGATTTCCGGATTATTTCGGTAATTTTAGGGAATTTACTATTCCATACTTTGCTTTTAATTTTATTTATTTCTATCAGTTGGTACAAGTTTGGACATTACTGGCTGAATGTTATTTGGAAGCAGGTGAAACAGAAAGTGCCATCAAAGCCTATCGCCATGTCATAGAAAATCTTGATCCTCGGCATACTGGCGCACGTCTGGGTCTTGTAAATCTTCTTAGACGCCTTGGTAGGAATCAGGAGGCTTTGAAAGTAAGTTTCGAGAAATGTTTATTCATACGATTCATAAATTGTGTAAATGAATGTTTTCAATTGTATATTAAACGGTTATTAATTTAATTACGCCTGTTAACCCTAGTGGTACATAGGTCGCCGAATAACTCTGTCCTAGGCTCTCCTTCCTAATTGTTTCCAACTGCTATTCATTCTTTTGATGTCTACATTAAATTCCCTCTTTTTCTTTTGTCTTCAGGATTCCAAGTTAGAGCTAGCCTCGTGATGCGGTTTGATGAATTCCTCAATGTATGTCATACCCACCTCCAGCGTCTTTTCTTAATTCCCTCTCCACCTGGGAGTTAGTTTGTTCTCTACCACATTAGGTTTTTGCTGATCGTATCTGTCCAGTGGATGTGGAGTATCTTGCGTAGAAAACTGTTTATAAATACCTGTACTTTTTTGAGGATGGTTGTAGTAGTCCTCCACGTTTAAGTTCAGTAGAATAAAACTGTCTTTACGTTCTGACTTTGATGTTGGTTGACAATTGTTTCGAGTCCGAGATTTTCTTCAATTGTAGGAGTGCTATCTTTGCTTTGCCGATTTGTGCCCTTCCATATGCATCACGTCCTCCTTTTTAATCCTCGAAATGCTCCACTCATTTGCTTCTTTATTCTTAAATCCCAGTGATTGGCTTGACGTCTTTGTCCTTGACCGGTCTCTCTGGTTTAGTATATTTCCCCTGACAGTTTCCCCATATTTCTTCGAAATGTCCTACCCATCTGTTCCTCTGTTCTTGGAACTCAGTGATTGGCTTGCATTCTTTGTTCTGGATTGCTCACTGTGGTCCACCACATTTCCCTGCTAGTTTCTTCGTTGTATCATATTTCCTTATCTTAGATCTTTTTTCACCGTTCTTGCCAAGTTTTCCATGTATCAAGCCTGTCACATCTATTCTGCTCTTCACTTTCCTATTTGCATGTGTCTACTCAGTCTGTGCCATGGCCTTCTCTGCTCTTGTTCGACTGTTGTTAGTTGCTGTTTTCTTGTCCAGGGTCTCGATGGGGCTTCATTCTTTATCATGGTGTTTCTTGCGGGTCATCAACTCCAGACATATTGAAGTTAATGTTAGTGTCTCCCATAACCATGTTGTTGAAAGCACATAGATCTGTAAGTCTTTCACTATTCTTGTTCCTTTCTCTCATTCCATGTTGTCCCATGATATGTTCATACTCGGTGTTGTTCATATTGACCTTGACTTCGAGGTTCTCCATCAGTACAATCATGTCTTTTCCTGGCAACCTCCCATAAAAGTGATCTTTATCGTCTTCTTCACTTTTATTGGTGATAGCATCCATTGTGATCCCCTCCTTCGTTGTTTTGTAGAATGATTTGATGATTCTAGATCCATGAGATTTCTACCCTGTAAGCGCTTTCCGTATTTCTTCGGATAGCATCAGTGCAACTCTTCATGATCAGAGTACAACAATACCTCCCTCGAAGTTAATGGGTTTCACTCATTCTGAGCAGAGACAGACTTGATTTCCTCATTTCTGCAGCTATTTGACTGGTCTTCATGGACTCCGACATTGTCCTGGCATTTCATGTGTTATGTTTAAGCCCTTTTAATTACCATGTGATATGGTCGATAACCAGAACACTGACTTATATGACCTTGGCTCTGTGCCAACTCAATGACGCGTTAATCATTTTCAGCAACTCTTAGTCACTATTAGTTCTTCTCGCTTACCCCTTCCCGTTTGACTCGAGAACACAATCTCAGCTTTCACTGTCTGAATCATATATTTCAGACATACCTAATTTATATACAAGGAAATCAGATATCATCATGCCGTAAAATAGTAAATAACAATTATAGAAGATCAATCCCTAAAGTAGATGTTAGTGTGAAAGACTGTAATTAACATGCTGGAAATAATTTAAGAATAGTATATCTATAATAGTCGCCAATGGGTCAAACGAAAGCCTACAAGAGAAATGTAAATACATATAATCTAGTTATTCGACAGTTGTGTAATAAGTATATATATATGATAGTCCATAATTAGTTCTAGAAGTTACTTATAATTTAGTCTTCGTCCACAAGATCATGTACCTAACGTAATTGTTGCTCTAGTTGTTAGAAGGGGCATCGGCCTCGTGATATCCAAAGGATCTCAGCTTTTACCATAAGGCGTCATGATTCTTCTAAATGAAGATCGTTCAACTACCAGGTCACAGTTTAAATGATTTTCTCGGTTAAGGTTTTTATCAAGGCTGTTTTCTACTCTCCTCCTTTATCCAGACCTTGGATCGATATTTACTCGCATGGGGTTTGAAACTTTATTGAGTTATATCTTTACTTATTCGTAAATGCATTTATTTTTTTGTTTTTGAAATGTGCATATGTTAGTTTTTCACTTACGTTGTTTCTATCGAATCTCTGAATCTTTAAGAAATGAGATTTGTGGTAATGATATGTTTATGTTTATTATTTCTGGTTATAATATCAATTTTATCTTTTTTGCTTCTCTGAAATTTTAGTTCTTAAATCCCTCAAATTTAGTTCAGAAAGGTGTTAAACCCGAAATATCTTTGACCGAACAGTGTGATTTAATTGTACAGAAAAGAGAAAAATCTCCATTGAAATCCAGTCACAGATCAACTGTTAGATCATTTGCTTCTTCTGAATTACAAAAAACTTCAGTTGTCGGTGACGTCGATAGTGATGAATGTTCTGTTGAGAAAGTTTGTCTAGATAGTGACTGGCTCGATGCATCTGCTAACCTTGTCTCCCGTGATCATGTGGCATACAGATTGGCCTACGAACGTTGTCGAATGCTTGATACACCAGAAAGTGTAGATTCATTTTTAGAAGAAGCTTGGGCTTTGCTGTTTAGTGATGTGACACGTGTTTGCGGACCTAGATTTACTCAACGTAAGTAAATTTTTTATTGAATCAATAGCCTATTTCCCATATTTTTACTTGTAAATGTCATTTGTTAAAATCAGATGTATTACAAAATTTAACAGATTCCTCTTTTCACTTTTATTATTGATCCAGCTTTAAAAATATCCTGTTTTCTCTATGTTATATATCGCGATGAGATTGAAATGTACAGTTTGTCATGATAAGTAATTATTTTCTTATGTTTTATCATTCAAGAAATAATGAGAACGGGATTAATAAATACGACAAATTGAAGTGCAGGCTATGGGTAATTGTAGACATTTTTACTGAATATAGTTTCGTACCCTTCATTAGTGTAAACGGATTTGCACACTGTAACCGAAGGACTAATTACCTGTTCAAGTGAATTTAAATCCACAACTGAATGATTTAACCTTGATAGTCTACTGAATATTAAAGCAAAATAGGAGGATTTATACTTTTTCGAATAATACGTTCACATATATTACTTATATAATTTTGTTGAGAGCCGGAAAATGTTCCTGGGTCGAGTCTCTATATGCTCGAGAAATTTAAAAACGTTTCATCTAATCGGCACTAAATAGAAGCTTCTCAGAAATGCTTGGAAAAATAAAAGATTATGTGTCAAATTTTGATTGGTCAACTACTGATACTATAACAACATCGTCTCGAAGCCTACAAATGAAAACAATTTGATGTACTTATACGTCCTTTTTTTGTTGCTTGAGTTAGTGGTTAGAACTAGTCTGCAAATCTAGTAAGGGTCTAGGAATCCAGCTACAACCATTCTAGTAAGATTTATCAAATCTTTCAGCCTGACCGTATTTACTTTGTACATAAGCAGATGCGTAATATTTATCAGTGTTTAATTTTCATCTTTTAGACAATAGTAATTAGTTATAGTTTGAATTAGAATTTGCTGCTACAATTATTCACATTGAGAAGTAAAATGATCTAAATTATTGTATTATGCTATCTACTGTAGATTTATTATTCGTTTCTCTATGCTCCTGGAATTAGAGTATTTCTTTCTAGTACAATTAAACTTTGTCTTTGATGTTCTGTAGCATGATTACATTGGAAACAGTTGACTGAACAGTTCATTTTATTTTGTTTCATTTCATTTACATTGGATTTTTAATTGATATTGTTATACTGCGCTGTGTAAGGTTTACTTATGAGATGCCGGTACATTTTGTTACCTGGATACTTCGTGTTGTACTTATTCCACCATTATCTTGTCCAAGAGTTTTATCTACAACTTAAGATATATTCTGTGTATAAGTAACAACAAAAAACAACCACATATTTTGATTTTTCTTCATTTGTCTGTGCAACAACACTGTCTTAATAAATAATAAGTAAACCGTTTTATCTATTTTCATCGAAACATTCACACTGTTTATGGACCACAGAGAGAATAATTGCTCTCAGATCATCTAAAATTGAGTTTATATAAATCTATATGAAATCTAATAAGGATAATGTTAGTGGTGAATAATTTGTTTTGTTTATCTTTCGTTACCTTTTTTCTAAAGTTGCCTTAACTCTTGATAGTGAACAGCATCGAAAATTAGTGATTGACCGACTAGCTTCTGTTGCTCCAGCACTAACTGATACATTATCTAACCAGATAGACGCTGAACGTTCAACTACAGAAACAAATGGTGTTAGCAGCTCAGATATTTGGGGATTATTTTTGCGTGTTGTGGATGTGTTACGTGCTCGTTTGCCAAAATCATTGCCCCAGTTGGAGACAGCTACTGCATGGGCTTCTTTATTACCTCATGTTCAAGGCAATGATCTACGTCGGTTAGCTGCAAGTCATCTTTTAATTAGTTCTTCACTTATTGCACGTCATGGCACACCAGCATTTTTGGAATTACGAAAAATTCAAAAGCAGGTCAGTTATAATATATATCACGCTATGTAATCGTCTAAAACGTATGTTTTTGCAGTATTTCCCTGTTTAGAACATATTCATCAGCGATGGTAGGAAGTATTCCCAGTGAGGATAATCTGCATCAAACATAAGGAATGTACGATTTAGGAAATCAATAATCAAACTATCTGAAATGATGTAAATTAATGCTTCAGAAAATCATAACCAGCGATCTAAACGTTACTGACCTGTTGCTCAACCATTTGATCGACGAGACTAAATCGCTAATCGTTTCCAAGCTGTTGTTATTAGCAGTAGCCATTAAGTACAATATTTTATAGGAAAAATAACATCTAAATGTCATTAGAGACCAGCTGATAACGTTCATGCTCTCGTTTCCAACGCTTCTACAATTCAGGCTTTTCGAAATTCAGTCATCATCAAATCCTAGTCTTTAAGGGGGTAATGTGTTATAATTTCAATGCCGTATGGGAAAGCAATAAGCTTTTAAGCCTTGCCAGCTATTATTTATTTGTTTAAACACATAAACATTGGAACAAGTGGGAACCAAAATATATGTGCACCCCACAATAAAGATGAGGTTGCTAAGAGATGGAGGAAGGAAGGTGGATATAATAAAAAAGAACAAAAATGAATAGAAACTACTGTATGGTAGTGAGGTAATAATAATGATAATAATGGTTGAAGCAGTTCAGTCAGGAAAGATACAACCAAAAAGAATTCTTTTCGTTAAAAAGGTTACTTTCACTTCCATAAAGAAAGTAGAAGTTACACCAAGATCGCCACTGGCTTGTATCCCGAGCTGTTTCTGTTAGTCTCTCAGGCCATTGTGTTGCACCATCTACAGGACCCCAAACACAGAAAGTCGTCTAATATCCTCAGATTGAAGAGGTTAAGTTTCACAAGCATAGAACAAAATTGCTCTCATTGACCTTTTACATCCGGACTAACATCACTAATGCGCCAAAGATGGCCCAAATTGGCATATGCCGCTTTGGTTTCCACTATACGCCTGCACCAGCACTTAGTCATTTATTCAGGTACACGAACTTTTCAACTGCATTTATCTGCTTGCTACCCAGGGCGCCTTCAGGATCTTAACAGTCTTGTAGAAGTACTCTTCACTTGGAGGGTGCAAAGAACTTACCATACCTACTGGAAATGATTGACAACTAACTATGTACGGATTTCATGGTTTGGGGATCACCACACAGTAAGACAATATCATTCTCATACTCAGGGTCGAAAATTCCGTCTCCATGCAACAGATCCACACCACCATTACCTACATCCATCAGAGCTGTTTCCAGAATGTCATCAGTGGCGAAGTTGAAGAGGGATGGTAAGATTGGGCAACCCTGTATAAGCCCATTGCTTGAATGAAACAATAAAGACAGATGCTTGTGTATAGAGTTTTCAAGAATTTAATAAACTCAGATGAACCCTTCTCCCATAGACTCCCAGAGAACAGTCCTATCCAACGAATCGAAGTAGAATATAAATGAAATGTGTATAGTGAAACGCTGTAATCATTTGAAAACTTTACATATTAAAAGGGATATAAACTGTAGTTAACTTTAGTAAATGACTTTCTTTTTTCCTAGCGAACTTTTATTGGTTATAATAATTAATGATAACACTGAATGAAGCAAACCACTATCAAAATATCAACATTTTAGTTGGTATCAGCAGATCTGAGATGCAAGTATATCCAGGTGTCGAGTCCCGGTTAGGACGAAAGATATGTCCTGGGCTTCATTGCTACCCATCATCCATCTCTGCTTAAAATAACTTGATACATGTATTTTTCAAACTGATGATAAACAAAACGTAGTTCATTTACTCACTCGAATGTTTTATTCACAGTATTTTGCTGTGTAACTGTTATAACTTGTGGCCTGAGTGCCTTGCTAATGTATAACGTAACGGTATCGCCAATTAGCGAGCAGTGAATTATCGATCGAACCAGTGACGCATGAAACACGTACGAGCAGTCTAGAGTGCCTAATGGTCCTGCTTCATGCCTAACCCAGCCAGTTAAGTCCAGAACACCAATCTCAGCCTCTGCAATATGAATAATCTATTTCAAGCATATTGGGTTTACATACCAACCAGACAGACGACATCGTACCATAAAATAGGAAACAACATTTGTACAAGACTTGGCTAAATGTGACTGTGAACGTGGGAGGTAGTGAATAATAGACAGGGTATAATTCAAAAATGGTAAATCGTATAACATTAGTTCATAGGTCAAAATAAAGCTCATAATACGAAGGACATAAATATGTATAATTTAGTTATTCAACAATTATACAATAAAAATGTACGTATAGTATCCATAAATGGATCACAAAAGTTGCCATTTATTATGCTTATCGGAAAATAACAGTAACAGAAGTATACTTATTTCCTTTTAACAACTATTGTACAAAGACTCCCAACATTTTAAGCTTACAGTATACTAGGTTTGAAGCTATTACAAGTTCACTTAGTATGCGAACGAAACAAAGACTTGTGACCGTGGACCAATAAGCTAGCTATTTGATAAGTCCCAGCCCCACTAACTAGAGGAAGAAGTCCAAGCTTGGAACGGGAAAGTATATTCTGTAAGCCAGAAGCACGAGTGAATAGTAACAGACACAAATCGAACGTATATATACAGCATAAAACTGTCCTTAGGGAAGCGTAGCAAAAATAGCATACTAAAAATACACAACAGACCAATAGCGTTAAAAATTCTCTCAAGTGGGATTTACGACATGAAGGTGAAAAGAGCACTTTGACGCGAAAACAAGGAAATTTAAATTTCTAAAATAAAATTACAAAATTAAGGCATTTACCAAATGAGTTCTGGGTATCTAACATCCCCAAAACAGTACCATTGATATGTGATGAAGGCTATAATTTACGACTTTTCCATTACTAGGGATAGATAACTATTTAACACACACATGTTGAAATAAGTATGATTCAGTAACTTATTATGATTATAATTTTGGCGAACTCCATTTGTTTACATGTTTGTATTTATTTTATCGTCAAACTTTAAATGAATTCTGAAATCAGTGATATTTTTCACGAGTTTTACATAAATTTAATTCTTTTCCAGTGGAGTGAATATAACCAGTATTGGAATGTGATGAATCTGGCAATCACTCTTTCACGTGATTTTAAACACTGTAGATTTTTGGATCGTTTAGTTACTAAAGTAGGTTTTTTATAAATGAATCTAGTGTTCAACTGACTTGTTATGCATTAATCATACTGGACTTGCACAATAAATGATACCTTGATTGTTTATCATTTTATCGAAATGCAATTAACGGAATAATTTATTTTATATATTTTATTAGAAATACAAACAAATCTTAGTGTTATGTCTCAATATTAATTATATGAAATTATAGACTGGAAAGTTCATTATCAAAATTTACTAACGGTTTCACAGTTTCGTTATATTTTAGATTAGCGTTGGCTTGCATCTCTAAGGCGCACAAGCGTATTCACATTAAAGTAGGCTCATCACACAGGACTTACTTCTAAATGTCGACAAGATTTCAAAGTTATTTTCTTTGCATTTTAATGTTCTTTTATCTATTTTATGACTGTATCCCAACACTTTGATTCATATAATTTGATTAAGAGTAAGTACTGGATGATTACACCATAAACTGAATAATATTTATGCGTGAGACAAGATACACTACTACCACCAATATTACTCTCGTTATCGTTTTGTTTTAGGTAAGCGATTACCGTTGAGCCTATCATAAATAGCGTACCAATTCTCTTGAGTGCGGTTTGAATTTTTTGCGTAAAATATATTTATTGTTCTATGCTTTTCAGGATAGTTTGAATTTGGCTATCGGTACTATTGCTAGTAGTGACACTTTGGTTCGAGGTTCATATCGTTATGCTATTGGCAAGTCTTCTTATTCTACTTATTTCCATTACGTGATCGACTTTCATTTTTGCTGTGGTTGTTATTTTTTTGTTTTGTTTGTTGATTTTCTGGCGTTATTTCTTTACTGGTTATCTTCATTAAAGAATCGATGGTCATTAGTCTTCTCTTGATTCAACAACAGATGGTTTTATCAGTATAGGGTTGTGGAGATTGTTGTGCTTTGATTGAGCTCATCGCACGAGACCGAAAGTTGTGGGTTCGAATCCCGCGTGTAGTATCGTGTATGGGTACTTCTCTGGAGTCCCATACTAGGACGAAACGGCCGTTCAGTGCTTCCAGGTTTTTAGTGGTGGTCTAACATTGATCGGCTCGTGATCTTAATTAGAACGAATAGTCTGTTTAAGTAAACTATCTTTGGCTCGCTTTTTGTAGTCGAAAATCGGAAAAATGAGTGGTTGTAAGTTATCTGTGCGAAGCAGTATAGTGCGAAATATCGTACCATTATTCATGACTTATTGATTTAGTATGTTATTGTAGATGCATTTAGATACAAAATTGAGAAAGGTTGCCCAGTGCTTCGTCGTTTTGAACTTAATTCTGTGACTAATAATTCAGTCATAATTAACGTAGAGCCTGACACAAATGTGCATTAATCCAGGTTGCCACATCAAATCTATATAGCGAGATTAAATTTGCAAGTTTAGTTCTAAACGAGTCAAAATAATAGTTAATTTAACTACATCCCGATTACTCAATGATTCTTAATCACTAAGTTTATCAAACAGAGTTTTTGTTACTGCACAAAATCACAGTGAACTTCTGAACACAACTAAGATAAAATAAACGAAGTAACTTCATACTGAATACTTCGATACAAGCGAAAACATATTCTTAATCAGTGAATAAAGTTTATTCTAAACCAATATGTTAATTTTAAAATTGATATCTTTCCAGATGTAGTATTCATTATCCTTAACGGATATTCAAACTCTAGCTCCATTGAAATATCTGCAGTCATTCATCACGATTATTGCTTGTAACTCGACCAGTTAGTCTAAACCTCACACAGCTCAGACCAACAGTCAGTGACTACATGAACTAATACTGTTTCTTAGTTTAGCTGCTTTCACACATCACATCATTCTTGGCCGAGGTTGGAGGTGGTTAAACTAGTACATATTCAAGTCGATTCATCTGATGAAGATTCACAGCTTTAATAAAAGAACAACGTATTATTTATTGTCGTAACTACTTCTACTTACTTTGATTCCATTATTCGATCTATGTCTCTCTGGCTAGATTTGCTAGTTTGAAAGGATTATTTGTAATGATCAAATATATCGTGATCAAGTGATCATTGATGACAATAATCTCATAAGCTGTTTTTTTTCTTGACTAAATATTCTGTAATATTGGGTGTATATCAAAGTAATCCGTTTTTCATTTTTTTTAAATAGTGTTCAAATCAGTAATTGTGTAAAGCTTTATTCGCTGTTTACAAACCACACATAACTTATTTGCTAACCACGCTGCTTAGATGCGATGGAATCCCAATTCATGAACTACTTAGTTTTGGTGTAATTTCACAAGGATAAATTTTGTATATTCGCATAAGGATAACAAACTTTAGGGTACATCTTGTATATAGTGCGTATATAATTGTCATGCTAATTCCTGTGTATTCATTTTTATCATGTGGCCCAGTGAATGGATTTTGAATCTCTGTGCTACTGAATTACGCAGGTAGTTTTCGCTTCATAATTGGTCTTCTCTTTTGATGATACATTACTTACTGTTAATCCTACGTTAACTTTGTATTGACTGATATGTGTTATGACCATCGAATCTCATTTCATACTGTACTATTTTCCTAATTTTTAACTGAAAGCCCGACTAATCAATATGAGAGAAAAATTTCCGGACGATGCACTTCTTACTTTATTACTCGCTGTTGGCTTTTTAAGTATGTCCATGCAAAAACACATTGGTTCACGTCATCTTGCTATTTTACAGGTTAGTTTCTTTTCTACTCTTAAAAACATAATACATTACGTGGTCGGTTGCCGTGTTAGTGTAATCTAAAGGAAACTTGAGGATTACATCAGTACTCTTTTCGAAAATTATTTCACTTACATATCCAGTTACAATGGAATAACGCTAGTGGTGAATAAAATAGTTTTGTTATCTGGATGTAACATTTTTTAGAGAGCAGTTTGCGTAAATTGCTTCTGATGGCCATGATAATTCAGTTGTGATCATGAAGGTCTCCCCTTTAGAGGAAATTAAGATTTATATGAAGTGATATTTTACGTCATGCATCAGTGACATAAAAAAAATGTTCTCCTGCTCACTCAAACGTTTTATGGATTTACAATGGCATTTGACTTCCCTTTTTGAATATCTTTAAACTTATCATCTTGTAGTAACGACCCCTAATATACATAGTTTGATATTTTTCTAAATATTCCATTTTTGTGATATTATTATACCTTATTTATTTATTTAAGGCTGTTGGTTTTCTTGGGGAATATAAACGTTTACGTGGTGATTGCCAGGAGGTTTACTACAATATAGCACGTGCATGTCATCAACTTTGTAAGTTTACTGGCATTCTATTTTCAAAATTCCTGACTTGAATACATATCTTCATCAAACGATGGTATCATTCCCCGTGGTGATATCCTTCGTTTTCTCAGTTAACTGACTGCTGGTAATCTGATGGATTATAGAATGCTCTTTTGTAGCTTTTTTTATTAGGAGGAATTGAGGCTCTTGCTCAGTGGTTGTAATGTCCTTTACTTGGACACATAAACGTTTTAAGATTAAATTAGTGAGCTTTTTTCATTCGGCTGCATGAATACCATTTTCACCCTTTATCAGTTGTCTCATTATTTTTGTGATAGTTTCACCATAAGTAACCAAGAAATTGAGCATTTTTTAAATGTATGCTTTCACCACAAAATCATATTTTAAGTTATATCTCCTATTTATTTTTATTTCACATAGTTGTTGGTATTCTTGCGGCCATTTATAATTTCTTAATTCAAAATTCCTTAATCGCCTATACAGCTATAGAATATAGTTCTATTGTTAGGTCACATACAAATTAGATTATTTGATTTTATGACTGGGTACAGTATGACTAGGACAACGGTTCATAGTTCTAACAATTTTATTCACCCAATAGTAAAAATAGCGAAATGTAATTCAAGTTTAAAGTGACTCATGCTTTTCCGACTGAAATTATCATGGAGTCCCTCCGGGGGCTACTGCCGGTCCCAAGCCCGGATAAAGGAGGAGGGTTGGGCATGGGGTTAGCATCCCCATCCCGTAGAAAACTAACTCGCTAAAAAAACGCTAACCAGAAAGAATTATTCAAACCTTTTAACCTCTGCCCTGGGAGTCAGAAGGTCTTCATTTAGAAGAACTATTACGCCTCATGATGAAAGTCGAATTCCTTCGGAATTTACGAGGCCGATGCCCCTTCTGACAACCAGAGCGACCATTTATTTACGTACATGGAAGTCGTTCGAAGTGAAGGCCGGTGTTAGGCAAGGTTGGTTACTCTCACCCTTTCTCTTTCTCCTCGTGATCGACTGGATCATGAAGACGTCAACATCTGAAGGGAAGCACGGGATACAATGAACATCTAGGATGCAGTTGGACGATCTGGACTTCGCAGATGATCTGGCCCTTCTATCCCAAACGCAACAACAAATACAGGAGAAGACGAACAGTGTAGCAGCAACCTCAGCAGCAGTAGGTCTCAATATACACAAAGGGAAAAGCAAGATTCTCTGATACAACAACATGCAATAATCGAATCACTTGATGTAGAAGATTTGGGAGATGTAAAAACCTTCACATATTTGGGCAGCATCATTGATGAACAGGGTGGATCTGATGCAGATGTGAAGGCGAGGATCGGCAGAGCAAGAGCAGGATATTTACCACTAAAGAACATCTGGAACTCAAAACAATTGGCAACCAACACCAAAGTCAGGATTTTCAATACAAATGTCAATACAGTTCTACTGTATGGGGCGGAAACTTGGAGAACCACAAAAGCCATCATCCAGAAGATACAGGTGTTTATTAACAGTTTTCTACGTAAAATACTTCGGATCCGTTGGCCAGACACTATCAGCAACAACCTACTATGGGAGAGAATAAACCAGAACCCAGCGGCGGAAGAAATCAAGAAGAAGCGGTGGCAGTGGATAGGACACACATTGAGGAAAGCACCCAACTGCGTCACAAGGCAAGCCCTCCCATGAATTCCTCAAGGCTAAAAGAGGAGAGGAAGACTAAAGAACACATTACGCCGAGAAATGGAAATAGACATGAAAAAGATGAACAAGAATTGGATGGAATTAGAAAAGGACGCCCAGGACAAAGTGGGTTGGAGAATGCTGGTCGGCGGCCTATGCTCCATTGGGAGTAACAGGCGTAAGTAAGTAATTAATACAAGTTTTTAATTAGTACACTTTTAATAGTTTTTTGGTCGTATACTTCTGTTTCTGACAAAGGTTTAAGCAGGAGCGTCTCCATCATCATTATCTGTTCTCTAACGAAACATTTTAAAATGCGGTTGTTCGAAGGTACATTTTACTAATACATGCTTAATATAGTTTGTGTGTTTCGGCTTGAGTTATTTCAATCTCTGTTTTGTTTAGTTCAAAACTAAATGTAAAATAGATATTTGTATCTACTAAACAAAGTTCTTCCAAACAGTTATTTTTGTTATTTGTGCACATCAAGGAGCCAGAAATTGAAGCAGGTTATAGTGTTTATCTTACATGGTTTGCTAAATAGAAATTTATTTTTATATCTCTTCTTTGTCTATCATTGACAAGCATATTATTATGTTAATCAGACCACATCGTTTATAAACATTTGAAGGGGAAATTCACGAGAAAACAACTTTCAGATTCATTATTTCTTGTTAAACTTAAGATTTATTAACGAATGGACATGAGCTTAGTTTATAAAAACGATATAAGTTTTCCTATCTCGTCTTCCTGTAGTATATTTTATAGTTGACATTTTCTTAATTGAGCATATAGTTAACTATCATCGGTACTGTACTAAATAGGCACTTTTTTCAAATTCAGTAATCACTCATATGGCTATTCACTATTATGAAAAAGTCCTTGATATGGAGCCTATTGGAAACAATCCTGAAGAGAAGTCTGTAAGTCCTGCTTTCTTTTCTCTGAATATACACTGTTGTTATTATTGCGGAGGTTGATTAACTTAACCTATATTTGAATACTGTTTTAGTTTAGAAACTTTTGTCATACGTATCTTCTGACTGTATTTATTATTCTTTTACTTTTGGTCTATTTTATTAGCTTACTAATCTGCATAAAGAAGCTGCTTTCAATTTAGCTCTTTTATATCGAACTAATGGGAATCCATCAATGGCTCGTCATATACTCCAAAAATATGTTGTCATTTAATAATGATGTGTTTATATTTTTTTATGATTTATTTACTTTTTGCACACAATTGTATATATAAAAGTCTAACTCAAGATTTCAATTTCCCTTAAGATCTGTTTTAAATCAATTATTATTTCTTACTGGTATAACCAATTAGCTATGTCAGCATTATAGACCAGCTTAAAACCAGGTTGTGCAGTTGTAAAAAGTGATCTCTACCGACCTAGTTTGAGATACTTGTGACTGTTTGAACTAAAAGTGTATGTATTCAGACTTCAAACGAAATCTTACTAAAGGTCCCTTGTCTTATTTGTCAAAACTTACACATCCGTTCTTTCCGTTATCAGTAAATACCGTCTTGTGGGAACACCTTAATTTCGTCAGAGTTTGGTAAATTCGATACAACTAATATGATTCGATCATATTATTATGCACATTTATCGATCGCTCTTCGTCTGGGCAAACGTGGTTTACGTTGAACCACTATTTTGAACGAGAAATGGGATTGGTTTTAATACTTAACAACAAGTAGCGGAATATGCAAGCACTTGTGTGGCCACATTAATGGCCAAGATTTTCGCATGTCTGTGGATCCCCAATTTATCTCGGGAATGACAAACGCTTTCTCCCGCCGACTCTAGGTTAGTTGAAGCATCAGAGGGGTTTCGTCTTTAGTGATGAACCTGTTTCTCGTCAGTCGCGCATCGGTAATTGTCTCCAACCAATCACTCGTCTGACCTTGGAAACTCAACCCGCTCCCCGAAAAGCATTTGAAATTGCTGTAATATAATACGACACTTACACCTAGAATTTTACAACCGTAATTGCCTTCTATTCCTCAGCTTATAATCGTAGCCGTCACAGAAGTAAAAGTAAGACTATTCTTTTGTTCATTATACTATTTAATGGGAGTGTGAAATTTAATGACAACATTCAGATTCAGTACTTTTAAAAGAACAGAAACGTCAGGGGTGACACGTTATCAGTCAGTCAGCTACAACGTAGGACCAGGCACATATATGCATTGATTCAAGTTGCCGCACTTCATTAACACAACAAGATGAACACAAAATTCATAGAAGCAGTTATTTCAATGGTAATAAATAAGAGATTTCATATAAGCATATGATACAGGGAGAAAGAATTAGTTCCTAGGAAGAGATATAAAGGTATTTTCATCTTAGGGTTTAAAGGAAGACAAAAAGTGTATACACCTACGCCATTGTGATCGATTCTGAGTCATGTCACCAAGAGTCTCCAACCATTGGTTACGATAGTCATGCCCACCCCAACCAAGTAGTCTGCATCTACCAACATGGCTCAGACTAGAAGTTAGTGACTTCAAGCACTGATGCCACGTTTTTGTTTGGCAACCCCTAACTTTCTTCCAACCATCCCCAACGCCGGTTAGCATTGCACGTCGTGGTAATCGGTGTTCAGGCATACGCAACACGTGGCCCAATCATCTCAGTCGGCGAAAATTCACAACCTCATCAACTGATTTACCATCATTCCCTAATACCCTGCGTCTAACCTCACTACCACTTACTCAGTGTTCCCGGCAGATGCGAGCAATATTTCTAACGCATCTGTGGTCAAATATTAGTAGCTTACGAGTATCCTCTACTCTTGATAGCCACGTTTCGCAGTCGTAAAGTAGAACAGGACGAACTCCTGTGCAGTATACTCGTCTCTTAATTGATAGATAGATATCTCACCTTCGCTATAGGTGATGTAAGTTGGCAAAAGTCAAACGAGCTTTCTGAATCCGTGCAGAGATTTCGCCAAACACCAACTCATAAAGGCTGACCAGACTTCCAAGATAAGTGAAGTTGTTGACGCGTTCGACTACTTCACTCCCTATTCTTAGTTCAGGTGTTCATTCAGGCCAGTCCTAAAGCAGCAACTTGTATTTAGAGGGAGAGAAGACACACGCTATCGGAGAATTAAAAATCTAGTAAATTACATGATTCCGATTAAATAAGTGAATTAACATCCGGAATAGTAAGAATAGGTACGTACATTCAGAACATACATGTGCTTTTAAAATGGATTTTTAAAGAAACTCGTCATGTAATGGATTTGCATCACTTCTCTATAAAGCAAGCAAACGTCTCTTGATTTTAAAAATTATTCCAGTTAGGCTTAATGACAAATTCCGAGTAAATCGAAGCAGGTGTTTGAATCCTTGATATGAAAGGAACACCAGTAGGAAAATGTACTTAGATATATGACGAATGCTCAATGTTACATTCTGAAACTTATTCAGTAGTCGCAATACCAATCACAACTGGCCTCAGAAGTTGTTAGGTGCTGAGATACAATAACAATACACATCTGACAGCAGGTACACACTGAATTTACAAGTATAGTAAGTAATTTATTACATGAGTTCGCGGATAAAATACTGCCTATGTCGAGTCATCATATAGATGAAACCTCGTGGTGTTATGACAGTAGTCATGTACACGTCACAACCTAATAAACACGTTTGTATCATCATACTGCCCAGAAATGGCACTTTGTACAATCAGTGACCTTGTCGAATGGATATCTGTTCCAAGAAAAGGTAACAACGATGAATGGTCAACAATAACGAGTTAAATTAATTCAAGGTATAATTCCAACCAACTACTGACCATATAACTCAGCTAACTTTGAAGAAAGTACAGATGAACCATAGGAACTAAATATTATGTGTGGCGGATTGCAGAAATGTTTCAGTCCTTCACAGAAGGATGAAAGGGTGAAGGGTAAATAAGATAAGTGCCTAATAGCAGGTGTGAGGTGTATAGATAACCAAATAACTTATCAATGTAGCTTTTCTCATCATAGTTATCTAGTGATAAACAACTAGTCTGCGCTTAGACCACCGGATTCGCGTGTGATGGACAGACTCGTTAGAATAGCGAAACATTCATAAGTTAGAAAAAATGAATCGGAGAATTGGGAGACGTGTGTGGATTATTTCATCATTGGATATCTGTTTCTTTTATCTTGTCTTCTGAAGTAATAATTTTGGCCTCTCTTCTGAAGAGACTCAAGTTAAACCAGCAATAGCAGTACATGCTCTTGTAGCGTGGTGTCGAATGGAGATTGACTATGAACACCGCTACCAAGAAGCTCGTGCCAAATGACTCCATAAAATCCCCGAGAAGCCAAATATCAGAAGGCAATTAATGAACCAAATCGAGATGTATTCGCTGGCGATCACGTGGCATCGAAAGGATTCCGAGATCGTGCCAGGATAGAAGCTTGGATACAGAACGTAACCGAATTCGCGCGAAGTTACAATCAAAGTGTGTGAATAAGAATGGAGGCACAATATAGCTGTCATTAGCACAGTCAAACAAAAGCACATTAAACCAAACACTGGTTCATTTGTTTATAATAATAATTGTCTTCAATAAACCAATCGTGTTCTCGTGATAAATGTGAGTCATTACCCTTTTATCAAGAAACACCAAAGTGATTGTAGCGGTAAATAAATCCGCGAAATGAAAAGTTCTTTAAATCTTCGATATTTGATGCTCATTTCATTAGTTTTACTGGGCACACCCTAGCTGAAGGCGTTCGGTCATGCATCCACACCAGATCACTGGTGGGTATGCCGTGCTGCGCTTGGCCAACCGTTAGCCAACTTGATTCAAATGCCTCACGATATATCGATACCCTTTCAAACAAATATACGAACTCCTTCACTTCTGATTTAAGTTGGTATACTTCGATGGTAAAGGCGTTGTCAAACTCCAAATACGCGTGACACCCTTATGATATTATAAATAACACTTAAACCCAGAAAGTTTTCTCCAACTATAAAGCGAGAAGACTAGTCGGGACGTTTAACATAATTTTAAATAACTTTTTCTTTCAATAGGAATGAAGGCCATGGATTGTTCATCCAAATAACCACACTTAGCATTTTTCCACACAATTTACACACAAAGCTAATTTCGACCTCACCACTTCACATTACAAATGCATACATTAATGATACTCACCGTACTCACAAATCAATACAGTGATGGGTCATTCAAGTTCGCCTTGACCAAGAATAATATGACATTGACACACTCGAACCTATTTTGATTTTGACTTTGTCGAGAATATTCTGCATTGTTACCATTGCACTGTTTAGGTCTATGTTGATTTTTATTCGGTTATTTATTTGTTCGGAAGATGTGGCTTACATTTAGTGACAAAACTTCAGAAAGAATGGTTTCTGTTCATTAGAATATAACAAAATATATACATGTATTACCAATTATCTACACTGAGTTAGAAATGGTTGGCCTTAAAAATGTCACACCTCACGGATCTCTTGCTTTAGGGCCTTGTGAAGAGCGGAACTAACACGTTAAACACACCCCACACTAAGGTCGTGTTTGAATAAGCTCAAGGCCACGGCGTGGTTCAGTGTGTGACCATTAACCTTTGACTATCTGCCTGGAAATATTACTCGTTTCCCTGCAGATAGATATCTGATCCCATCTTATTGGGAATAGTTCTATTGATTCTTAGCATACTTCTTTGTGTTAGATTAACTTATAACAGTATAGCACAGGCTGCACCGTTTAAGATATTTTGTATTTTTGATATAAATTGTCTTATTTTCTGAATTAGAACCGTTTAAATTTAGCACAGAGTTTATGTTTTGATGTAATTTAATACGAGTATCTATGGTATACTAATTGTTGTATGAACTGGGAATTTTAGGATTAACGCAATTCAATTAAGAAGACACAGGCACAAACGTATGTATTGTATTTAGAATTAGAAATCAAGCATTCAACAAGTAAAAAGAGTCATTAGTTAATTAAAACATCACATCCGCCACAGCTTAAATAGAAGTATAAGTGTTTGTAATCGGTTGTACGTCTTCTTGTTAAGTTCATCCTGAGTCTGTCCGACATTGTATAATATAAAAACTTAGTATTGGAATTAACAAACGAAATCGGAACAGACTCACCTGGAATTGTATACAACCAGCATGTCGGTTTTGTAATGAAATCATTAATATCTAGAATTCGAACCATAGATTTTTCAACACTATCCTCCCCCACGAAATAATGTTGGATCTTTATATCCCCAAGTTATGAATAATGTGGCTTCATTTAAAACATATTTCTCACATTGTTTAGAGTAAACATTAGAACTGTTTTTGTGATAAGGGTAAACAGCAGTTGATATGAAATCATCCGAAATGTAATCAAACTCGAGGTCACTTAGTACTCGTGCTTCGCATTGAGCAGGTTTTTCACAAGGATCAAATGCATTATGAGGATAGGTAATATATGATATGATATGACATCAGGATTTGATTCTTATGAAATAATCTTATGAAATTCATTAGGACTGTCATTGCAGAGCGTAGGATCGTTATAAAAATCAGCATCTATCCAAACCACATCAAGTTTTCGATCATGACTAGGTACATTTAACATATTTTCCTCAGAACTATGTGAATCATTACGAAAAGTCATACCTGGTACAACAGCATGAGAATTCTGATAAATCGGTTGATTAGGAACTGTTGTCTCACAAGAATTCTGGATTTCATTTAACTCTGAACTGCCATATGACTCTGCACTGTCTTTTGAAATCGTTGATAAAGATAAATGATCATCATGAATATTCGACTCAGTAGAATCAGAATTACATGTCTTTATATTAGTTGCAATCAGATGAACAGTAGTATTACATACTGACTGAATATGTCCAATATCACCACATTTAAAGCTTTTAGAATTACGAAATTTACATGAATTAAAAGAGTGGAACTTGCCACAGGATAAACACTGACTAAACTTGTGCCAATTTTCTTGAAATGCATTGCACATCCTTAATGAATTGTTTGCATAATCTTGGGTATGAACTGAGTTGGAATGACGTAATGTAGTAGAATTTTTTATATCTTCATGAATCATTTTACGAGATCTCCCTCCTTTACCGCATTTGAAACTTGTATACTGAACATAGTCTGGCAGCAGTTCCTTGAGAGCTTTATAAGGAAGCGAAATGGGTTTTTCCGGCATAGCCAGAGTTCTTAATAAGCTGTATGCTTCTTTTCCAATGAATGTGAGGAAGTGTGGCACAATATTAACTTCCTCATCATCTTCCTTGGTCATAGCCCAAATTTCGAACCTTTCAAAGTAATCTTCAAAAACGTCCGAAGTTGAATGAATATCTAGCTTTTCCATTGCAGTCACCATCGCGACGCCAATATGGTATACTAATGGTCGTATGAACTGGGAATTTTAGGATTAACGCAATTTAATTAAGAAGACACAGGCACAAACGAATGTATTGTATTTATAATTCGAAATCAAGCATTCAACAAGTACAAAAGAATCATTAGTTAATTCAAACACCACAGTATCCCAAAACGCATCGTTCGCTATAAAGAAGAACTTAGTCTGGTCTAATCCAAAAAGTTTTAGTTCGTCAGTCCTGCGTTCAAACCGAATACTGGCAGATCGGTCGTTACATTCCTTAGGCAACAAAATTTAGGAGTCAGTGACATTTCAAGATAGTGACTACATTTTTCTGAACAATATTTTACACGAGGCATGCCAGTATGTAATGTGGATTAAAATGACACAAATGCCACGAAATTTACTGTAATAAGTTACTCAGATATATTGATGTAACAAAAGACACACTGATTGTACAAACAAGTGATGATTGGTAATACATAAGAATATGAATGTTATTAGAACTCAAAACTTCAATGTAAAAGTCGACGAACTTTATAGTACTTGCATTGCTAGGAGCACCTGGTGGTCGATAAAGAATCCAAAAAAATGTTCATGGCTGTCTGTATATCGACATATTGTAGCAAGTGAATGGTTGTTCAACTTATTATTTTGTGCTCTGTGTATTGCTCCCAGGCGACAAAATTAATGGGCTCCTAGTTAGCACTTCTATAAATCGTCTGAAATATCGAAGGTAATAAAGAAGAATTAACACGAAGTCGCATGTTACGTATATGTGTTTTCATTAGCTCAAATGAAGGTCTAAAAATCAGAGAAAATGGAAAGATAGAGATGCAGAACAGAGCAAGCAGTAAAGATCCCCTCTTAGGGTGTTGATAATTGTGACCTGACATTCTTATGAAAAACGTATGGTTACTGAAGTGGCTGACTCAGAGAAGTGACGGCGTTGCACCACTTTTAGTATGAGAAATTCTGTCGATGTAGGCAAGAAATGATATTACAAACCTGAAACTCTATCAAGATCGTTCGCTTAAGTGTTTTCCACAGACTATGTCGGGTCTTATTTTCATGGGCTACGTGGAAGAGCACAGGACGCACACCAGTACTCTCCATCACATCTTTTCCTGGGCAATCCTTTCCAGTTCCGATTCATCCATTTCATGTCTGATTCAAATTCCCGACTCAGTGTGTTCTTTGGCTTTCCGCTTTTCCGCTCCTCTTCAGCATTTCAAGTTAGTTCTTGCTTCGTGATGCAGTTTGATGATCCACTCAATGTGTATCCTATTCACATCCAGCATCTTTTCTTAACTACCTCCTCGGTTGGAAGTTCGTCCCTCCTCTTCCACAGTAGGATGTTGCTGATGGTAACCGTCCAATGTACACTTAATATGTCACGTAGACTGAGCAGCATCAGAACAACTCTCTGAGTGTATGTCACCGCCAGCCATGGTCAAACATACAATCGACCTATACTATCAAACGATACACAAAAATTACCCAGAAATATACAAAACGCGACCGAAGCTATCAGTTGTCAACAACAACGTTACACACCACATTACGTCCAGAGGTCCGATAAACTGCAGCCCAGATGCGATCAAGGATGATTTTTACCATCAGTTAACTTTTCGTTTCCAGAAAGTGCGTTCGACAAATATTGTATTACTAGCCGGAGACTTGAATGCTGAGGTCGGACGTCTCAGCACAGATGAGAGTCGTTTACGTGGCCGTTGAGGACTTGTTGGTTGCAGGACAGATAACATGGACCGTCTACTACAACTGTTCACAGACCACAAACTGCTTCTGGCTAGCGCTAACATCGCTTACATGCCACATAGCGTCCTCCCTCTGCGTCGCCAACTTGGACTCAGTTTGATCATATCGCGATCAGCTACCACTGGCGTGGTTGTGTACAAGACGGAAACTCCATGTAGAGTACCTATTTGGACTCTTATCTTGCCCATGTTTGCGCAAATCTTCATTTACTTCTCAGTGGCCAACAACTTCGTCTTCCTAAGCGACACACGTATAAGCACTGAGTTTCTTCTGAATCGTCACAACTCATTGAATCCTGTCCTACAAACGACAACGGTCACTTAATGAAATTGGACATAGCTTGTGTGAGGACCGAGAAGACTGATGGTCGGAGCGTGATAATGAGCTGGAAGCATCATTTGCATATGGAAGCTGATAGGAGCTCTTTCAACTCATCCGAGGCACTCGCAGCAAGAAGTCTGGTGTGGGCGAAACAATCTGCGAAGATGACGGGATGCTAATCATTAACATCCATAAACCTCTCGGATGATGGGCAGAATTTTTTGAGGGGCAGTTCAACCTGCCGCTCCGGCAACATCGGTCAGACTCTTCTGCCCTCCATGGCCGGTGACGACTGACCCACCAAATGAGGTGGGATTCCGCAAGGAACTCCAACTCTCGAAGCGCTACAAACCACGGGACCAGATGACTTACCTCCGGCTTTTTATAAGATCGTGGTGACTTTCTGACTAAGGACGTGACAACGTTGTTTACATAGGTCTACGGGCTAGAAAGTTTTCCAACGTTATGAAACGAGTCGATAGTTGTCCCTTCGATTCGTTGGACAGGACTGTTCTCCACGATTGTCTATTGAAGAAGAATGTGCTTGAGAATTTCATTAACATCCTAAAGATCCTATATACAAACACCTCAGGCAGAATGAGAGCATATAACCACTTTTCTTCATTGTTCCGTCCAAGCAGTGGGGTTAGGCAGGGTTGCCCAATCTCACCATTCCTCTTCAACTTTGCCATCGACAACATTCTGGAAACAGCTCTGATGGATGTAAGTAATAGCGGTGTGGATCTGTTGCCTGGAGAAAGACTTCTCGACCTTGAGTATGCGGATGATATTGTGTTACTGTGCGATAATGCCCAAGGCATGCAATCCGCACTTAATCAGTTGGTAATCAGTGCCAGTAAGTATGGTATGTTGTTTGCACCTTCGAAGTGCAAAGTACTTCTACACGACTGGCATGACCCTAAACCCGCACTCACCCTGGTTAGTGAGCGGATAGAACTAGTCGAGAAGTTCATGTATCTGAATAACTGAGTAAGTGCTAGCGCAGGCGTATAGTGAAAGCCAGAGCGGCCTATGCCAATCTGGGCCATCTTTGGCACCTTCGTGATCTTAGTCTGGCTGTAAAACGTCAGATCTACAACACGGCGGTGAGAGCAGTTTTGTTCTATGCTTGTGAAACTTGGCCTTTCCGAGTTGAGGATGTTAGACGACTCTGTGTTTGATCATCGTTGTCTCCGAAGGATTGCTGACATCCAGTTGCATACCATGTTAGTAATGCAGAGGTTCGGCATCGTGTGTTCGAGCACAGTGACAACCATTCATTCGGTGTCACTTCGGTGGCTTGTACATATTCTACGAATGTCGTCCCAAAGAATTCCACGTCGTGCATCATTCGCCGACAGTGGGACTGGTTGGAAAAAGCGAATAGGTGGCCAGTGTTTGACATGGTGTCATGGTATGAAGGGAAGTGTACAGGATTGACGCCTGTTAGTCCTTTACGACTCTTTGGTTGGGGTCCTAGAGATGGTGCAACACAGCGGCTAGAGACTTTATTAGACATGGTTCAGAATAGAAGCCAGTGGCGATCCTGCTGTAGTTTTTTTCTTTCCTTACGTTAGTGAACGTAACTTCTTTAACTGAAAGCATTATTTGTGGTTGTATCTTAACCGAACTGTTTCTCCCATTATAATAATAATAATTTCATTCTTATACACTAGTTTCCGTTCGTTGTTCTTCTTTCACTATATGCGCTCTGCATTCTCTATCGCTTCACAACCTCAGAATAGAAGCCAGTGGCGATCCTGCCTGTAATTTTATCTCGCTTTGTTCATAGAAAATATACGTTGCTTCTTCAAGTGGAAGCAGAAGCAAACAATTCACTTCATTTTCTTGATGTTCGACTGAAGAATATAGCTGAATGTTTTTTACAGAGGTCTAGATATGGAAAACCGACCTGCAGTACACGAAATATCATAGTTGGGTCCAACTAAGTAAAAAGAGAAACCCAATTCACTCAGGACCAGGCTAATATGTCCTACTGACACAATAGATGAAGAACTATTTCAACTTCGACAGACTCTCATCAGAAATGGTTATCCACCTAGATTCGTCGATAGCAACTTATCATCCAGAAAAAAGCACCTACATTAACGAAGAAAACCCCCTTTTTTGAATATGGAATTTAAAGGAGACACGGCTGATGAAATCTCAAATAAGCGGATTTCAAAATCGTTGGATAAATTTTTCTACACAGCTTTGCTCCGAATTGTTTTCTCAAGCCGACTCACCACTAATGGATGTGTTGCGAAAAAACTTCCATTTTGGGCCAAAACAGTGTGTACCTATAAATCTACTTACTCATGTGGGGCAGATTACATAGACCGCACAAAGCGATCACTTTACAAACGCATCTCAGAACACTATCCGGCTTGGCTTTTAAAAGGTGAATGTAAAACATTTGCTAGTTCTATACAGGAGCACTTTAAAAAAACTGTGGACTCATCACTTAAAATGATTCATCTTCTAAAGTAATCGAAAAATTCAAAGGAATTGGATTGAAGGGATGTCGAGTCAATATTTTATGCACTGCTGAGGCCTTAGTAATCAACGAATTCAAGACCGAACTTTGTGTGCAGAAACGATCCGTCAAATCTCTCTTCCTTTCTTGGCCTAATTCACTTTAGCGCTGTTTTGGTCTTTTTCTTCACTTTTTCTCCTCAATTTTATTCGATAAATATTGAATTTAAAAATTATTGTTATATAATCTTAAGCTCTCGTCAGTTAATAATTTATTTTATACGAGTTTTCTCGGTTATTATTCAGTTTATAGTAATATTACCTTTATGCCTGTTCTTTTTCTTCATATCTGTCAACCGGACAAATTATTTTCATCCTTAACCCCTGATTATTGCGTAAAATCGGTCGATAGTAAGAGGGACGAATAAATTTATGGTGCAATCTTTTATATACTTCTATGGACATGCATTTTCCATATAACTATAAATACGAGTGTAAGTCTTAAGTAAATGATTTCGTCGAAACAAAAATTTTATTCTTTGAATTCTCTTCTTCATACTCAGCGACACAATGGATTATTTTAATTATCTCTAACACGTCCCGTGGTTCAATTTCAACTTATCCAGCTCATCTGTTAATCCGATGAGAACGTATCGTTAAGTTGTTCGCAGAATTTTTTATAAGACGATTGAAAGACGAGACGGTGTTTATTACTCATCTCCAAAAGTCTCAACATGATGGTTGAATAGCTTTCAGCGAGCCATTACTTAGAAGCGCGGGGTTCAAAATCCGTCAGAATTGGTCAAATGTGTCTGGACTCAAGTAATGTATATTCGAAGACGGAATTATGAACATGGAAGAATAAAAAGAAACAATCGCAGAAACAAATCGAACGAATCGCTTCATTTTATGTAAGTTTTCAAAGTCTCAAAGATAGTAGACTTGGATGCAAATATTAGTTCCAAATTATTAAGTACTGGTTAGAAGAGCCCAGAAAGTTACATGATCTGTTCTAGAAACTAAAGGAATCCAAGTTCGATTAACCTGATGGATCTGGAAGAAAACATGTATTCCGTTTTTCTATTCTGTAGCACTAGCTTTAGAGTACTCCTCTGAAGTTGTGTCAGATCTGAACTTGTTCAAGTTGTAGAGGATTTTAATGAGTACCGGTAATCCAGTGAATCCCTAAATCCGTCACCTTCCAAGACACAAATATCTGATGCGTTCGTTCTGGGCTTTGAATAATTTATGTGTTAGTCCTTTTTATAAGAAATCAGATAAAAAACTCCTATGATTAAGCCGATCGAAGTGAATCCTGGAGTTTTAAGGCTATTAATGTCTGGGAAGGGTCTCTGTCAAAGTCGATATATGGTCTGGTGTCATTAAATAAAATACTTGTGTTGCTTATTGTAGAAGCTTGTAGCTGCACTTTATTCACTGTCGTATATTTTGCCGTGAGTGAGGTACGTTATTACCTTTTAGAGTTAAAAGCTAATCAACAGATATATTCGTCTGACAATCGTATACCAGTTCTCAGTGTGTTTATAGCTTCAGCTGTGTGTTACCTATATGGATTAAGTAATTTTTACGTCTTGTGGCGTGGACTACTCAATGAGGTCTTTCATTTCCTGGACTTTCAATCAAAGCTCATTATGTACTAAAGAAGGATGCTTTTTTTGAATATAGCCATTTCTCATGTGAATACCAATCGCGAGTAATTGTTGTATGAATAACTGCTGCTTTAAAATTGTGAAAGACAGGTTATATGGTTTCTGTCTAGAAATTCCAGTACATTCTGTAAGATTTCCAAATATACCTCTGAAGCTAAATATTGTAATCCCGCTTCGAATAATTATAAACTCACCAGGTTATTTGGGTATTTCTGGCGTGTCCATCGACTCTATCACTTGTCTTTGTGGCCGTTTTTGGTTGGGTTGGATAGCTAACCATTATCAAAGTCGGTCTTAAAGTATAATTTTTTAACAATTTATAATGAATGTCATGTTAAGTACGGAATCGAAACTATAATATCCAAAAGACTTATTTATGAAACAACACAAGTTTAATCGATGGTTAATAAATGTTGATTGTCGTCAAACAGGTTCCGTGAATGGTCTTACTAGGTACTAAGACAGTTCCATGTATTATGCATGTGGTTTCACGATGGAAATCACTTCTGGTATATCGCATTTAAGATCAGTGCTGCTTGTAAATTGTTTGATTCAAGAATACCAACATCTTAACTCCTAAACCGCAGTTCTAAGAACAACTATCTTGCTTTTGATATCGTGAATTCAGACATTACTGAATATTTTCCATTTGAATATACAAAACATTTAATTTAGTGAAAATGCGTACCTAATTAGCAGAAGGCTTCGAGTTTGGGTTTTATCACTCTTAGTTTTAAGGAAACCGCTTACTGTTTTTCTGCTCATAAATAGAGCGTGTTGGATTGCTGTTGGGCTGAATATTTTTTTGTTTCTTTAAATCAGAATCCATAACTTAAATCGTAGTGCTGTGTGTTAAGAGTACTGTAATAGTAAACGTGATTCCCGAAATTTTAGATTTGGAACCTATTTTAAACTTCTATTGGCTTGGGCAAGCATAATAATGCTGGACTTTTTTACGGATCTTCGTTTTGAATTTATTTGGTCTTGTTGGCTAATGGTACGAACAGTTAATGATTCATTCAGATATCAGGGTCTGGTAAGCATTCTAATTTGATCTGAGTCATTTATTAATTTCCAATATTTTTCAACCCAACTGTGTAAATTTATTTCAAGAGCTGTTTATGCACTAGTCAATTACTAGAAACTTATTTTTGTAACGTGAAAACATTGGTATGCCGTATTTTAATTATCGAGTTTGACGTCAATCAAAAGCCATATATTTAGGGTTTATATTTCTCAGTCTCTTATGTAGAGTACTTCGAGGCAATTTATTTAAGGATCACTTTAAAAACGTTCAAGGTTCGTCTTGTAAATATTAGCTGTCATTTGAGTAACGAATAAATCCCATTAATGTACATTGTATGGATTGGTTCGTAAATTCAGGGGGGATGACTAAGTTTCCCTGCACCAACTTTTATATAGAGATTATAGGCTGCATTTTTAAATATCTCGTAAGCTAATTACTTCAGGAAAACAATTACAAACCAATTTTGTGTTCATAAATCCTGTTGTTTGTTAGCTTCTCATCATTTTGCCAACCCACAGATAATCAATAACAATTATCACTGCAATGTTGCTGTTGTTCGCTTTTATCGTTTTTCGCCCACTGATCACAGATTTACGTCCTTTTTCGTTCGGTGAACAAACCTTTGGATAATAAACAAGTCACCTCAGTCAGTCAGTCAGCTACAACGTAGGACCAGGCACATATGTGCATCGGTCGAGGTTGCCATACCGCATCAACACAACAAGATGAACACCAGATTCATAACAGTGGTTAGGTAAAAGGTGGTAATATATAAGAGAAAGATTGCATATAGAGATATAGTACAAGCAGAAAGAATTGGTTCTTAGAAAGAAAGATATGAAGCGATTTTAATCTCATAGTTTAAGGGAAGACAGGGAGTGTATACACCGACGCCATTGTGATCGATTCTGAGCCATGTCACCAAGAGTCTCCAACCATTGGTTACGAAAGTCACGCGGACCCCAACCAAGTAGTCTGCATCTACCAACATGGCTCAGACTGGAGGTTAGTGTCTTCAAGCACTGATGCCACGTTTTTGTTTGACCACCCCTAACTTTCTTCCAACCATTTCCAATACCGGATAGCATTGCACGTCGTGGTAATCGGTGTTCAGGCATACGTAACACGTGGCCCAACCATCTCAGTCGATGAAGATTCATAACCTCATCAACTGATTTACCATCATTCCCTAATACCCTGCGTCTAACCTCACTATTACTTACCCGGTTATCCCAGCAGACGCCAGCAGTATTTCTTAGGCATCTGTGGTCAAATACTAACAGCTTACGAGTGTCTTCTACTCTTAATGGCCATGTTTCGCTGCCGTAAATTAAAACAGAACGGACTGCCGCGCAATATACTCGTCCTTTTATTGATAGACGGATATCTCGCCTTCGCCACAGGTGACGTAAGTTGGCAAAAGCCAAACGAGCTTTAAGAATCCGTGCTGAGATTTCGTCCGATACCAACCCATTAGGGCTGATCTGACTTCCAAGATAAGTGAAGTTGTCAACGCGTTCGACTACTTCACTCCGTATCCTTAGTTCAGGTGTTAACGCAGACCAGTCCTGAAGCAACAACTTGCATTTAGAGGGAGAGAAGCGCATTCCAAACATCCTGGCATTGTTGCTCAGGGCTACCAGAAGACTCTGCATTTTGTCAGCGTCTTCACCAAACAGGACTGTCATCTGCGTATTATAAGTCGATAAGTGGACCTCCTGGATGGAGATCAATACCCGAGAACTCAGTCGACGAGAAAGTTATTTCCATCAGTAGATCTATGATGAAGTTAAACAAAAATGGAGAAAGTGGACATCCTTGACGGACACCACTTGAGGTTGCAAAAGTAGATGACAGTTCGCCATAAGCTCTGACTCGATTAGTAGTGTTCGAGTAAAGAGCCTTTAAAAGGTTTATGTACTTCTGGGGTATGCCTTTCAATGACAGACACTGCCACAGAATCTCGCGGTCTACCGAGTCAAATGCTGCTTTTAAGTCAAGAAAGACCACCATCGTCGGACGCCAATAAGTATGCCTGTGTTCTAGAACCTGACGAATGGTGAATATGTGGTCGATGCAGCCACGACCAGGTCTGAAGCCAGCTTGATTTTCTCGTGTTTGCAGTTCACGAGTCTTAGTTAGGCGTCTGATTATTGTTGAGGCTAGTATTTTAGATACTATATTTGTTAAACTAATCCCTCTGGTTGTCACAAGATGATTTTGATCCTTTCTTGTATATTGGAACGATCAGTGATTGCGACCAGTCAGATGGAATAACGTCTAATTCTTAGATCTTAGCTAAAATATTAGTCAACCTAACCGCTAAAATTGGACCACCATCCTTAAAGACTTCTGGAGCCAGTCCATCTGGACCAGCAGCCCTTCCTCGTTTCAGATTATCTATAGCCTTTTGAACTTCTGCTAGAGTTGAGGGACCTACTTCAATGTTCCATTCACGCTGTCTGGGAATGGAGGGTAGTTGTAGAGTAGCTGAAGGCCAGCTGAACTGTTCCCTAAAGTGTTCCGTCCATCGTTCTAAACGCGTGGACTGGGAGCAGATGAGTGTAACGTCTTTTTCCGATATAATCTCACTTACACTTGACTTATTAATTCCAGTTTCTTTTATTAGTCTGTAGAGCTGTCTTGTGTTTCCTATAGTCACCACCTTTTCCATCTCTTTTGCTTTCGTTGCCCACCACTGTTCACGGTCGTTTCTTAGACTTTTTCTTAACCTAGATCTGATTTGTTGTCGCTCTTTATCATGTTCGGAACCTGATGGGACGAGTTTGCGAGAATCCATCAGTGTAATAGACTTTGAAGAAATCCACTGGTTCTTTGAAACTCTGTGGTTTAAGTTGCTAATAGATGTCACTGCTGCTTCCACAGCTGCTTGTATGTCTTTCCAAGCAACATCTGGGTCAGCCTCTTTTTCAGAACTGCCTAAGTGTGAGCTCAGTTGTTCCTGGAACTTACTTTTGGTTTCTTCGTTACTCAACTCAGTTTTAATGGGTCTTTTTAATGTGGCTTTTTTGCGTCCGGTGAGGCGCAAGAAGATGCGTGCCCGTATTAGGGCGTGGTACGAGTCCAAGCAGGTACTCCAGAATGAGCGACAATCTTCTACCGACCCTCTCCAACGATGACTGATGGCAATATGGTCTATTTGAGTCCATCGTTGGTTTGGTGCAATGGGTCGCCATGTTAGACGATTTCTCTCCTTATGCTTAAAATTTGTGTTTGCTAAAGATAAGCGATTGTCTGAGCACAGTTGCAGCAGACGATCACCATTATCTGTTCGCTGTGCCGGAATGCTAAAATATCCACCTAAATGCCTTTCTGTGTGGTTTAAGCTACCTATCTGAGCATTAAAATCACCCTCTACGAGTACTATGTCTGAACGCTTAGCTTTCTGAAGAAGTTCAGATAGGTTTCTGTAAAATTCATCCTTCACTTCATCTGAGCTGCAGTCAGTGGGAACGTAGGCAGAAACGACAAAAAGGCAACGACGTGTGTTCCTATCCTTCCGAGTTCTTACCGAGCCGTTTAGCCGAACAGCACATAGACGACTGTTGATGGGGATCCACTCTAGCAGTGCTTGTTCCGCCCTCATGCTTAATGCTATGCCTACACCTGCCAGTCCACGAGAACTGGCCATCGGGTCACCAGATACACGTAGGGTGTATCTCGTTGGCTCTCTGTTTTGCCGAGGTGAGGTCAAGTGAATGACCACACTGGAATCCTGTATGCGTGTTTCGGAGACACAGCATACATCGATGGAAAGAGACTGTAGGGTTTTAGCCAAGGAAGCCTGCTGACCGATTTGACATAGAGTGCGTACGTTGAAAACTCCAATGTGTAGTTTGGAGCGAGGTTTCAGTAGACCTGGGACAGTGTTTTGTGCACTAGAATCGTTGGCTATGGTGACACTTGAGGAAGAAGCCGAAGGAGGAAGTTTAGGGTTGAAAGTCGATGTAGGAGGAATAATAGGAATTGAAGAGGAAGGTTGATTATGAATACAGTGGTCTTGGGTGCTGTTAGAGGTATGAGGGCGGTTATCCACAATCATTTGACCTACAGGTCTAATCCACAAGGCAGTGGAGCAACGTAAGGAGATGCAGTCCCATAGTAGCTGGCGACAAAATATGGGTTCGTACGCCATTTTCCCTCAGAATACTAGAGCCCATGTGTTTCACTGGTTTGAAATCAGGTTTTTGCAACATCCATAGGTGGACCCTCTGTGTACACTAACCCGGTTGAAGCGCTGGACATTCGCTTTTCATCCTCTCACTTTCGTAGACAACACTCCTGCCGCTAGAAGGCAATGAGCAGAACTTTCTTGATAGTGGCTGTGTATGAGTGGTCATGTGAGAGCATTTCGAGAGGGAGAACTTACTCTCTCCACCCTCGACTGTTTCACGTCATTGGGGGGTGTTTTATGTAGGCTTCATGAAGGCCACTCCAAACTAGATCTTAAGAACAACTCTAGGTTGTTATGTTTTGAAATAAAAAAATTACTGATCGTTTTGATATTCTCATCAAAACAATGACTTCTGATTTGCTTTATGGGCAGTTACACAAGAGATGATAGCCTACTTGATCATTTTATGTCATATACGGAGCTTTAAGTGAATATTTTAAAATACCACTTTTTCAATAAATTTGTGTGATGTATATTTATAGTGTAGTGCATATTTTTCAGAAGCTGACAGGAACTAATCAATATCAAGTCTCTAGCTAAGGTACATATTTCGTAAATCATGGGACCCTCAAATGTTCATTTGATAAATTTTGTTCAAATTATGATGAGTAAGCTTCAGAAAATTGACTAGTGGAGTGTAAGTTTCAAGTTAACAAGAGTTTTTAGTACTCGCTAAACACAGCTAAAAGTCGAAAAATGTAATAGAAACTCGCTGCATTACTAATAATGGCAATTTCTTGAAGACTTCGTTCTTCTTAATTTAGGTTTTCATAATCAAAAATCGCCATTTTTATACATTCTAGGCATTTGCTCTGTTCTTTACACTCACTGCAATCATGGCTGATTTGCTTTGTTACTTCCTTGTACCTACTACATTGATCTACCTGCTTGGTAGTTCATGTGTATGGATACATCTTTTATGGCAAACAGGTGAGTCTTTTTATATTTCTGTCTAATAATAAAAAATAAAAAATCCATATATATTAAGTACTTGATAGTTCTCAAAGCTAAGTTTTACCCAGAAATACAACCGGCTATTGCACACTTCAAATCTTTCAATACTTATTTCTACTAAATTCTTGGTAGTTTTTCATTTCAGTTTACAAAATTTGTAAAAATTGTTCAGTATTTCGATTCTACTTTCTATATGGGTGTGTAGAAAGTTCCGTTTAATGTTCTTTGATATTCACTTGTCCCTTTTAACCTCTATTTCTCTTGCAGTTCGTTACCATACATTTTACGTTGTTTATTTCTTTGAGGAGGTGGGGGGCTTTTAACATTAGATGACATAACTCAGTGTTGATCATAGTATTTCTCAACACTTCATACACTGATATTTTACCCCAATTTAACCTGTTCTTTGTTTACGTCATTTGTTCCAAGAGGTTAATTACTTCTTTCCATTTTATTTTTGAGTTTATGAAACACTCCGAGAGTACAATATTTTTGTGTCAAAATAACCTTTATTGTCTGTCATCTGTTGACTTTTCAAAGTGCTCTAGAGCTTGACCCCAAAAATAAGTCAAACACTAATCCCTAGAAAGGTCATAGTTAACATGTAATTCTGGTCGCACTTCATGTTCAAATACTAGTCTGGAATTACAGCAGTAGATGGTCATGGGTTTTTGTTTGAAGCATACGCTCAAATTATTAGTGTTGATCCCTTTTTTGAATAACACTGTACTTTTTGATTCAAATTTGCATTATGATTTTCCCTTCTGTAATACCGTTGACTTTATCTTCTCCCTGTAACAATTTCTACAAAGTATTTTTTCAACAGAAAATCAAATATTGTCGTGATCTTGTTTCGCCTAGAGAAGCATTCAAGCTATCAATCATTTATATATGAACCAGATAGTGTGAAATGCGGTTTGCGGGCTAGTGGTAATGTGGTGACGGGATGTCTAGTAATAGTGTTTTCTACGCATCATTTACTTATACACCCATTTGCTTGTTTTTTACATAGATGGCTGCTGTTATCAGTAAATTCTACTGCTTTTAAAAAAATTCCTCTGCTTGGTGTCCTATTACTTTCATTATTAAGCACGGTGATTCGTTTTGTTTACTTTCGTCACCTTAGCCGTAAAGTATTCTGTAGATGTGCATAATAGTTGTGTTTATTCATGTAAGATTTCAACAATTACGGAGCTAACACAAAAATTACCCACTGAAAGGTCGTGTGTGACCGGTCTCGAGCTTTTGTCCTTTAGGCACTGTGGTCACGCTCACAGGTTACTAAGACCAACTCTATCCCGGTTTCCCTTTCAAGTACCGCTAGAAGAACCCTTCCACGGTTTGGGCAACCGGGGAGTGGTAACTGCCCTCATACCCTTAACAACACTCATGATCACTGTATTCATAACCAATCTCCCTCTTCAATTCTTATTATACCTTCTATCTCGACTATCAACTCTGAACTTCTTACTGAAGTATCACCATGACCAACGATTCTAGTGCACAAAATGTTGTCTCAGGCCTACTGAAACCTCGCTTCAAACTAACCACTGAAGCCTTCGACGTATGTACCCTCTGTCAAATCAGCCAGCAGGCCTTCTTGACTAAGATCCTAGAATTTAGTACGATTAGTATATGCTGTGTCTCCGAAACGCATACAGGTTCTTAATGTGGTCATAATACTCGTAGAACATGACTTTAGTGCCCAAGTAGGTAGCTTAAAGCAAACAGAAAAACATTTAGGTTGACATTTCGGTACTTCGGTTCAGCCAACAGATAGTGTTATCCGTCTGCTGCAACTATACCCAGATGATCGTTTATTTCCAACAAGCACTAACTTTAAGCATAAAGACTCAAATAGACCATACTGCCACCAGCCGTCGTCAGAGAGGCTCAGTAGGAGACTGCTGCTCATTCTGGAATACATTTTTAGACTATGATCATGCGCTAATTAGATCAAACATTTGCTTGCACCCCACTGAACGTAGATAAATCGCTACCAAGACTTACGTCTGTTACTCCCAATTGAGCATAGGCCGCTGACCAGCATTCTCCAACCCTTTCTCTCCTGGGCCTTCTGTCCCCGTCCTATTCAGTTTTTATTCATTTTTCTCACGTCTGTCTCCATTTCTCGACGTAATGTGTTCTTTAGTCTTCATCTCCTCTTTTAGCCTTGAGGAATTCATGGGAGGGCTTGCCTTGTGACGCAGTTGGGTGCTTTCCTCAATGTGTGTCCTATCCACTGCCACCGCTTCTTCTTGATTTCTTCCGCCGCTGGGTTCTGGTTTATTCTCTCCCATAGTAGGTTGTTGCTGATAGTGTCTGGCCAACGGATCCGAAGTATTTTACGTAGAAAACTGTTAATAAACACCTGTATCTTCTGGATGATGGCTTTTGTGGTTCTCCAAGTTTCCGCCCCATACAGTAGAACTGTATTGACATTTGTATTGAAAATCCTGACTTTGGTGTTGGTTGCCAATTGTTTTGAGTTCCAGATGTTCTTTAGTGGTAAATATCCTGCTCTTGCTCTGCCGATCCTCGCCTTCACATCTGCATCAGATCCACCCTGTTCATCAATGATGCTGCCCAAATATGTGAAGGTTTTTACATCTCCCAAATCTTCTACATCAAGTGATTCGATTATTGCATGTTGTTGTATCAGAGAATCTTGCTTTTCCCTTTGTGTATGTTGAGACCTACTACTGCTTCGTCACTGGTCGTCTTCTCCTGCATTTGTTGTTGCGTGTGCGATAAAAGAGCTAGATCATCTGTGAAGTCTAGATTGTCCAGCTGTATCCTAGCTGTCCACTGCATCCCATGCTTCCCCTCAGGTGTTGACGTCTTCATGATCCAGTCGATCGCCAGGAGAAAGGGAAAGAGTGAGAGTAAGCAACCTTGCCTGTCACCGGTCTTTACTTCGAACGACTTTGTCAACTGTCCTCCATGTACGATTTTGCAGTTTAATCCATCATATGAATTTTGTATAATATTGACTATCTTCTCAGGCGCGTTGTAGTGTTGAAGAAGCTTCTATAGTGTTCTGTTTACGCTATCAAATATTTTCTCGTAGTCAATGAAGTTGATGTAGAGTGATGAATTCCATTCAATTGATTGTTCCACAATGATCCGTAGAGTTGCGATTTGGTCTGTACAGGATCTATCCTTACGAAATCCTGCCTGTTGTTCTCGAAGTTGGGCGTCTACGGAGTCCTTCATTCTGTTTAACAATACCCTGTTGAAGACTTTTCCCGGCATTGAGAGAAGAGTGATGCCCCTGTAGTTATCACAGTTGCTGAGATCGCCTTTCTTTGGTATCTTGATCAGGTGTCCTTCTTTCCAGTCTGTTGGTACTTGTTCTTCATCCCGAATCTTGATGAAGCGAATATGGAGTATCTTTGTGGTTACTGCTTTCAGTTCCTCTGCTAGAATGTTGTCTGGTCCTGCTGCTTTGCCACTCTTGATTTTTCTGATGGCCAACATTGAGTGAGAGGTCCGTGGGTGCTGCTTCGATGTTGGGTGGGTTCCGTAGGGCTAGTCGACTCAAGAGTTCTTTGAAATGTTCTACCCACCTGTTTAGTTGTTATTCAGTGTTGGTGATTACCTCGCCTTCCTTGCCTTTAACTGGTCGTTCTTATTTACGATAATTTCCGGCGAGTTTCTTTGTTGTACCATGCAATTGTCTCATGTTTCCTTCTCCTGCAGCCTTTTCCGCCGTCATTGCTAAATCTTCCACATATTTACGTTTGTCAGTTCTGATGCTCCTCTTCACCTGCTTGTTTGCTTCTGTGTATTCAGCTGGTGCCTTGGCTTTCTCTGCTCTTGTTCGACTGGTATTGGTTGCTGCCTCCTTGTTCCTCCTTTCTTGAATCTTATCCAATATGTCAACAGTGACCTATTCCTTGTGATGGTGCTTCTTGTGGCCCAAAACCTCATGACATGTTGGAGTGATTACCTCTTATTTCTGTCCAGTTGCTAACCATAGTTTTTCCCTTTCCATTGAGTAGATCATGAAAGGCTTGGAACTTACTGCTGAGGACTATCTTGAATTTGTTGAGTTTGTCAGTATCATGAAGAAAAGCCGTATTAAACTTTTGTGATATTGTCCGCCCCGTTGTCCAGTGCTTCTTGAGTTTCAATTTCATCTTGGCGATCAGCAAGTGATGATCTGATGCTATATCAGCTCCTCTCTTGGTTCTCACGTCCTCCATCGTCCTCCTGAACGTTTTGTTAATGCAGATATGGTCGATTTGGTTTTGTGTAGTGTGATCCGGTGAAGTCTATGTGGTTTTGTGAATGCGTTTATGTGGGAATATGGTGCCGCATATGAAAAGTTTATTGAAGGCACATAGGTTTGCAAATCTCTCACCATTTTCGTTCCTTTTTCCCAGTCCGTGTCGTCCCATAATGTCTTCATATCCAGTGTTGTCCGTTCCAACCTTGGCATTGAAATCTCCCATCAGAATGATCAGGTCCTTTGTTGGCACTTCTCGACGATTGACTGCAGTCTATTGTAGAATTGATCTTTAGCGTCTTCATTGTAGTCGTTGGTAGGCGCATAGCATTGGATGACGTTTATTGTAATGCCCTCTTTCTTTGTTTTGAAGGAGACTTTGATGATCCTTGCTCCATGAAATTCCCATCCTATAAGTGCATTTTGTGCTCGTTTGGACAGGATCAATGCAACTATTTGTGTATATTGGGCATTTTCTTCTCCATGGCCGGAGTATAACAGAAGCTCCCCTGAAGCTAGTCGTTGTTGTCCAACTTGCGTCCAATGTGTTTCATTGATCCCAAGCACCTCTAGGTTGTATCTCCTCATTTCTGCTGCAATTTGGAGGGCTCTCCCGGTGTCCCACATTGTACGAACATCCCATGTACCTAAATAAATGGTTGCTCTAGTTGTCAGAAAGGGCATCGTCCTCGTGACTTCCAAAGGAACTCGGCTTTCATCATGAGGCGTCATAACTATTCTAAATGAAGACCTCGCTCCCAGGGCAGAGTTGAAGTGGTTTAAATAATTTTTTCTGGTTAGCGTATTTTTAGCGAGTTAGTTTCCTACGGGATGGGGTCGCTAACCCCATGTCCAAACCTCCTTCTTTATCCTGGCTTGGGACCGGAAGCAGTCCCAGAGTTGCTCCAGGCGAAATCCGCTATCAAGAATACTCATTAAAATTGAACTCAACGACGAGTAAGCCACAGGTAAGTTCCAGGAACAAATGAAGTCACACTTAGGCTGACCTAGATGTTACTTGGGAAGATATACGAACAACAGCGACATCTGTTAGTGATTTGAACCAAAGAGTTACGAAAAACCAGTGGGTTTCTTCGATATCTATTGCATCGATAGACTCATGAACTTATCCGTTCAGGCTCCAAACACGATGAGGAGCGGAAATAAATCAAATCTAAGACCGATGCACATATGTGCCTGGTCCTACGTTGGGACTGACTGACTGACTAACCAAAAGTCTACGTAACGATCGTAAGCAGTAGTGGGCAACGAAAGCAAAAGAGATAGAAAAGGCAGCGGTTTTAGGTAACACAAGACAGCTTTTCAGACTAATAAAAGAAACCGGGATTAACAATTTAAATGTGAGGCAATCTAGGAAAAAGATGGCACTCTTAGCTGCTCTCAGTCTAGACGTTGAGAACAATGGGCGGAGCACTTTGAGGATCAGTTCAGCTACTGTACAACTACCCATCATTCCCAAATAGTCTGAATGGAACATTGAAATGGACCCCTCGACTCTAATCGAGGTCCAAAGTGCTATAGGTAATCTGAAACGAGGAAGAGCAGCCGGTCCAGATGGATTAACTGCAGAAGTCTTTAAGCATGGTGGTCCAGTTTTAGCGATTGGTTTGACTAATATTTTAGCTAAAATCTGGGATCTGGATGTAATCCCATCTAACTGATACCAATCACTGATCGTCTCAATATATAAGAAAGGATCAAAATCTTCCTGTGATGACTATAGAGGGATTAGTTTAACTAATATAGCGTACACAATACTAGCATCAATAATTATCGGGTGCCTAACAAAGACTCGTGAACTGCAAAGACGAGAAAACTAGGCTGGCCCACTATCTCCATTTTTGTTCGATTTCATCATAGACCTACTGCTGGAAATGACATTTTCGTCGACTGAATTTTCGAGAATTGGTCCCCTACCAGGAGGTCCATTTATTGACTTGGAATACACACATGAAATATTCGTGTTCGGTGATGACGCTGATAAAATGCAGTCTTTTGGTAGCATTGAGCACCAGTGCCAAGATGTTTGGGATGCGTTCCTTTTTCTCTAAATGTGAATTGTTGCTTCAGGACTGGCCTGAGTGAACACCTGAACTAAGAATAGGGAGTGAAGTAGTCGAACGCGTCAACAACTTCACTTATCTTGGAGGTCTGGTCAGCCTTTATGAGTTGGTGTCTGGCGAAATCTCTGCATGGATTCAGAAAGCTCGTTTGACTTTTGCCAACTTACATCACCTATAGCGAAGGTGAGATATCTATCTATCAATTAAGAGACGAGTATACTGCACAGGAGTTCGTCCTGTTCTACTTTACGACTGCGAAACGTGACTATCAAGAGTAGAGGATACTCGTAAGCTACTAATATTTGACCACAGATGCGTTAGAAATATTGCTCGCATCTGCCGGGAACACTGAGTAAGTGGTAGTGAGGTTAGACGCAAGTTATTAGGGAATGATGGTAAATCAGTTGATGAGGTTGTGAATTTTCGCCGACTGAGATGATTGGGCCACGTGTTGCGTATGCCTGAACACCGATTACCACGACGTGCAATGCTAACCGGCGTTGGGGATGGTTGGAAGAAAGTTAGGGGTTGCCAAACAAAAACGTGGCATCAGTGCTTGAAGTCACTGACTTCTAGTCTGAGCCATGTTGGTAGATGCAGACTACTTGGTTGGGGTGGGCATGACTATCGTAACCAATGGTTGGAGACTCTTGGTGACATGGCTCAGAATCGATCACAATGGCGTAGGTGTATACACTTTTTGTCTTCCTTTAAACCCTAAGATGAAAATACCTTTATATCTCTTCCTGGGAACTAATACTTCACCCAATATTAACACTTTCTATGGAACACCAAGACGTTCGACTAGGCAATCTTAAGAAATATAGTATTTCTGCTAAACATATATTAATAGTTCTGACTTATATTTTCCCATTAAGTATGACTTTAAATGTTTAACTTTTTAGCTATGTATTTACATACTTGTTATATATATGTTTAAAAAGATATCGTTCTTCCATTTTAGATCGTGGTGTGTATATCCCAACAGTTGCACTATGTTTTTTATTCTTCTATGTCGAGGTAGCTGTAAGATTCCGTGATCCAAAAAGCCAGCCGCTGGGTATAGATCTCTGCAGACCTTTTGCAGCTCATTGGTAAGTTTATAAACTTTGCTTAGTTGAGTTACCTTTTTTAAAGTTATGTTCAGTAGAGATATTTAACAGCTTTTCTGTGCAGTATTTAAACCCTACTCAATTAATAAAGCATATCCACTCACAGAAGATATATATTACTATTTAAGAGGTGACGTAATCCAAGTTCTTTGGTTGTTTATGCTAGGGATTTTGGAACAAGCAAGCTATCTCTCTGTAAGTTCTAGAACCGAACACTTTACCACGTAAGTTCGGCACCCGAGTAATATTACTTCTCACAAAAGACATGTAGCCAAAGGCCGTGTGGAAATCACTGTGTTTAGTTGATACATTTATGAGTGGTATAATTGTAAATCATTCTAAATAACTGGGATAGATTGTGTATACGCAGTTTCTACTTTTGGTCTTTTAGTGTTTTCTCGTCGAAGCAGCTTTTTGTCACTGAAGCGCTGAAAATCATATTTACTGTATGGAATTCTATTTCTTACTAGGCTTTATACAAAATAATTTTCACACTAATTTCACATCTACCGAAGATCAATAACCAGATAGACAACCTACTCTCATGCTTTGGTAATCAGTATTCCCGTACCACTGATGTAGTCAAAAACTACGTAGTCTAATATCGGGACCATTGTGTGTGTGTGGGGGGGGCGGGGTGTTGTGTAATATTTGGCGAAGTAATTTGTGTAATTTATAAATTTTTCGCTACTTCCCAACAAAAGCGTTTAGAAACCACGTGGACATGAGTGACAGTTTCAGTGATGTTTTCTGTTTTTGGTGTTTGTCATTTCCCGTCGCTAGTGATCTATTTTCCATCTCTTATTCAAACAGCTTGTGTTATGATCAGCTTGTACCATATGTTACTCGTTTTTTTCTGATTTTAACATTATAATGTATACGTTAGATTCTAGAATACTCAATATTTGTTTGAATCAACAATAATTTTAGATATGATCATTTTCTATTTTACTAACAGTTGTAATGAAGGTTTTTTGCTAGAGGTGTATTCTATTCAAACCAGTCGGTCAGTCATACAACGTAGAACCGGGCACATATGTGCATCAGTTCAAATTACCACACACAGTGAAATGAAATTATCAATACAGATCCTAAAAAAATACATTCAGTAATAGTATCAATCGATTAAAATAAGTATAGACAATATAATTCTGGAAGAATGAACGAATTAGTGGAATAGAAAGTATAAGATAATTTTAAAACTAAAAATCTAGAGGAAAAAGAGGGTTGAATAATTTTGTGTCATTGCTATCAACCCTGAGCCATGTCACCGAATGTTTTCAACTACCAATCGTAATCATCACACGGACCCTCACAAAGTGGTATACATCTACTTACTAGGCCCAACCCAACATCGAATGACTCAATAGACTCATGCTACATTTTGGTTGCTCTTGGCTTTCTCCAACCTATTCCTACATCGATAAATATTGTGTGTTGGTGTTAGACATTGGTTGTACACTTAGTACATACTTTAAGCACCTCAGCTGATAAACATTCACTACCTCACTAACTGACTTTCCATTCTTCCTTATCATCTTGAATTTAAACCCAACGTTGCTCACCCAATGATCCTAACATTTGCAACCAGTGCTTCAGATCTATCCAAACAACAGTGCATCATTTACCGCGAATTTTTTTGGAGAACTCATGAATTTCAAATTTCTTATATCCTTATTCGGTAGCTTTAGTGGAACTTTTAATGACTGACTAGCTTTGGCGTAATAGCGAAAAGTGTAAATCAATATTGTCAATCCTTTCTAAAGAGTAAGAGCCGTGAGGTTCGATTATACTTGTCATTCTCTGTCTCAGTCATTGGTGCGTCTATCTCTTTGGAATCTAAATATGCGCCCATCCAATCATTTTCATTACTGCTGATCTAAACAAACAGCGATCAAATCTCTTATTCCTTGATGTATTCGAAGCCTTAAAATATGCTTCACAGCAGATTATTCGTCTTTCTAAAACATTTATCTGGAATGCCTTTTACAATCATTTTTCGAAACGTCCAATACTTATTTTTGTAGCTCAAATCACAGAAGCTGTTGATTGATTATATTATTCAGAATTTTAATTCTTACTTCATTGTTTTCCTGTCCATACACAGTCGTCAAATACATCGTTTTTATATCATTGTTTTATCATCTTATGTATTGTTCTTTCTCACTAGCATTGGCTATCCCGTTGTAACTTTGGGTTTCAGTCTAAAGAGTATGATCTCACATCATTTTCGTTTGGTAAGTAGACTCATTATATGCATTTGTCATTTAATTCAATGTACATTTGTCCGAGTCACTCATGAATTCATTTTTTTATAAATAATTTATCTCAATTTAGTGGGTGTACAAGCAAATAGTTTCATAATTGAATTTGTGCTTTTGTATTAGTATCAAATTTAAACTAATAGAAGCTTCTTGAGTTAATTTGCCCATTCCTCAATAATGAAGTACGTAGATTTTCAGCTTTTCTAGACCTTCATTTACAAAAATCGTAAAGCATGTGTGACGCATTTAGTTGGCTAAATCACACACTTTTACAATAATTTTTCTATTATTTTCTATTTTATTTAGTCAGGTCCACCATCCCTTGATATAAAAAGTATTTTGAATGATTACGAAATAATTTCTTCTTCCTGGCACTCTCGGGTAATGATATACGATTGATTTATTATCAGCCAATAAACCTCTTCAAATAAAAAAACTTCAAGTTGATTCTGTTCGAATTCTTAAAACGTAGTGTATTTCTTAACATTCACAGCCAGAAAATATTTGACTTAACTAGAATACAGTGTGTTCTAATCCGTCTTTGGAATCTAGCCGTCTTTAAGAGAAGGGTTATAGATTGGCTAATGTAATTCTTAGTTTCGACAGTATGAGGTCATTAATAAATTTTTAACAAATAACATCTACCTTTTCTATTAATTCTTATAGATTAAACCAATCGGACCTTTTTTGTTTTTTAAGTAGTCGCCATTAAGAATGATATTTTTGTGGTAAAAGTATTAGTAAGAAAAGTTCACATTCGCTGCTCAACTGTTTAACCTTAAGACTGTACTCAACTAAGTACATGCATTTGATTCATGAGTCTATAAGTAGATAGGTGGTCAACAACTTTTCGCTGCACTGTTGTTTGTTATTGTTTGTTTGAACAGAAATATTAGTGCAAGAGGGCACCAAATATATATGCGCCACACTTTTGTGTGAGAGCTGTGATACTGCCCGAGTGCCCAGATCGAAGCATGTGGTTTTCTTAGGGGGCCACACCCCGAGCCTTCGACCTAAAGGTCTAACCCACAAGGCAGTGGAGCATCGTGAGGAGATGCAGTCCCATGTTAGCCGGTGACAAATGGTTGGTTCATACGCCATTTGTTCCTTCAGGATACTGGAGCCCATGTGCACCATTGGTTTGGGATCCGGTTAAAGCGCCGGACATTTGCTTTTCGTTCTCTCAATTTCGTAAACAACACCCCCACCACGAGAAGGCAGTGAGTAGGACTTCCCTGGTAGAGGCTGTATACGCGTGGCCGTATCATAATGCATGAAATGTGTTTTGTTTCGAAATAATTGTTAGCACTTCCCAAAGTTCTGGACTGTTTATTTATTGAACTAAACTGATAGTGATGCACTGCTACTATGAACATACTACTTTGTTTAAGTGCTAATTGTAGGCTTGTGGTTTGATATAAGGTCAAAAGTTGAATTGTTTATTCATATTTATGCACTGGTATACTACAGATCTTACATTTAGATATGTATGACATTATAATTAGTAACATGAGGTTTTTTAATTTAAACACTTGCTGGTTTTGTGTTATTGAGGTTTTAATTAGAAAGGGTAGCATGAGATCTCATTAAAATACACTCTTAAGTAACAATTGAGATAAGGTTTAATTAAGGATAAAATAACTAATCATTATTGTTTTTAATGACATTTTCGATTTTGACACCAAACCTGTCAGTATGTATGTACCTATTTTGAATTGTTTTTTCCATTAAACCCAAGACATAAAATGGACACTAATTTTCTGAACATTTCTGACTGCAATGTATTAGTAAACGTATTATATCGTTTATCAGAGTCATTTTTGCCAAGAGATATGTTCTAATGTTTTGGGAATTTTCTGTATATGACCCTGTTTTCCTCTTTTGACGAGAATAATGAATTTAATAGTATCCTTGTGAAACCCTGTACTACTGCACCATATACTCACAAATTGGTTAACAAACAAACATTTTGCCTGCGACACAGGTAACATATGCCAGGCAAGCACTTTTGTCATTACAAAGATTTTGGTAGTCACCAAACGTTTATTATCCGTCAGTACGTTCTTAGGCAATGGTAATTTGGAGGATGCCCAGAAGTCTTTGAGTTCCATAAAACTCAGTGTGCAATGAATGTGAACTTAGTGACTACTTCAGAAATTGTTTCAATATGTTTTCGCTCATCTAAATCCCCGCTAGTGTAAAATTCCGCAATAATGAGTAAGAGCTTATGAGGTCGATAAAATATCATCTAATGGCTTCAGAAAACACAGAACGTAACCATTTTAACTAAGTAATCAAGTAAATATTCGTGTAATGGACTTTATGTCGCACATTTTTTCAGTAGTAATAACATTACTTAGATATTCAAACCGATGTAAACAGTTCGGCTAGAACTCGCAACCCAGTAGTTAGAAATCGAGTGATTCAGTTATTGATGCATTTGATGCAGTGCATATTCCATTTAAATGATCATATAAATGAGTGAGAGTGTTCTTAATATATTCAATCTCTGTACGGAAAAATTCTTAGTAAAGTAAGCTCAGCTTAAACATCTTTAACACCATTGTAATGTTCGTCTAACTTTGTAAAAATAAAGGGATAATTCTTATATCGAATTTTCATTGAATTTTCTCTTATCTACAAGTAATAAAATAGTAATGTTTCCTAAAAATCACCATTATGTAGTTATTTCATTTATTTCAATGCGTAGTACTACCTTTTATATTTTTGTAATCACATGCCGTTTTATCTGGTGCATTTCTAAATACCTTAGATATGTACTAATTTGTTTAATGTACTTTAAATATTGCCCCGTTAATAGAACGTTTTTGTTGTAGATGTGTTTGATTTTGTAGTTAACTGCTCCAAGGAATATACTCAAGCTTGTTTTCTGTTACTTATCCAGTATTCAGCTAACAAGTGCTTTACTTATGCTTACCTCCAACAACCAGCATCTCCAGCGATTTTCTCTTCTCACAAAGTAAGGAGAGGGTTAGAAAAGGTCAGTCCTATGAAATTCACACCTCATCTCACCCTTCGGATTTCTGTCTCCGGTAGTAGAGGATTTCGAAGTGCGGAGCTTACACATCAGAACTTCTCATGAAAAGTCTATGAGTGACCATCGTCAAGCAGTTTTCCCTTATACTCTACGGTTACTCTTCCAGATCACTAAGGATGTTACTTACCCGGTTTACTTTCAGGTCCCTCAACGAGAAATATCTTTTCGCAGTGTGAATAACCTCCGACAACATCAGAGATAATCTTGTTGATAATCAAATCCCTTTCTCGCCTCTTAATATTTTCCCTATCCTTATCGCCCTCCCAACATGTATATCGCTATCGCCATGTGTCACCAGTGCTAAAGATTCTAGTTCACGAAATGTTATTTCTGGTTCCCTGAAACCACGTGTTGGAGCTTTCAACGTCCAAACTTTTTCAGATAGGACAACAGGCCTTAGCTGAGACTCTAGAATCTCGTGTCATCGATGTATGTGGCGTATCCGAAACGTCCACAAAGGATCCAAGTGCATTCACTCATTCAAATAAAAAAGCTAATGCTATTCATCTTCTGTGTATTTGCAGTCCCCACTGCTAATTCCCATGGTCTCGTTGGTGTAGATATTACATTCGGTTAAAAAATAAGATAGGGTCTCTTGTAATGGATTTTTATAGACAGTGGCTCGTGTGCTATCCGACCAGACTGGATAATACAAATTCAGAAAGATGTGGATACACACCGTTGCTTCTGCCTGTGCTCCCAATTATTTTTATTTGGTTGAAGCGAACGATGAATTTTATAGGAAACGTGCAACTTTCAAAAGGCTAAATGCCCGTATACAGTAATAGAAATAAGTGATTTTGATGCGCAAGTAAGTAGTTCAAATCAAAACGAAAGGCACTTTGATGGACCTTACAACACCGCGGTCCACCTAAAAGACTGTCTGCTGCAACTATGCTCGTATAACCGTTTATTTTTAGAAAGCAGTAACTTTAAGCATAAGGAAAAACATCGTCTGACATGGCGACCCCTTCAATCGACTTAACGGCGAACTCACACCATGTTCTCATCAGTCATCGGTGAAGAGGGTCGATTAAAGACTGTCACTCATTCTGGAACATATGTTTAAACTCAGATCACGCTTTAGTGCGCGAGCACGTATTTGTCTGGATCACATTAAACACGGAAACAAAACTCCTTAGATTTCCATTTAATGGTGAAAAAGTAAAGAATGTATCTCAGGAACGACTAAAGAAGGAGTTATTCACCCATGAAACTGATATCCAACGCGAGGTGGCTCGGCGTGAAATCCAAACACCAGTATGATCTAGCGGTAACTTGAACCAAAAGGTTAAAAAAATCAGTGGGTTTCAGCGGCGTTTTCTGAACTGACAGATACTCAAAAACTCATCGGAACATGGTGAGTAGCGGATGGAGCCTAAACATAGGGTGATAAAAAACCTACTCAATGATCGTGAGCAGTAGTGCGTATCAAAAGCGAAAAAGTAGCGGCGATAAGAAACAGACTACTATTCATACTTATCATGGAAACATGCCTCAAAAATCTGACTGCTCGTGAAACTTTCTCGAAAAAAGATGGGACTATTATTCACTCTGATTGTGAGGTTCTGCAGCAGTATCTGTCATTGCAAGCTGTTACCAAATGAGTACATTAACTTTGTACAGACTCTACTCGAACACTCCTGGTCGAATCTCACTATTCCTCTTCAATTTTGCCATCGACAACATTCTGGAAACAGCTCTGATGGGTGTAAGTAATGGCGGTGTGGATCTGTTGCCTGGAGAAAGACTTCTCGACCTTGAGTATGCGGATGATATTGTGTTACTGTGCGATAATGCCCAAGGCATGCAATCCGCACTTAATCAGTTGGTAATCAGTGCCAGTAAGTATGGTATGTTGTTTGCACCTTCGAAGTGCAAAGTACTTCTACACGACTGGCATGACCCTAAACCCGCACTCACCCTGGTTAGTGAGCGGATAGAACTAGTCGAGAAGTTCATGTATCTGAATAACTGAGTAAGTGCTAGCGCAGGCGTATAGTGAAAGCCAGAGCGGCCTATGCCAATCTGGGCCATCTTTGGCACCTTCGTGATCTTAGTCTGGCTGTAAAACGTCAGATCTACAACACGGCGGTGAGAGCAGTTTTGTTCTATGCTTGTGAAACTTGGCCTTTCCGAGTTGAGGATGTTAGACGACTCTGTGTTTGATCATCGTTGTCTCCGAAGGATTGCTGACATCCAGTTGCATACCATGTTAGTAATGCAGAGGTTCGGCATCGTGTGTTCGAGCACAGTGACAACCATTCATTCGGTGTCACTTCGGTGGCTTGTACATATTCTACGAATGTCGTCCCAAAGAATTCCACGTCGTGCATCATTCGCCGACAGTGGGACTGGTTGGAAAAAGCGAATAGGTGGCCAGTGTTTGACATGGTGTCATGGTATGAAGGGAAGTGTACAGGATTGACGCCTGTTAGTCCTTTACGACTCTTTGGTTGGGGTCCTAGAGATGGTGCAACACAGCGGCTAGAGACTTTATTAGACATGGTTCAGAATAGAAGCCAGTGGCGATCCTGCTGTAGTTTTTTTCTTTCCTTACGTTAGTGAACGTAACTTCTTTAACTGAAAGCATTATTTGTGGTTGTATCTTAACCGAACTGTTTCTCCCATTATAATAATAATAATTTCATTCTTATACACTAGTTTCCGTTCGTTGTTCTTCTTTCACTATATGCGCTCTGCATTCTCTATCGCTTCACAACCTCACTGTTATTGTTTGGCGAGTATATATTTGGTGCCCCCTTGTACCAATGTTTATGTTTTCAAATAATAATACTACTAATCTAGTCAGCACATATGGAATTGTCACTCTCAAGCGGTTTTATTCGGGGCTATCCACTTTCGATATTTTTATTTAACTTCGTCATAGACAACCTTTTAGTGATAATGCTCTTTTCGTCTGACTTTTCGGGGGTTGATCTACAGAGATTCATTTGTTGACTTCGGATACTGAGATGGCATAGTTCCGTTTCATAAAGATACTGAAAAATTCCAAGGTCTTCAGACCGTAAGCAGCAATCCAAGTATATTTTGGATGAGTTTTTCTATTCAAATCCAAAATGTTGCTTTAGGACTGGTCTACACCAGCGCTTGGACTTCGACCATGCTCTAATACGGGCACGCATCTGCTTGCGCCTCACTGGACGCAAAAAAGCCACATTGAAAAGACCCATTAGAACTGAGTTGAGCAACGAGAAAACCAAAAGTAAGTTCCAGGAACAACTGAGGTCACACTTAGGTAGTTCTGAGAACGAGGCTGACCCAGATGTTGCTTGGAAAGATATACAAACAGCTGTGGAAACAGCAATAAAATCTATTAGTGACTTAAACCACAGAGTTACAAAGAACCAGTAGATTTCTTCAAAGTCTATCACACTGATGGATTCTCGCAAACTCGTCCCATCAGGTTCCGAACATGATAAAGAGCGACAACAAATCAGATCTAGGTTAAGAAAAAGTCTAAGAAACGACCGTGAGCAGTGGTGGGCAACGAAAGCAAAAGAGAAGGAAAAGGTGGCGACTATAGGGAACACAAGTCAGCTTTACAGACTAATAAAAGAAACTGGAATTAATAAGTCAAGTGTAAGTGAGATTATATCGGAAAAAGACGTTACACTCATCTGCTCCCAGTCCACGCGTTTAGAACGATGGACGTCTATCAATAAAAGGACGAGTATATTGCGCGGCAGTCCGTTCTGTTTTAATTTACGGCAGCGAAACATGGCCATTAAGAGTAGAAGACACTCGTAAGCTGTTAGTATTTGACCACAGATGCCTAATAAATATTGCTGGCGTCTGCTGGGATAACCGGGTAAGTAATAGTGAGGTTAGACGCAGGGTATTAGGGAATGATGGTAAATCAGTTGATGAGGTTATGAATCTTCATCGACTGAGATGGTTGGGCCACGTGTTACGTATGCCTGAACACCGATTACCACGACGTGCAATGCTATCCGGTATTGGAAATGGTTGGAAGAAAGTTAGGGGTGGCCAAACAAAAACGTGGCATCAGTGCTTGAAGACACTAACCTCCAGTCTGAGCCATGTTGGTAGATGCAGACTACTTGGTTGGGGTCCGCGTGACTTTCGTAACCGATGGTTGGAGACTCTTGGTGACATGGCTCAAAATCGATCACAATGGCGTCGGTGTATACACTCCCTGTCTTCCCTTAAACTGAGAGATTAAAATCGCTTCATATCCTTCTTTCTACGAACTAATTCTATATTCCGGTACTGTATCCTTATATGCAATCTTTCTCCTATATATTACCACCTTTAACCTAAACACTCCTATGAATCCGGTGTTCATCTTGCTGTGCTAATGAGGTATGGCAACCTGGACCGATGCATATATGTGCCTGGTCCTACGTTGTAGCTAACTAACTAACACCAGCGCCTGGATGATTTATAGAAAGTGAAGTAGTTAAACATGTCGATCGCTTCAATTATCTTGGGAGTCATGTCAGTTCCACTGGCTTGATGTGTGATGAAATGTCGTTTTGTATTTATAAGGTTCGATTGGTTTTTGCCAACTGGCGTCACTTGTGGCATAGATGAGTTTTTTGTCTGCCAACCAAAGGACGAGTTTATTGCTCAGCAGTTCACTCCGTCCCACTTTGTGTGAAACTTAACCATTATGAATAGAGGATATCCGTATGTTACTGGCATTTGATCATAGGTATCTTTGAAAGATTTTGGGATCACCAAGTAAGCAATCCCGAGGTTGCGGATAAAGATGGCAAGTTGATTATTAAAGTAGTGAATCTTTATCCAACAAGTTGGTATTTCTTATGCCAAACCATCACCCTCCTTTGTTTTCCGATTTAGGAGTAAGAACAGATTAGAAGAAAGCTAGGGGCCTTCAAAGCAAGACATAATACCAGTCTACTTAGTCGTTAAAAATTGGACTGAGCCATGTAGGTAGCTGTAGACTACCTGGTTAGGGGTCGCGTGGTTATCGCAACTAATTGTTAGGGACTTTAAATCTCTTGGTTCAAAATAGTTCTTAATGGAGGAGGGACATTTATTTCTTGTTTTCTTCCAGAACCTAATCCCGATATCACCCTATAAATTTTCATTATTATTATTGATACTGTTACTACTTCTACTACTCTTGGATTTGTCATGAAGTTTTTTTCTTTGTGCTAATGTGGCAACTTGAACCAATGCTCATATGGATAATAAAATATTTATCACTCAAATTTATTTGTTTAATGCAAATTTTTAACATGTTCGTGTGGTTCATATATTCCTAATTCACAGAGAAGACAAAAGTTTGTGGAAGCACAAAATATAACGTTTTTTTCGATTCTGGAAGAAGCATTACCAAAGGAACTTTGGTGCTATTTAAAATCAGGTAAGTTTCGATTCTTGCATCTTATATTTTTTCTGCGTTTACGTCACTCGTACAAAACAGACTACTGGTGACGATAACTTCTACACGTTTAAGATATTTAAGAGTAATGGGTTTTTAAATTGTATATCATTATCAGTGAAGTCTGTAAAATACTGGTAGTCATATTTCCATTTTTATCAAGGTTTCATAGTGAAATACATACTTTAGTAGCTTGTTTCATATGAAATCTAAAAACGTATGCCTAGCGCCTAATGTCGCTGTATTGAAATTCACTGATTATGTTTAGTAATATGGGTTTTTTTGTAGATTTGTTTTTTGGACTCGTTAAGACACTTCAAATTTTCAAGAAAATCCTCTCAAATTCCTTTTTTTTTATTTGTATGTTTCCATTTTCAAGAATCTCTACAGAATCGCAGAAGTAACTGCTAGATACTGTTAAATACTTTCGCGTACTTTTTTCTTCGTATATCCAATCACAAGTAAAGGATTTTAATCATAATGAGATAAACAATATTAAAGACCTGGAAATTAATTAACGACCACCAATGATTGATAAATTCACATCCATGTACCTTTTGAATCTTAGAAGCAGTCACCTATTTCATTAATTCGTTCTGATTCTTGATTTTGACTATCAGACCTGTATTCTGTTTTTATCTTCACTCATCTTAGTATTGAATCTATAAATGATAGAATATTCATGTATTTAAGTCATTTTAAGAACTATGAAGGTAGTGTAATATAACTCAAAGTGACTTGCTAATCTTAACCTGTTAGATGTTCTTTGCATTATAATTCATGATATTATCACAAACTTTATTGTTGTATGTACTTTAGTGGTATTATTGTGAACGAGAACACAAGTGTGAACAACGAATGTATTTTAATACAAAATTGCAGAGTATCTTGGTAAAATTCAAGAACCATCCACTGAATACTTCATCTACAAATTTTCATCATTTGTCTTTCACATTCTGTATGATTATTCAAGTTCGCAATTCCTTTCTATTTTCCCTTGTCTTCAACTCTGGCTTCTTAGCCTTTTGCTACCAGGTTTGCTACTTCCGATTGGTGCTACACACTACTTATGTCTGTCGATATAAGTACCATGAACCACAGTATAAGCAGTTCTAATTTTATTAAGTGGACTGTGTACATCAAAATAATTGTAATCAGAGATTTAAGGATTTATAACTTGGTCTAAATTAGTTTTTCTGAACTTTCGTTTGGTCACAGAACCCATAATTTTCAAGTGACATTTTCAACAGAAAGTCATTTATCTACACTGAAAATCGACTTTATTGAACTAAGGAATTTTGGTTAATTTGTTCATAGGTATAATAGCAAGTCAACTTAAGTAACATTATGTAATGTAAAATTTATTCTGATTTCGATTGATAATTTGGTTTTTTTTGTGTTCAGGCTATGGTGGGACGTAATATCATCTATTGTTCAAGTACCTCATTATATTGAAGTGCCTCATGTTTTCTGTTTTTTCTTTCAATAAAGACACCATTCCTAAATCTAAACATTCGAATATGGTTTGTGAAAATAACTGTTCAACACTGGCTATTTCTTCTCCCACATCCACTGTGCCAAATGTAACTTCATCTGGAAATATGTCTGAATTAAATAGGGTTAACCCGATTCATTCCAGAGATAAAGAAATTCATCCTGCCTCAAGTGTTAATAAGAAGAATATGTCTCTGAATCATCCCCGTACAACACGCCTCGTCTATTCATCTACTCGTGGTGATAATTGTACGGATCTTTCTTTATGTTCAAATGATAGTAGTGTTTCACAAGAATGTACATTTCGGTTAGGAAATGATGAACCAGTGAATAACCATACTTCTGTACCATCATCACTTTCAGAGCAGGTACTTTTTTATAATTTTACATTTATATTAAGGAGAGAAGTTATGTACTTTTATTCAGTGAGATAATTGCTGTCAAATTAGAAAAATATGACGTTAACGTACTCTAATAGACGATTAGTCCATATATTTCCATTTACTTGTTACTATCTTGAATTGTGGCTAGTTCGTTTTATGACTCTGCTTTTAGTCAAGTAATTATCAGTTAGGTTGCATAAATTTACTCACTTAAAACTTTCACTCATCTCACGTCTTATGCGTTTCAGCAAAAAATTACAAGGCCACTACGATTGCTTATCATTTTAAGTTTTTCAGTCATACAGTCATGTACAACTCAATATAGAAAAATTCAAAATCAAGAGTTAACAACATCAGTCAGTCATGCAAATTGAGACACATCTCTATCGTCCCTAGTTTTCATACCAAATTAGCACGGAGATGTGTAGCACATAATGCTCAGGGAAAACTAAGTTTATTGTCTTATAATGTTATCTATTCTGTCAATAATAAAGAAACAATGTCGAATTGCTGGTTTGTAAAATATAAAAATTACTTTTTTGTCAGAGTCCAGTTTATTTAAGACAACTCTGCGTAGTAGCTGCGATCTCTTGTAAAAGCAGTGACGATCATTTATGACATGAAATAACCTTTCACAGGTGTTCACATGCATAGGAAATTGTTTTAATTTGGCGCAAATAGTAAAAAAGAGTTTCTATTTAAACTCAATACTTCGTAATTCGGAAAAACTGACTTAGTCTAGCTGTTTCAGTTGTTTCTGAGTCTTATTAGTTCCTCGCTACAAAGTTTTGTTTCTTATCCTACCTCCTTAGCCTGATTCGTATGTGGCCGTCTCTCTCGCTCAAACGATAATTGTAAAGGTTCCATCTGTCCCTAACTCTGTTGTTCCAGATACTGTTTCTGATGACAATCATATGGAGAGGGACACTGATATGAAGGAGGATAAACTAGTTCACAAGAAATCCACGTCACTACTTGCTTCAGTTACATCTGGTTTATCAACTTCAACTTGTTCTAATTCAACTAGTAATAATAATAGAGCCAAATCGAACTGTACACCATCAAATTCAAAATCTTGTGAAACAAAACAATCACCTCCATCAATGAATATTACTTCAAATAAAACAACTCTTTCTAATAATTCGAATGTAAGTTCACCTTCTTCTGGGGCTGCTGCTAGTAGTAGATCCAATACATGCGGTTCAACCTCATTATCAACTGGTTGTAAATCAGGCGGTAAAAATGCTAACAAGGATGAGTATACTTTAAAGTTAGTTTTCTGTTATTTTTAATTGGGTTCTTGAAATAGTGTTTTATATAAGTCACTTATATGACATCAAAGGAACTTAATAACCAAGCATGTATTTACGTATTAAGCTCTGATCCCTGTTGTATTCATTTATATTACACGTTACCAAGTTAATGCAACTACGAGAGTTTGAAAACGTCATGATTTTGATACAAGTGAATTCTAATTGTATTTTAATGAATTGGGATCATTTAGGATATCCAAAGCCTTTCTGCTACTACTGTACATACTTCCCGCTATCCAAACCAAACAATGCTGATAAGAGTTGAATTCGGTTACAGCTTTGAGGGGACAATCAGTACCTCCACTTATCTTCAATTCTACCAATGTTTAACGTTCAGAAATAACGAACCCCCAACTTACTTTAAAAACCCAAACTTAAGTACTCAGATGCAGTCGTAATATATCTCGTATTTAAATTCCTAAATATTATAAATCCTCATTACAGTCCAGTTACTCGTATTGCTCAGTATTCTTCGAAGACGGTTGAACAGGAACTTAATTATATGTTCCAAATAAACAAGGTTAAGAGGGATCAAGAATCACAATAAGAAAAACGTTAGTATATTAGTAATTTTACACGAGAATATTCTAGTGTTTTCTCCAAGTATCCACTAGTGCTGACTGGCTAAGACATCGCCATTCATTCAAACTATTTCCCACTAACACAACTTGCACTATGTTTAATAAAACGTCAAACATGAATAATATTTCTGACATCCACAATATTACTGTTATTTAGAGCTCGATTTCGTGTTTTATAAAAGTTAGAATTTAACAAATATCAACATTAGACTAAGCAATTCTGACACCCAAGAACAGATCAAAGAGTGTGACCTTCCCAACATCCCACCAGTCATTAGCTTATTAGAATTCAGGTTGTGTAAATGAAAGTTGTATAAAAAAGAACGATAAAATTATAATGAATGTCGAGTTTTAATATGATTCATAAATATGTAGATGCTAGCCATGAGTTCAATAAAACAAAAATCAGAATAAATTCTATACCAAAACTCGTCCATATAGTTCTAAATCATTGCATATTTAGAACCTTTATATGTTCGAGGGTTCTTTAATCTTAACCACTTAGTTTCTGCATTATTAGTGTGTACACCTGTCGTCGGGTCTACAAAAGTTTGTTTATGGACGACCCTTCAATAAATGTAGCCTCGTTTGTGAAGGCGTGTATAGGCTCTTAATCATCTGTGTACACTGTTGTCCTAGATAAAACATACTATCCTACTATAGGTAAAACTGTTTATTTTTATTATTTAAATCCCACTGAAAATAACCTTTTTGTGGTATTTAGTCCTGTATTCCGCACACCTGCCAATTATTTTTAAGAAAAAGCTACGTACCCAAACCGCATGTACACTTCTCTATATTATACTTTCTTTTCCGAACAACTATTTAGACGCTTCATTCTCAACTTTGAAATACATTTCTCGACAGTAGCGTTACCATCGTACTGCTGTTAAGTCTCAGCCCATAGTTATGTAAGGTGCTATCCCTCACTTGTCTGGGGTTCTGTAACCAATTCTTGATCACGTCATTATTCAGAATTGCCGAACTATGAAGTCCAGTGAAAAATATAAGTCCCAGCAACAAACTATCTGTAATTGTTTTTCAGAATTCGAACAATTCAACACATTAATCAATCATGTAATCTGATAAATCTGTGAATGATGATAAAGGGAACTATGTGTATGAAATCTGTGAGGATTGTCGTCGCTTCAGTCTATGATCTGTAGCACTGAGTCTGCTAACACAGTCACTGTGTATGCTAACAATCGATAGCCAACACAACGACCTCAATGGACCAACCAGGATACCAGAAAAACCAGCCAGCTTTATCTTATATTCATATATTCTGATTTAAAGACTCACGTTATTATGTACATAGAATAAAAAACGCAACACACCATAAATATTAATTCTCATTGTACACATAACCAGGGCATTTGTGATACAGATCTCAGCAATAAGTCTAAATTATTTGTTGTAATTTACGGTCAGTAAAAGAAGTATCAAATATTAAGGAAACGAAATTAGTCAAGTAAAAGTTCGCGATTAGAACCAAGTAAAATACCATAAACCAGTTGTTTGGTAGACGCAGATTAAATTTACAAATATACTAAATCCCTAGACAATGATTCTCACAGAATTATCACATTTTCACCAATCGCTTCCTCGAGATAAATTTCACCGTCAAAACTTGATGCAATATTTTTCGAGATACATTTTTGTCTGCACATTTGTAAAGTTAACTCAACCATATATCATACATATAAAAGTTTTTTTATTGTCAAGTTTCTAATGTATATAAAATTAGTGGTTATTCTATCCAATTATTGTATTTCTTAGGTCATTACTGATTCGCAATATGTGCATTGTCATCCTAATTCAGAATGTTTTTTTTTCAGTTTCACTGCTAATGTTTTTTAAATGCGAAACTTAGGGAATATTTTGTTAGAGTTAAAACTACGTATTATTATTATTACTACTTATGTTGTATGTGCAAGTATGTAGCAGCAATCAGACGTGGAATGCCTGTCAGCAGAACATTGAAATGAGGAGAACTGTTGGAAAATCGGAGAGTAATCGAAACAACAACGGAATTAAAGGAATAGTGGAATATGTAAAGGGCAACGCAAAGAAACTGTGCAAATGATATATTTAATGCATGATTTTCACATTTTACTAATTCACTTCAATTTTGCATAAAACAATAAATTGGTTCGCCCCACTTGAGTTCTCCTTCTCTACACTACTACCTAATGAGATTGATTTCATCATTGATAGTCGATTACATAATACATCCTTCGATATTCAGGACCAATAATCGGTTTTAGATGCTTTCATTATTGTCGTGATATAACTATCTACCTGATTAAAGCATGACATTGGATCACAAATTTAAGTCGTAAATTTTCGGTGTGGTGAATCAAAAGAAAAGCAAATTCATGAAAAAAACCCTTAAACATCAGTTCAATTTTCACTAACCGAATGTTCAAAATAAGTTAATCGATGGGCAATAATCCATCATTACTAAGTGTAAATAAATTTATTTACATCTTGATCACTTCTCTTGTCTTGGTAGTTTTATCGGTCCTGTTAGTTTGACAGATAACAGAATATCAATATGGACACAGTTTGTTGGATTTCAATTTCATTAAGCCACTTGTGCACGAGGTTGTGATATCCAGTTATCTGTCAAACATACTATACAGGAGTCCGCTTTTGAACCATACAACCGGTACTTCACTACAAATGTTTCTGAATTACTTCTCTCATGGTCAAGCCTCCAAGTCAACAATGAAGTTGTAGGATGTGGAAAATTAGACAAAAGAGGATTCTGAGAACCTTCATCGACTGGGGTGTAATAGCCTTGAGTATTCACCCATAACCTCATATTGTGTCTACCCGGCAAAATAGAAGCAGGTTAGATGAAAACTAAGTGTATCCTGACCAGAGCATAATAGCAGTTTAAAAAATCCACTAACCGGTGGTCTAAGCCGCGGAGACCTATCCCTCCCAACTGAGGTTTACAAACAATAATCATAGATATTTCGAGGCCATATTTCCTAACTTTGAGTCTGTCAGTGGTACAAATATTATTGATGCAAGTATTTTATTATCTATTATAGTTTGATGTTAGATTGGTAATTAGTTGATAATCACTAAACCACTAATCGTACTTCAGTTCAGTATACTTTTTATGATCAAGCACATAACGTTGCTAAACTCCGATCTACAGTTGTAATTGTCAGTTCAGCACATTCACATATCGATTATGACCAATATATTGTTGCTTTTATTTCAATATCTATTTCGTAGGTTTGTATGACCTATTCACAATTTTCTTCATTTTGGATTGTTATCTGAATTATAGACTAGAAGCCGAGGCTAGAAATTTAAAATCGGAAATCCAGTCTTTACGTAGTTCAGAAATTCAGTTACGTGGTCAAGTTCAGCAGTTACTTGCTGCTGAACGAACATATCGCTCTGAAAGTTCTCAAGCTCAGCAAGAATCTGAAAGTTTGCAAGCCAAACTCAACCAGTTGACTCAACGCCTTCAGGTATGTAATAACCTTCACTATTAGGATCTCATTATTTCTTTAATCTTTTGATAAGTTATGTTTCCATCACCCTTTATTACTGTCGCTGTTGTAATTTTTAGTCAATTTACTAATTCGTTTATCTTGTTTTTTGTCTATTTTCTCATGGGGTTCACAAACATATTTATCTTTATGTATATTCTCAAACTCATCTTTTCGGCCGAAATTGGCTATGTTATGCAGCTATCAGATTGTCTACTATCTGAAAGTAACTGATCATCTATCGCTATATATTTCGAATTTCCATTTATTTAATAAATCACCTTTTTATCGACTTATCTCAGCTGTCATATTAAAAGAATATTATTGATATTTTATTTATTTATTTGTTTGATCAGAGGGACAGATTATATAATGCGTATGCATTTATAACAAAATCACCGAGTCAGCATAATAATTAATTATTGTACTTGAAGCCCTTTGATCTTGATTTTTCCATCGTTTTTCGATTATCGATAAAAGTCCGAAAATGTGTTTTTTAAATTCTTTTATTCACCTTCGAGTTCCCATATTTTGGCAAGGTTATATGATTATCAGGGTTACTTTATTTTGTTAATTCTCGTTGTGGGTGTTTTATTGGCCAAATCAATTTAGGTTATTTTTTAACTACATTAATACTGTTTTTCTTTTGCCTGTCAGTCATTTTTGCCTTAGTCTATATTTGGAGATTTGATTTTGCTACACTTCTCATATTTGACCTGATTTCATCTTTTAGGTCATATACACCCAGGCGTGAATTTCTCTCTAGTTTCTATTATTTTATTTCAAAAAGTTAAATATTGCTCAGACACCTGATTCAGGTCATTTTCTTATAGATTGATTAAACAAGTGGTTACACTTTTGTTATTGATTGAACACTACAACTAAACAAAATTCAATCCTTGATCCTACTTTTTTTATTATGATTTAATAAGTATATTTTAATACTTGTTCCTTCCTTCTCTTTCTTTAACATTTTCGTACACAATAATAATGATAGTGCGTATATACTCAATAAATGACGTCATTATTTCATGTGCACATTATTCCATTACTACTGACTGGGTGTTGTCTCCCTTTCTTTTTGATTGATTTTAACGTTTCCATTCATCAACTTCCTTCTTTTTCATGTCAAGTGTATTTTATTCTGGTATACACTAACAATCTGTATAAATTTGTATTATTTATTAAGTACAAAGAAAAAGGTCTCATGAATAGCTTTAAAACGCATATTATTGTTTCTACAGTCTACAGACTTTGAATATGGAGAAAACGTTAACGATTCATGTATATTGAATTCGTAATCAGGTTACGAAGCATGTTAAAGTAATCTAGTCTCAGTTTAATTTAACTTTACTAATTGATATGAGATATAATATGTTATTGTAAGATATACTTCTCCTATTATTCTTTTTGGGGTTGAGGCCTTTCCTTCTTATCACTAGCTAGGTACTAAAAATCCTGACATAATCCTTCTTGCGACAAAACTATCAGAAATACTCTTTTTATTTATTCATTAAATACTACCTGCAATTATTATTCTACACGTTTTTTTAGCAGAAACTGACTTAGATTTAATGCGTTAACACTTGATTACATTGTTTTATACTGGCTTGGTAAGTCCCAGTCTTTTGGAATAGAATAGATCATCCTTTAGTCTACTAAACGTTTGCAGTAACTGGATATTTTTTGTTATTACCTCTCCATTACTTTAACTGCTTACAGGTCATTAGTACTGTTAAGTCTTTACATTTTTCGTTTTCATTTATGCGTCAAATATATCTAATGCTCCGAAAGCTATTCTATTTACAATACCAAGGTAATTAGCTTGAGTCATTGACGATTGATGTTATCTCACCATAAATATGAACACCAAACGCCCCACTACTACATCAGAAATGGATTTTTTCATATTATTGAATCACTTGAATGAATTGTTAAGGATGATTATTTATTTTAAGTATATGATGCATGAGACTTCTCCATGATGTCATTAAAAAATCTGGTATAAAAATGAATCTTGTCAATTTCAAATCTGCATGAAAACTAAAAGTATTCTCTTCCTACTTAATTTTTCAAATTCACTAAGTATAAATCTTTACAACTATAAACCCATCTCTGGTCACTATATCTACTGATGTTTCGGTATCTGCTCTTACTTTGTGTTTTGCAGAAACTAATGATTGTTGGAGGAATATTGACCTAAACGTTTATTGTTAGTCAAAATCTTCAAATTATTCTAGCAATGCCCACCTAATTTAGTTTTGGAAACAGGAAATTCATCTGCGTTTGGTCTATTCTGCTGGATTTCAGTTTTTAGTGAAATTTATCCTCCACTTTTTCTAAATTCTGATCACCAATTGTTCAGTTCAGGGTCACCTAAAACTTAAACTCTTCTGATTTTATACGTAGTCATGTAGTTCTTTTCCAACTTAATATTACATACTTTGACTAGCCTTGTATCTTTTAAATCATTTATACACTAAGTTGTGCCACTGAGTTTCGTGTTACAGGCGGATCGTGCCAGTCTACAGGCAGCTGAGAAACGTCTCACTGAAGAGCGTAAATATCGTTTGCTTCTCGAACAGCAGTTCAAACAGCAATCTGGTAAACAAATAGAAGCAAGCTCCTCAGAATCAACATCTAACGAACCAGTTATTTCTAAAACTACAGATTCAAAGTAAGTAAGGTTTTATTTAATCTATACCTTCCTCGATAATGAGTGCTTTAGTCTCGACATTTATTACGTGTAATTAATTAGTTTGTATAAAAATAGTTGAGGTTAATGAAAATTAGGGAGATATATTTACTTTTTCAAATGAAAGATTGTATTCGTACACCATGGTGTGTTATCCTCGCACGGAGTGATTACCCACCATTAAATTACTCGTAACTTATCAGACAATTAAAATATATTATCTTCGTAATTCAACATTTCTAACGGATGTCTTTAGGTATATCTGCATAATAAACCCAGCTCTAAACAACTCATAAAATTCTAAATGAATGTTCAACTAGGTATAAATTTACAGTAAAATACACATCAAACTCCAAAGAATTCGTATTTTAATATTTAGAGTCTGGTTATTAAGATTCAGGAAATATATTTTCATGGTTCCTTTGGCTAGAATGTTCTTAATTTGTTCGGCATATCGTTTGTCCATGATTATATATATAGTTGATTTTTGTCTAGTTTCATATCGTCACATCATTCCGTTGACCGTTTGGCTAAGGCTACAATGATCATGATATCTGCCGAGTTTTAATGTGTTATTATGAAATTATTAGTTTATGACTTGTCACTTAAATTTGTCTAATTTTTACTGTCTTTTCTCGTCTCTTTAGAAATTTTTTTTCCTATTTCAGAGCTTCAATGACTGAATCTCGAAGTACTTCATTAAATTCCTGTGATCCCATATGCGTTGAAGCATGTAAAAACAATGAATTATGCGCAAAACGAAGGCAGGAACTAGAATTAGAATTGCAAAATCTTACAAAAGCTTTAACTCTTAAAAATAATCAACTTACAGCACTGAACTCTGAACGTTTTTCACATGGTGGACTAAGTGAATCCAATGATAAGACATGGAAAAAGCAAACTAAAAATGAACGAACAAAACAATCTAATTCTGTAGAACAAAACTACAATATGAGCAAACGGCGGCAAAAGCATGAAATAACTGAGACTGAATTAAGTGATCTTGCCTCTCGTGTAAACTCTTTGCAAGAAGAAAATCAACGTCTGACAGACACCTTAAAAGAGGAAGACAAAATGAAACAGGAGCTTATGACGGCTTACCATTCTTCTCTAAAAGAGATAACAGAATTAAATGGTTTGTTTCAGTTGCTTTATTATTTACCTTTTGTCATCATATAACTGATTATTTTTGATTTTAATGTAATACTATAAATATTCATAAGGTCTGGTCTGTGGTCTGACATAGCTACTATGGTACACATATAAGTCTCAATATTAAACTAATTGTACGGGAATGCAAGACAATTATAGGCGAAACCCCATCATTAAGCGATGGCATTTACAACTCATACATATTTCCAGGTAATTGGATTGATGCAGGTAAGAAATATTGTAGTTAATAATCCTTAGTCATGTGAATATCCAAAATAATCATCATGACTCACTCACACTTGCATCATTCAACCTTATTACGTCTTTTGACTTGACTTCTTCGGTTTATTAGTCTAGTTGCCAACTATTGATCTGAGTTGACTTGTTTAAAGGAAAGTTTTAAAACTTTAGGACACTCCATTAAAAAGAAGAATATATTTGTAAAATCTCAGCGAATGAATTTTTAAGTAAATCCAACGTTTCGCCTGGCAATCTGGTCCAAGCTTTTTCAAGGAAAATATAATCAAATAACATTCCGTTTGATAAATTTGTATGATAGAATGAGCAGATGAGGTTTGTTATAACTGTGTGATACACGAGCGCAATACGTTCCGATTTAGCCGAAAATGACTATGTACAAGGCGTATGTAGATGATACAGTAGTCATATGTAGTAATAATAAAGGTCAAAATTGTTTGTTAAGGAAACTCAATATCTTTAAAGTTACGTTATACTTTCATGTTAAGAAAAGAATAATAACCTGCTACCTTTCTTAGATATCAGTCGAAAAGATGAACTTGTGTCATGGAGCCTGCATGTTTGTCCCCTAAATCATTCACTAGGTGAGAACTATATCAACGCAAGTCTCGTCCATAATTTTTCTATCCGATTATTATTCACTTGCCATCCCAATGCCGTGGTACGGCCGAGGGTGGGGACAGCCAGTTCTCCCTCTCGAAATGCTCTCGAACGGCCACGCGTATACAGCCACTATCAAGGAAGTTCTGTTCACTGCCTTCTCACGACAAGGGTTTTGTTTACGAAATTGAGAGGATGAAAAGCGAATGTCCGGTGCTTTAACCGGGTTGGTGTATACAGAGCGTCCACCTAGGGGTGTTGGAAAACCTGATTTCAAACTAGTGAAGCACATGAACTCCAGTATCCTGAGGGGAAATGGCATACAAACCCATATTTTGTCGCCAACTACCCTGGGACTGCATATATATTTTTTATTATCAATTTGCTTTTGTTGGTTCAAATTATCAAGCTTTTAAAAAAAAATTAACTACTCTTCCAGCTACACTTACAAAGAAGGAGTACCAAATCGTCGAACTTAACAAGCGCTTAAATTGCCTTACTCCAAATCTCTGTGAGTATGTAAGCAGAATGAATGCTTCAACATCAAATTGTGCTAAAGTTTCAAACATTTCGATCCCTTTGGATGGCATTCCTAACGAAGAATGTGTAATAAACTCATATTCTGTCACAGATACTTCACAGATGTACACAAACTTTAACAAAACACAAATAGATGAGCACAACCATATAGACAGAATTGTTTCTAAATCTGGGTCGACAAACAGAATGAATTCTTATAATCAGTCTTACTCCCTGACTCCATATGAAACATCTGCGCCATTGAATAATCTATCAAATCAAAAGTCAAGCATTTATTTTGCTGATCGTTGTGCCAAATCAAAGCCTTTCTTCACATCCCCCTTTCCTGTTACTGATAGAAAATTTCATGGAATTTCTGAAATAAATAATTCCACTAATCTTAATAATTTAGACTATTTCGGTCATCTTACTTCGTCAGAAGAGGTTATTCCATCGTCGTCGTCACTAACCAATACTGGACTAGGTTATCAAACAAGTCTAAATGACCATTGTCACATAAATAATAGAATGCATTTTCGTCCGGACAAACTATCTAATTCAAACGCCTTTCATCTCAGTCATTTCGAAACCCTTGGTATGAAATGTATGAATGGAGGATACACGTCATATGATAATGCTGTTTTAAATAGAGTTTTACCAACCAGATCTATGCCGTTGTGTAGTACCAGACCAATGACTATCGGGAATTCAGCCCAAGCTTCGTCACCCCCGCCTTTGTTTGTTCCACCTCCTGGCCTCTTACATGGTGATATTGCTTCTAGTGTTTTGCATTATTCACACTCTATTAATGGAACATTATCATTGCCATCTTTAGAAGTGGTTGCAAATTCTTCAGTTTGTGTCACTGAGTCCATGTCAACAACCCCAACTGCAGTTAGTTCATATAGTCCTCGGATTGCACCTGACTCATATTCCACAGATCCAGTGCATACAGTTGGTCACCAGGAAGATCTATCATCTCAATCGTACAGCAGTTTGAATTTTAATAGTTCAGTATGTGACAACTTTACTAATCTCAACCCACATTCGATATTCATGACATCTAATGAACCTAGTTGTTTTCAATTTGGGATGAGAGGTTCCACTGATGATAAGCCCAACTCTTTTGATTTCACTACATTTGGTCCCGTTGGGTCATCATCACCAGCCGGTACTTTCATCCACTCAAATTTAAATAGTTCTAACTGCAATAGTTCTATCTTGTCAAATTTAACTTCAACAGGTTTACAGAGTAGACAAGTGTGTTTAGATTCACAAAATACTGATACCTTAAGGTTTCCTATGATGTCTCCATCAGTTTCGCATTCAGATGCCATCTCAAATTCATCTACGATGTAGTAGCAATCAGACATTATAAGAGCTGAGTTGTTTTTGTCTTATCGTATGTTTACATCAAAAATTCTTATTTTGCTGTATTTCCGTTATTAATTTTTATCCGGACAGCAGTGTGGAAAGAAAACTAAGTTTTATTAACTGTTTAAGAGCTTTTCGAAACTCGTGATTCGTCTTACGGGGACCCAACTTTGCATTTTGATAACCTTCAGAGAGTTTGACCTTTTTTCTGGAGTTTATGTACCCTAATTTTATTGTTACTTTACTATTACAACTCGATATATTTTTTTGCGTTATTATCTCCTAATCGGTTAACATAACAGCAGAATCTGCTTTAAATGGTTTGTCTCAGCTGCCAATTTGTCTCTCTTCTAAGATTTGTCTTCTAGACCCTTCTAATCACTTTTTTAATATCTTCGTATGACTTATGCTATTTCTTTTGTTTCCAAACTAAGCATTATGGTCTAGTCGTTGCGTCTTCGTGTTATTCTTCTTCATAATTTTGTTCCTACCTTCCCCTTTTTAAATGTGTTGCTTAACGCTTTGTAATCGATACTAAAATTGTGGTCTTTGTTTTGTATTTACGACTTATGCACACTTTTCCAACTCATCTTTTTTGTTCACACGTTTAAGAGTATCTCAATGGTTGGCTAGTTATCTTCTTTTCCTGTTTCTTATCTTTCATGTTCAGTTTACATTCTACTGTGCAGCATGAACTTTGTTTCTTTAACCATGATAAAAATTACTGAAAAATAACAAAATTTATGTGAGACGAGACAGGCATGTTCATGATTGTTTTTTGTCCATAATTATAGAAAGTTATTATAGGTTTGAAATGGAATAGGATTACATTTTTATTGTTTGCCACTTTCGATTCAGAATACATTGTAGTGGTCATTAGATGAATCGCTGAATTGCATCTTGTAGTGATAGTGGTATTGCCACGTCTATCACTTATGTTCGAATTTTTTAGCCGGTGTAGTGTGAAAATGTATGATTAAGTCTACTTACTACTGACCTATAGCTACAAGTCTGACTTATTGTCGTTGGTATATAAAAACTGAGCGTTTTTTTATGACACATGTTTTTATTGGTTTTCGTTACATTAGATGAATGGTTGCTAAAGATATGTGGGTTTTCTGATAAAGCCAGATATTAATTTCCATTTAATCAATAGGATTGAAGAATTAATTCTCACAAGGGAAATTTTATTAAAAGTTAGAGAAACATCAAAATGCTAAAAAGGAGTAAATAGATTGATATTGGGATTAATTAACTAGATACAACTCGACTAATTTATCAAACCTAACGTTACTATGGAGTCTGAAATGTTAGTGGTGAAGCGAAGACAAATAAGTGGTGTCCAACTCGTTTACTTCAGTCCATTGTTGATTAAATGAGTTTAGTCATTATTTATTTCAGTCTAAATGTATTTCATGCCATCATAACGTGGATGAACTTCATGATGTTACGACACTAATTTGTTAAACAAATGATCTGATTACATTACATTCTGGGATTCCTGTTCTAAATAGTTATTGGCCATCACCCACTTCAAAATTGCTAGCCACCTTTTCAGATGCATAGTAATTCAAATGAATTCCCAGTGGCTGGTGAGTTATATAATTATTTTCTCAATCGGTTCTCATCCCATTGACTTCAGGGAAACTTATGAACAATCACACATTTAGGAAATATAAGGAACTAATTTTGTAGTTTGTACAAACTGATATTTTAGTCTTCGATTATGTCAGTAGAGTCTACCTTCCATACGGTATTAGGTCGGATAAGTGTAATTCCTATTTACATGAAAAATCTAAGTGTCTACTGTTTGGTTTAAATGCATTTTGCAAGGTTACCTTAGTTCTGATGTTTATCTATATATTATATATATTAGTATAGACATGTATCTAGAAAAAATTGTATCAATCATATTTATTTAACTATGATACGTGTAGGCAGTCAGTGAAAAATACGGGTTCTAAATTCCAATTCAAATAAGAACACCAGGTTTTCTGTTAATTTTATTGTATCACTGTTTGTCAGACAAATCAAGAGTGGCAAAGCAGCAGGACCGGACAACATTCCAGCAGAGGCACTAAAAGCAGACGTGGCGGCAACTGCAAGGATACTCCACATTCTTTTCAATAAGATTTGGGATGAGGAACAAGTACCAACAGACTGGAAAGAAGGACTTCTGATCAAAATACCGAAGAAAGGCGATCTCAGCAACTGTGATAACTACAGGGGCATCACTCTTCTTTCAATACCGGGAAAAGTCTTCAACAGAGTATTGTTAAACAGAATGAAGGACTGCGTAGACGCCCAACTTCGTGACCAACAGGCAGGATTCCGTAAGGATAGATCGTGTACAGACCAAATCGCAACTCTACGGATCATTGTGGAACAATCAATTGAATGGAATTCATCACTCTACATCAACTTCATTGACTACGAAAAGGCATTTGATAGCGTGGACAGAACAACACTATGGAAACTTCTTCGACACTACGGCGTGCCTCAGAAGATAGTCAATATCATACGGAATTCCTATGATGGATTACACTACAAAATCGTGCATGGAGGACAGTTGACAAAGTCGTTCGAAGTGAAGACCGGTGTTAGGCAAGGTTGGTTACTCTCACCCTTTCTCTTTCTCCTCGTGATCGACTGGATCATGAAGACGTCAACATCTGAAGGGAAGCACGGGATACAATGGACATCTAGGATGCAGTTGGACGATCTGGACTTCGCAGATGATCTGGCCCTTCTATCCCAAACGCAACAACAAATGCAGGAGAAGACGACCAGCGTAGCAGCAGCCTCAGCAGCAGTAGGTCTCAATATACACAAAGGGAAGAGCAAGGTTCTCCGATACAACACAGCATGCACCGATCCAATCACAATTGACGGGGAAGATTTGGAAGATGTAAAAACCTTTACATATTTGGGCAGCATCATTGATGAACAGGGTGGATCTGATGCAGATGTGAAGATGTGGATCGGCAAAGCAAGAGCAGCATATTTACAACTGAGGAACATCTGAAACTCAAAGCAACTGTCAACCAACACCAAGGTCAGGATTTTCAATACAAATGTCAAGACAGTTCTACTGTATGGGGCGGAAACCTGAAGAACTACGAAAGCCATCATCCAGAAGATACAGGTGTTTATTAACAGTTGTCTACGCAAAATACTTCAGATCCGTTGGCCGGACACTATTAGCAACAACGTACTGTGGGAGAGAACAAACCAGATCCCAGCGGAGGAAGAAATCAGGAAGAAGCGCTGGAAGTGGATAGAACACACATTGAGGAAAGCACACAACTGCGTCACAAGACAAGCTCTCACATGGAATCCTCAAGGCCAAAGGAAAAGAGGAAGACCAAAGAACACATTACGCCGAGAAATGGAAATAGACATGAAAAAGATGAACAAGAATTGGATGGAATTAGAAAAGGACGCCCAGGACAAAGTGGGTTGGAGAATGCTGGTCGGCGGCCTATGCTCCATTGGGAGTAACAGGCGTAAGTAAGTAAACTGTTTGAAATCACTGCACTTAAACTGTGATATTCATCTTTAATATATCTTTTCGAAACCTCAGTGGAATCTTTTAATATCTGGTTAACTACACTCAGGTTTTGAGTGTAGTAAATATATTTTCTGGAGGAATAATCATTTCTGCTCGTTCGACGCAAACGATTTTTATCAATGTTTCACTGTTATATAAAAATATTTTTGAATTTACCATACAAAGGATTTTATCTATAGAAATGATAACATACAAGATTGACGATATCGTTATATGATTGTCATAACTGGTCAAGAGACATTTATTGACCGAAGTTTTCATATGAATCAAGGACAAACATAACACATTTAGTGAGCGACATAGATTAATTTACTAGTAAAGTGACAACTTAATATGATCAAATATTTTTTTTAAAACTTAAACGATTTTGAGATATAATGTGCATAGGTTGGTCGAATTAAGACCAAGTCTAAAAACCATCAAATGAAGTTATTCACCTTAGTGTTTTCAAGTGACGCATTGATTTTACTAGTCAGATCAACAAAATTTGTCTTGTTCTTATCGAAACCTCAGAATGATCCGAAATTATTCTGTCACCTTCCAGAACTGCATAACGTTTTCAGAGATTTTTACTGAAACAAGATACCATACTTCACAGGTCTCATTTTCGTTCGTTAAAATCTAAAGAATTCCGTCACTGTCATTCACTAAATTATTCATCATTGTATCATTGATAGTCTAATGGTAAAAGACGATGGTTACACTCAGGAGTGATTTTCTTAAATTACGAGCTGTAAGGACGGTTAACATTACACAGTTTTTAGTGTACAGCTTGTCACACTAGCACAATTCCGTATAAACTTATAGACGTCTTCAATCTGTCAGTTGATGTAAAAGAAAGCACCACTGGATGCGAATTTAAGAGCGCAGATATAGTGTCCCTTTTTAATGAAGATCTGTCCAGTTCGCACATTTAAAGCATTAAGATAAAGAAACAGTTAGCATAAATACGCTTTCGTGTGAAAGTGGTTCTATTCTCATGACACAGTGGGTGCTTACTTCATTCGAATGGACCATAGATCCGTCACTCGAAGATTATCTACCACTGATTATAAGAAATATGTTTAATTAAGAAACCATAGTCTGCTTAAAGGTAGCTGGACAAATTAATATTGCTTTTTGTATAAAGTTGAGAGATTCATAGGACCAAAAATAGTTTCATTATAAGATGCCTTCATAGACAACTTTTCATTTAGTAATAGGTGACTTCAGATAATCCGGAGGACGTTTGGGTATATGTTTTGTGCTTGATGACACTCGTGATCAAGCTTACCTGCGATCTTAAGAGGACTGACACTTCTGTTGGGTTCAAACCCACGTCATTTAATGTTTAACTTTGAGATGCCACTTCTAAGCTACCTGGTCGGTAACTGACCGCCTGTAAGGTTGGGGCATCGAATAGTAACACATGATGTTGAGTTAGTCGGAATCACAGTAGCATTGTACTTTGATGGAAGTATAGTAGCACTAAACACAAGGCAAATATAATGTCGATTGCAACCAAGCAATCAGTCAGTGTATAAATGTTTCCTAATAATTTCATAAACTTAAATGTTGGGATTTTATCACTAGTGCTAAGTGAGAGAGCCAACAGCCCCACTGATAACATAAAAGTTGGCTACTGTATTGTTTTAGTACGACTGTATTTGAATGCCTCCAAGGTATTTTATTAGCTTTCTTGTTTGGTGGAAAACATTTGTAGTTTTAGATTATAGGTTTTACTTTGCATGATTAACCGGGTATTTTAATGTGAAGTTACACAATAATTTGTTCGAGTGAATCTTCACTAACGACCTCAGATTATTTATCGAAAATTTATAGATTGCACAATCAAGATTCTTGATTCAGTCGTTTTCTGAATGCACTAATTTCAGTAGATTGCAAGATCGAAATCAGGAATCAGTTTTCTGGGAAAGTGTTTGTATGAACTAATAATTCCTTTGTAATTGTCGAATGCTTGATTTCGAATTATAAATATAGTACATTCGTTTGTGCTTATCTAGTACTTCTTGATCCAAATGCGTTATTTCTGGGATTCTTAGTTTCTACTATAATTCAAATACTCCTAATTATCACATTGGCGTTGCGATGGATCATCTGATGAAATGGTTGGACATACATTCAGATTTCGATGCTTTTGCGGATTACATGGAAAGGTTCAGAATTTGAGCTATGATCAAGGAAGATGTTAATATTGTGGCACATTTCCTTACATTCATCGGAAAAGAAGCTTACAGCTTTCTAAAAACTCGGGCTTTACCAGAAAAGTGTGGTGGTCGGTATTCTATAGAATCTTTAAACTTCGTATACAGTTCGTCTTGATAACCGTCATTAGATAACGCCCCAACGGTGTATTAATCAGGAGGCGAATACGAATTATTGATTACGTTTACTATGTGACAATTTACAGGTACGTTTAGCAAGCATGAAAGAGTAGTACCGAAATGCTAGCGTTCAAGCGAGTCGACGAATACGAGTAAGCGAGTGCAATGATCATGAATAAAATGTGCATATATATATATATATATATATATATATATATATATATATATATATATATATATATATATATATATATCATCGAATCAATTAAGCAATTGATATTTAGGCTAGCAGAGCAAATATATGCGTAGGCAGTAAGCAGTGCTCAGGCAAACATATTCATACAAGGGTAATAATAATATAGATAAGCTGTTATTGAACGAATGACTCTGTCCGTTAAAAAGTTAACAAAAAAGGCTTAACCAAATTAAATGTCAATAAACTCAATTTCATATGAGCTTCTATAAAAGCATTTTTCACTTCCTTATGCAACTCCCAAAGAACTACTGCTAGAATGTATTAAGTATACAATTTTCGAATGAGGTAAAGGGGGAAGATTTCGTAAAATGATTCATCAGGACATCAAAAACTCGACTACATTACTGCGTCATTCCAATCATGTGCATACTCACGTTTTTGCAGATAATTGATTCAGGAGTTGCGATGCAATTGACAAAGATGGGCACAAGTTTGGTCAATGTTTGTCCTGTGGCAGGTTCCACTCACTCAATTCATGTAAATTTCGTAATTCTAAGTGCTTTAAATGTGATATTGGACATAGTCAGTTTGTAATACTACTGTTCATCTTGCTGCAACTAACATTAAGTCTTGTAATTCTGATTCTATTTAGTTGAGTATTTATAATGATCATTTATCTTTATCAACGATTTCAAAAGACAGTGTAGAGTCATATAGTAGTTCAGAGTTAAATGAAACTCGGGATTCTTGCGAGACAACAATTTCTAATCAATCGACTTATCAGATTTCTCATGTTAATGAACCAGATATGGTTTTTCCTAATGATTCACATATTTATGATCAAATTCCTTACAAGCCTGAGGAAAATATGTTGAGTGATTCTAATCATGATCGAAAACTTGATGTAGTTTTAATAGATGCTGATTTTTCTAATGATCCATCTAGCTACAATGACATTCCTAATAAATTTGAGGAAGCTATTTCAGAAGAATCAAATCTTGATGACATATCAAATATTATTTGCCCTCATAATGCATTTGTTTCTTATAGGAAACTTGTTCAATACGAAACACCAGTACTAAATTAGCTCGATTTTAATTATAATTCGGATGATTTAATATCAACTGTTTTTATCCTTATCATGAAGTCACTTCTGATGTCTACTCTAGTCCATGTGTGAATTATGTTTTAAATGAAGCCATATCATCCATAACTTTGGGATATGGAGATCCAACAATATTTCGTGGAAGAAGATAGTGTTGGAAAATCTATGGTTCAAATTTTAGATAGTGGTTTCGGTACACAATCGACACGGTGATTGTATACAATCCTAGGAACCAAGTGAGTCTGTTCCGATTTCGGTTGTTAATTCTAATACTAATAAGTACATTCTGGATAATGTTGAGTCTTTATCCAGTACACTGTCGGACAAACACAGGATGAACTTAAGAAGAAGACGTACAATAGATTACACACACCTAGACTCCAATTTGAACTGTGGCGGATGTAGTGTTTGAGTGAACCAATGATTCCTCTGTATTTGTTGAATGCTTGATTTCGAATAATAAATATGGTACATTCGTTTGTGTTTATCTAGTATTTCTTGATCCGATTGTGTTATTTCTGGGATCCTTAGTTTGCACTATAATTCAAATACCCCTAACTATCATACTTATGCATAATTCCTAAGTGATAAATCTAATCAAATCCTGTGCCCAAATCTGTGGACATCACATCAAGAGAGAAACCATCATCATAGGCCTCTGGCGACTATCGTATACAAAATATCTCTCGTAAGTGGTGAGGCATTTATCTGTGGTCTTTCTACATTTTTCCTAGGTTTTACGGTATCCATAACTAAATGGTTCGTGGCCTGTTGATAAGAATATCTCAGAAGTGTTTCCCAAGCCCAACAGTTCCCAAGTTTCCCCATCGACCCATGAACGGTAATGTGACTGTCCACACGTTGACCATGAGATGAACTGCAACGTTACAGACCCGAATGTGGATTTGACTTATTCTATTCGTCTTCGACCGAAACACCTGCATTTACAGACAAATCTTTCGAGATAGCATAGCATCCGCCAGAACGTTAAACTGCCAGATATTAGGACGAGGTAGGAGCTGATATATATTGTGAAGTATGTGTCCGAAACTTAAGGTACACTACAACTTTATCAGTGTTTGGATTTGAGGAGAGGTTTTCAGAGTCGGCGAAATCATATGGGCCCTGGCAAAATCCAGTCACTGAATGTCAAACAGTTCACTAATCCTCATCGACGCTGATGGCAATCAACGCGCACCAGTCAATTTCACGCCATGGAACGGTCCATACAGCAGTGGTCGTACTGAGTTCCTTGTACTAACTCTTACCAATATATTTCTGCAATGACGTCCTTTGTGTTGTATGGTTTTCAAAGCAGCCATTCTACTTTAATAAAACAGGAGGGTAACTAAAAAAACTAATGATCATTTGATTTTTAAGGGCCTAAATATTGATCACAAGGAAAGAGAGAGAAATTATCATTGGGAAAAAGATGGCTCAACGCGTCACGACAAAATGTTGAAATTGAGCCACTGAAACTGAGCCATCCTTTCCCAATTATAATTTTTCTCACTATCCTTATGATGAATTTGTAAGACCGTAACAATAAAACTACTATTAGTTTCCTTGATCAAAAACATTTTTAATACTTTTGTTGGTTCTACCACACTTTAAGCAAGTCTAACAGTATTTTATTACCATTATTATTGTAATTATTACCACCTTAAAAAATAAGTTTATGTATTTGTGATTGCACAGCTTTGAAAAGCGATTCGCGGTGAATAGAACCCTTTGCTGAGCCAATCCTTCTTATTTAATGTCTCAGAGGGTGTATTCCACCCACTAGAAGGAGAATCCACGTTAGGTGCTGGTTGCGATGTGTGATTTTGACGTTATCTAGTTCGTCACACCATTCTCGTCTAACTCAAGTAGTCCCCAAATCATTCGACATGGATCATCTACGATAGTGATTTATACACGTTGCCGTGACAACAATTATGTCTGGATTTAATTTATCCATCAAAATTGGCTCTGACGTTTCTTTTAAAGACTAAGAATGTAAAGATGCCACAAGTATTGAGAGTTTGACACCGTCCATACATATAACACATCTATAATCGAAGTGTGCTAAAACAGTCAAATCAGAAGAGGTCCCAAGATATATTAGAAAGGTTGTCGATATATGGAGAAGTGGTCAGTTTAAGCTGGCTAGCGATTGTAGGAGACGTGAAGCACGGTGTGCCCGCTTGTGATCTGGTGTGGATGCGTGACCACGCGCATTCAGGTTGGTGAATCCAGCAATACTAATGAGGTCAGAGCAAATGTCGAGGACTTACAGGAAGGTCGATTTCGGGAATTTATCTACCGCTATAAGCAGTTATGCAGAACACACTTTAGGAGTTTTGAGAATCACCCTTTCTACACATATAGGTTTCGGAAGCATTTGCTTCCAGGACCACACTACGCGAGGGATTGAATATTAGGATTTGTTTAACAATTTGGTAAGACTCTAATTTATGGACGAGCCAATCAGAAGCGTTTAAGGAGTTTCAAGATCACGGCGCTAAGTTCAATGCAAGATGCTCACATTCGATCGTTTTACAGCAGATTTTAGAGAAGAGGTGATTGTTGAGAGACTACAGCAGATGGGATTATTAGGAAGTTCCTGTGTCTGTAACTGCGGCAATCAAATGACCGCAGCACGATGTGCAGACTGCTGTGATGACATTGCATTTCGTCGTACTATATGTTGGAGAAAAAAATCTGCTCGAACTGGCACTTTTTTTGCCCGGTCACGGCTAAGGCTAAGACAAATCACGATAATCGTTGCAAAATGGATCATGAAGTCTCCAGTAACATTAGCTGCGGCTTTTGCAGATGTTACGAAAACTTCCGCCGTTCAGGGGTATGAATATTGTCGTGATATATGCGCAATGAAAATGACGCGAGTACATGAATCATTTGGAGGAGTTGGAAAAAGTGAAAATAGATGAGGCGGTAGTTACCACATACACTATGATTTCAAAACTTCCGAACCTTTATCAAACCTCAACAAGGTCTTAAATCATGTAAAAGAAGAATATCCATTGTAATTCATCAGTTTTTTAAAATATATTTTTACTATATACTGACTTTCTTCTGATTGGCTAATGTTCTCAAGGTCACTTAAAAATACGTTCAAAGATCGTCCGTAAAATAGAGTTTCATAAACAATTTTACTCTAGAGATGTTTATCAAGTAAAGGCACTCTACTTCTGGTAAGAGCTATGATCAGCAACTGGCTGACACTCAACAGGACACTCAGTCGATTCGGTTGTAATTAAACCCACTTAAATTTCGTATTCGTGGCAGAATGCTTAGCGACCAATCAGAATACAGCGGGAATTATTATATCGGCTTTGTAAGCAATAGCGATCGGCTTTTTTTGTTTTGTCTCTATCCACTGTTTCTTTTATGTAGCTGCATAATTTTATGTTTCAGTGTACTGAAATTCCCCGTTTAATGTAATATTTTAGGTGTTGTCGCAAATCTTCATTGAATCAGTTTTGTTTATCGGTTTTTTCTGTGGCTACTTAAATCAATGCGTTCTTCCTGGTAAGCTCGTTTATTTTATATCATAAAATTTACTATGTACAAACATGGGAACAAAGATCAAACCAATGGGAGATACAACCAAAGCAAAGGAGTGAACAATGACAGGTTTAAGGTCAGCAAGAACCAATAGACATCAAGATGTACAGAACAAGCTGTGAACGACATGTGGAGAAATTTGAACACTTCACTTCTACCTAAGATCTGTGCTGATGATGTCGTCCGGAAGGACGATGAAAGCTCTAAACCATCCAGCTCAGAGAACAAAACTCCATCAGAATCGTCTACCTGAGCTACAAATCTTCTCCGCCATCTCTTTACGTGGACACGTTGAGTTCAAATAGATCCGTCGCTTCCACGAAGCAACTCCAACCTTGGTGCCAAACCTTTCTTTCGAAGCCTTTCACGCAACCACAAATCCAGCAGAATTATGTGGTATTGTGCAATCGCGATAGACTGAAAAAAATGAATAGTGCAAAGTGAATAATAGTAAAAGTAATCGTTTACCTAAAGAAATCAATTACCAACGATTCGTTTGCGTGAAATTTGGACCCTACATACAAATGATCGTTGCTCAAATACCCATAAAAACAAACCACTAAGAATTCGTCCTACGTAACTTCCGACGGCCCCAAGACGATGTTACAACAACCAGCTGAAGCCAGACAGGACAACGACACCCCGTCTGTCAACCCTCTGACTGCCGTCACCCATTGTGAAGTGCCACCAGAAGGAGGGGTAGCATACCCATATCCAGTACCAGGCACAGAGGATAGTGCCTCATGGAGAGAGGGGGTAGTGTAACGGTATTAAAAATCATTACATATGCACTACTAATGTACGTTTGTTTCCCTTATTGCAGGGAAACAAAGAGTAAACGTACTAGAAGAAGAGGAACAAGCCTTACGCAAACCGAACATTCTGAACAATCAATAAACCCAGTTTGTAACGAGCTTCACTTTTTGTACTCCAACCGCGTCTTTCAATCTTAAATATATTTCTGTCGTCCCAGTACGCCGTGTTCTTAATTCAGTGGCATTTACCGGTCCTGACTGTTGTGTTGTTTTTCAGATCGCTTCTGTCTGCTAGTAAACGCTAATAGTACGTGCTACAAATGGTGATGGAGGTATCTATGGCAAAACGCGACGAAAATTATGATGAACCACCAATCATCTCAAGCAAAGTAATAATAATAATTTATTCCCAAATAACAGTTTGTTACATGAGGCATGCCAGTTTACAGGCAAGATCAAATTGATACAAATGATACAATATCCACTGTAGTAAATTAAATGGCTGGGTTGATAATTTATAAGATATGAATGTAGATGGTTTTAATCAGTACCACAGTTGGCACACTTCATGAAAGTTGCGTTGCAAATGTGCAACTGATGGTCAAAGATAGGTCCATTGAAGGTGGGATCTTCTAAATGCCGCAGACTTTTGTCCATTCGGAATGTCTATGGCTTTGAGGATGGTGCAGAATGAAATCTTTCGTTCCATATCACAAGGGACTGAAAGAGGGAGCAAGTAAAAGAAAGGACAAGAGGCAGAGTAGCCGATATTCATGAAGGAATGTTTAAGGTATGATTACTCAGTTTAATTTTCTTTTATCAGGGTATTTGTTAAAAAAGAGAGTATTAATAGGTTAAAGAAAATAAGTGTTAACAAGGTATGAGTCTACATACAACTGACAAATGGAGGGGATTTAGAAAGGAGCTGAGAGTATAGGATTATGTGTGGTTATAAAATAAAATATAGTGCTAGAAACAGTATTGTGATATACAATTGGCTATCTTCCTTCCTTATCAAAACTATTAGATCCCCTTTCATTTTTTTGTAGTATATTTTTCCAGGTATCATAGGGTCTTGAGTAAGCTTCGTATATTGGCGAATTGTCTAGTGTAGCAGTAAATAAATCCCCAAACTAAATAGCTCTGTAAGTTTTCGACATTGGATGCTGACCATATGTTTTAGTGGACTCATCTAGCTGAAGGCGATTGGTCATGCATCCGCACCAGATCACGTGTGGTAACGCTGTGCTCAACACCTACCGCATTCGCTAGCCAGATTAGATAAGAGATCTTCCGATATATTGGTTATCGCCAAATACACTCTTCCGATCTCCTCGACTCTGTCTTTTGATTTCTCTCGGTGGGAACAAAGTATATTAGAAGGTGTTACTGGTAGAAGCGTTGTCAAACACTGAATACCTGTATCATCATCATTGGTGAGACCGTCGTGATCTGGCACACCTAATCGCAACTGTGAGTCTGTTCCTTTTTGGGATTGTTTATATATCATTGCCTTATATTTTATTTTTTTAGGCATTGTGATTTTTTTCGTGTTTTTTCTTGGATATATATTTTTTTTCATATTTCATCATGACTGAACAGACACCCAAATTACTCAAGCTTAAGACTTTGTCCCCACCTTCGTTTCAACTCATGCCTTTCTGGCCCGACAATATTGAAGCCTGATTCTGCTACGCAGAAGCCGACTTCTCCGAGCACGGCGTGATCGACACACATGCACAATTCTTCGCAGTAGTCAAGGCATTACCGCGCGAATTCAACAGGTACGTAACACCTAGTATGTTTACTAGTGATGTTTCCGAACCTTAAGAAATCTTAAAACGTTCGATTCTTAAACGAGAAGACCTAACCGATCGACAAAGTTTAGATCAACTCTTCAATAACATCGACCTGCAACACGGTTCTGCGACTGACATGTTGCAACGAATAAGATAAGTGATTGGCCTAAGAACTTTCGACGAAGGCCTATTCAAACAACTTTTCTTGTCTAAACTTCCCCAACAGGTGCAAGCGGTTCTGGTCTCGTTTCAGAACAACGCCTTAGACGATCTGGCTGCAACTGCCGATCGTATCTTAGAAATTACGAAATCTTCTACTACTAAGGTTTTTTCAGTCAAAGAAAAGCCTCAAACCTCCCAGTATGACATAACCGAGTTATGTCATACAATTACGCGTTATCTTAATTTTCGTAACGACCGTAAGCGATCACGCAGCCCACGTAGAAGCATTTCACGTAAGCGATCTGCCTCTAGACCACGAGATACGGATAACCCTGACTGGTGCTGGTATCATAACCAGTATGGAAAGTCTTCCAGAAATTGCAGAAAACCCTGCAATTTTCCTAAATCAAAACAGACTGGCTCAAAAAAAAAACTCGGGAAACTTCCAAGCCGGCACGCGTTAACGGCACCCGTAGCCGGTGAATATAGCCGTCTGTTATACGTCACAGATGTGACAACGAGAGTTTGCTACCTCGTCGACACTGGCGCAGAAGTTAGCGTTCTCCCAGCGATTTCCAACGACCCGCTCCACGAATCAACTCTAAACTTACAGGCGGCAAACGGAAAACCGATCGCCACGTATGGCAAAAGATACATCTACCTGAACGTGGGTTCACGCAAACCCATTCATTGGATTTTCGTTGTTGCAGATGTTTCTATGCCAATCATTCGTATGGATCTTCTACAACACCATAATCTAATCATCGACACGCGCAAACGGAGGCTAGTATACGGAAACGTTAAATTATCCGTTTGCGTAACTTCTTTTTCTGGTTGCAGATTATCCCCAGTCACAATTAAACATACGATAGACCCACTTTATCAACCACTACTCGATAAGTATCCTGGGATTCATCAAACACAACCGAAACTAGCGTGTGTAACCAGCAACGTTACACATCACATCACGACTACAGGACCACCTATATTCTCTAAAGCACGACGACTAGCTCCTGAAAAGCTAAAGTTAGTGAAGAACGAGTTCAATCACATGATAGACTAAGGAATCATACGACCATCAAACAGCCCTTATGCATCTCCGTTGCACATGGTCCCTAAAAATGACAGCAACGATTGTCGTCCAATCGACGACTATCGGCGATTGAATGCAAAAACCATTCCTGATCGTTACCCGTTGCCTCACATTCACGATTTGACAGCTACCTTGAAAGGTACAACTGTCTTTTCGAACATCGACTTGGTTAAAGCGTATAATCAAATTCCTATGGCCACTGACAACATACCGAAAACCGCCATCATTACTCCCTTCGGACTCTATGAATTTTTGCGAATGCCTTTCGGTCTAAGAAACGCTGCTCAAACATTCCAAAGATTCATAGACGACGTTTTTCGAGGTCTCAACTTCGTACATGCGTATGTTGATGACTGCCTAATCGCAAGTCCGGACAGAGAATCAAATCTCAAGCATCTGGATCTTATTTTCGAACGACTACAAAAACATGGGATTACTGTAAACGTTTAGAAATGCCAAATCGGAACCGATTCATTAGACTTCCTAGGACACACTATCGATGCTCAAGGCATTCGACCTCTTAGGACCAAAGTGGCGGTCATTCTGGATTACCCAGAACCGATCATGATCAAGCAACTACGAACGTTTAACGGCCTGGTAAGTTTCTATAGACGATTCATACCTAAATGAGCTTTACTCATGAAACCTCTAACCGACCAACTTCGTGGAAATGCGAAATTCATTAATTTGGACGACATCGCACGAAAAGCATTCTCCACAATTAAGGAACTTATCGCTAAAGGAACAATGCTCGCACATCAGGACACCGAAGCACCCATTAGTATCGCAGTAGACGCATCCGACTCGGCATTCGGAGGAGTTTTATAACAATGGGTTAACAACTGCTGGCAACCTTTGGAATTTTTCTCTAGACGGTTGCTAGACACCGACTCGAGGTACAACACATTCGGTAGGGAACTCCCAGCTATGTATTGTGCTGTACGGCATTTTCAAGACTATATCGAAGGCCGTGAATTCACTCTTTTCACGGACCATAAACCACTCACTTTCTCGTTAACCTCTCTTTCTGACAAGTACTCTCCCCGTGAGTCTCGACAACTGGACTGCATTTCGCAGTTTACTTCAGATATTCAACATAATTCTGGAGCAAACAATGTAGTTGCAAACGCCTTGTCTCGAATAACTTTCTTGAACAGTTTCCGAGGAATCGATCTTCTTAAACTCTCCCAGCTTCAAAAAGAAGACACTGATCTTCAGTACGAGCTATCGGCTACAATCTTCAGGTTACGTATCAAACAGATGGGAACAGGTAAGGAAACCTTACTTTGTAACGCATCTACAGGTAGGGATCGCCCAATCGTGCCAAACATTATCGACGCAATGTCTTCAACACATTGCACAAACTTTCTCATCCAGGCGTTCGTGCAACCATCAAGCTTATAGCAGAACGGTTTTGCTGGCCTGGTATGAATAAAGACATGAGGGAGTGGGCACGCTCCTGTGTAAGCTGCCAAAAATCTAAGGTCTTCAGACACAATAAATGTCCCTTAGGCTCATTTAAAACTCCCGATGCTCTTTTCGACCATGTTCATCTGGATTTGGTAGGACCTTTACCAGATTCAAATGGATACTCTTACCTCTTAACCTACGTAGACCGTTTCACTCGATGAACAGAAGCAGTACCTATCAAGGACTTCACTGCTGAAACAGTGGCCCGAACCTTCGTCGAACGATGGGTAGCAAAATTCGGTTGCCCTTCAACCATCACTACAGACCGTGGACGTCAGTTTGAGTCTGAACTTTCCGTCGTCTGACCACACTATTAGAAAACACTCGCTTCCGAACGACCGCTTACCACCCACAAGCGAACGGGTTGGTAGAACTTTTTCACCGACAACTAAAAGCTTCACTATCAGCTGCAAACGTTTCACAGTGGACCGACGCTCTCCCACTCGTTTTACTAGGTCTCCGCAATGCAGTGAAAGATGACATTGGATACACTGCGGCTCAACTCGTTTATGGAACGAGACTTCGACTTCCAGGAGAATTCGTGGATCCTTCATTCTCCTCAATGAACATAGATCTAACCTCCTACACGAACAGGCTTACAAACGCAATGCGTTCAGTTAAACCTGCTTCCACTCGACCACAATCCACCGATGTTTTCGTTCAACCTGACTTACAATATAGTACACACGTTTTCGTTCGTCGAGGCGCACATCGACGACCATTCGAATCAGCATACGAAGGATCTTTCAAAGTTCTTCAACGCAAATCTAAGTACTATATAGTCGATAAGAACGGAACAAATGATGGCATCAGCATCGATCGCTTAAAAGCAGCGTATTTAGAAGGACATCCTATTCACGTCGATTTTCCTTCGGTACAATCGCACAACACGACTCCTACACTCATAATTCCTCAACCAACAACCAACACTAGCGATGACACTCCGAATGTGCCTGAAAATAAACTTAAAACGACACGTTCTGGAAGAAGAGTAAGATTCCCAGAACATTTAAACGACCACTGCACGTAAAGTGCTACTCGACATTTTATATTTTCTCGATCCCTCCTTTTACGATATATAATTTTTTTAAAAACAATTTTAATATGCTCATATATGTATATTTTTATTTAAAAAACAAAAAAAATCAAATTTTTTTAACACTATTACGTGTGTTTGGGTTTATTGTCCTATTTTTTCGCCGACATTGCGTTTTTACGTACATACGAGTGGATTTCGACACTTACATTTTCTTTTTTCTTTTCCAGGACGGCTAGAAAAGAACGATGCAGTTTACGAGGAATTGAAAATGTTCATTGTACTTTTCTTTTTTTACTATGTTGTAACTCGGTCCCATATAGTAAGGAAAGACGACCAGACGCTGCTAAATTTAGTAAGCTATCAACGACAAACTCGTTGGGTTTAAACTTCTGGCTGGCCACGTCGTAGGGTCATCACTGCCCCACTAAGGGGGAAGTGATCTGTAGCGGTAAATAAATCCCCAAACTAAATAGCTCTGTAAGTTTTCGACATTGGATGCTGACCATATGTTTTAGTGGACTCATCTAGCTGAAGGCGATTGGTCATGCATCCGCACCAGATCACGTGTGGTAACGCTGTGCTCAACACCTACCGCATTCGCTAGCCAGATTAGATAAGAGATCTTCCGATATATTGGTTATCGCCAAATACACTCTTCCGATCTCCTCGACTCTGTCTTTTGATTTCTCTCGGTGGGAACAAAGTATATTAGAAGGTGTTACTGGTAGAAGCGTTGTCAAACACTGAATACCTGTATCATTCTCACTAGTTTGCTTGTAATAGAATTACTGGGTAGGAAGTGAAACCAATCCAACTTTCGTAACACGATTTAAAGAGGTATTTTGCACGATAAATCAGCATTAATACCTTAAGTACGTGACATCCCACTAAACCATAAGGAACCGTAATTAAGCAAAATGTTCTGCCCTACAAACATGGGTGGATTGAATTTATCTCCCCACCATCATGCTTGCTGGTCAGTAACGCCACCCTCCCTCCTTTTGTGATATTAGGATCTCTTACGTTTGAAGTAAGTACAAATACAGCTTTAAACAAAGCCCATAGTTGAAATACACTGTCTCTACTGAGTCCATGTTACAAGCAAATCAGATAGTTAAAAGGTTTGTTGCATGGGCCAGATGTCCACGTAGTGTATCACACTGCTATGAAGATAACTAATGGTTTAAAGAAGTATGGACAAATAGCCCCAAGCTTGCAACTTTGAGGAAATCCCAAGGTCTTGGGGAATTTCACGTTTTTCGTCATCTCCCCAAAATTGGCAGCTTGGGGCAAATCAAAGGATATGAGAGGGTATAAAATTGTAGAAAAGAAAAAAGATTTTAGGGTAAGAAAAATAAAACGAGAAACTCACAAGACTTTGTGCCTAGATTTTGAGCTTTGTATGATCGGCCTTAGTAGATCAGCATCCATAAGATTAGCGAGTTATCTGTCTACTTGCAATAGAAAAAAGGCATTAGTTTTAGGAATAATAATGCACATTTAACCTGTAGAGAGATTTGAGAACTGAAAGTGAGGGTTAAGAGCGTAAGGCCATGAATAATAAACAGTGAATAATTGGAAAGGATAGGCCATATACTCTGTGATTTGGTTATATTTATATTAATAACAGTCGGGCTCGTTATATTCTTGTTCTGTCTAGATACTAGGCGGCTCATAATAAAGTGCCTCGTTGGTGGGCGGGATTTCAAGGAAATGTTGAAGCTCTTTAGAATCTAGAAATAGGTTTATTAGCTTTCTGAATCTAGTAAACGTATCACAGTTACGGATAGGCGTTGACAGCTTGTTCCACAAAAAGCTATACCGTACTGTAAAGAACTTACAACGCATTTGTTTTTGGTGTTTTACGGTAAGCAGCGTATATATGTTGTTTCTAAGTCTATAGGCTGGTTCGTGGTTCATAGTCAGGCAGGAGGTTAGAAAAGAGAGCCCATATATATCTTTGTAGAGAAATATTAAATTGTTCTTTAGCCTACGGTGCCATAAAGTTTCTAAAGAGAGGTGCTTATATCTATCTGGTTAATCGAGATTCAAGTTACATCCTAGCAGTTGGCGTGTGAAACGTCTTTGAACATCTTCTACTCTTATCTTGTCTGTGATGTTCATATTAGAGAAGACAAAAGAGCAATATTTAAGGGAGGGCCGTACACATATTTTGTAGGGTGTAAGTTTAGCCTTTGTTGTGAAAAAATTTCTCATTATGAAACCAATTAGTCGTCTAGATTTAGGAATAATAGAGGAGGCATGTTCTTCAAAGTTCAGGCTTCCTGTGTAATTAATTCCTAATTCATGTACTGATTTGAGTCTTTGGACTCTACTTTTATTTAAGTGAAGTTGCGGTTTATAGGGGTGCTTTCCAAAGTGCATGATCCCGCACTTGTTCAGGTTAAATGGTAATTGCCATTTTTCACTCCTGATAGTTAAGTTATTGAGGACCTTTTGGATCTGGGATACACTTTCGCTTAGTGTCTCAGGCTTATAGCTGTATACTATTTTGAGATCATCAGCATATAAGTATGGTTTCCCAAATTCTATGGTGTTACATATATCGTTTATATACATAAGAAACAAAAGTGGATCTAATACGCTTCTCTGGATGACTTCACTAGCGATTGGTTTAGGTGACGAGAGACAGTCATTGTATTTTACCATCTGTTTACGTTCTGTTAAGAATGAAGCAAACCATGAGTACAGTGGGTTGTTTATTCCGAAGGACTTTAGTTTGACGAGTAGCCTTTTGTGTGGGACCTTATCAAAGGCTTTCTTAAAGTCTAAGAATAAGACTGATACAAGGAGTCCGCTTTCTCGTTTTAGAGTTATATCATTCAGGTAGTCTACTAGACATGTATCGCATGATCTGGACCTAAGAAATCCATGCTAAGTCGAGATGAGATTAATAATAAGTAGATGTTGGACTACACCCGCCTTAACTACGTTTTCCATCACTCTGGATACCACTGAAGTTATGTTTATGGGCCGGTAATTTTCAACGTTTGTTTCACGTCCTGTTTTAATTTTGGAAATGATATGCGTAGTTTTCCAGGCAGTAGGGTAACACGCTGAAGAAAGTGATATCGCGAATAGTTTGAGAAGTAAAGCACACATATCATCGCCTCCGATTTTTAGCATGCTTGAAGGAATACCATCTGGTTCATCAGTGTAGGAGTGTTTCAATGTACTAATTGACTTGGAGATATTTTGTGCATTGAATTCTACATTGGTAATTTCACAGGGAGGCACTGTGATTGGTTCGGAATCATTAAATGGTTTTTCGTTAGTTAGTGAGAAACAAAAGTGTTCACTAAATAATTCTGTGACAAGTTTGGGATCTTCGTATACTTGTTTGTCTTTACTGCATATACTCCCTCAACTACTCCCTGTCAACCACCACTATTGGGAGTCTCATCAGACTATGCTATTTGGAAAGTTCGAGTAATGACGTGTTTACGTTGGGTTCCAACAACGGAATATCTTGAATATCTCTTGTCTTATTTAGATGATTAGGCAGCAAAAAGAGATACAGCCAACGGGTTTGCTGCGTCCAATTCACCGTCCCAAAATCGAAGATTTTTAAACTAATGCTTTTCTACAACGATGGACAATCAGCTGAAGACTATCCAGTTTTCGTCTCGGCGCCAGATTATGAAGGAAGAACCCATCGACTGCCTTCACTCCTTACAGCAATTCAAGCTTTCCCTAGCCTAGACTTCTCGGTCCGAGAACTAGTACGCTCACGATTTGTAGAGGGGCTTTTGCCGGGTGCAATGCGACAATACGTGTTATGCATGCCACCTAACAGTATGCAGCACCTGGAAACCACAATCCTTCATCTAACGATCGCTAATAAGTAATTAAAAACTGCAACTGCAACCTATTTGACAGCAATGGCTGTCGAAGAGTCGAGGGTCTCGCATCAATATGATTCCCCACAAGCCATTTCCGCAGTCAATTATCGGCCCGCTAGACAACCATTACGAATCGGACAGCAGAATCGCAAAGCCGAATGTTCTAACTGCAAACGCTTCAGTCAAATAGCCCGGAAATATGGGCGTAATAAATTCGGGAAGCAAGGTGAGAATAGTTTTCAGCGTTTGTTTTCATATTACTCTAAATCTATATATCCTTTGACGATAACAAGTGGTTTGCAAAGGGTAGAAACTACTATTCTACTAGAGACAGGATCCTCAGTATCTGTTGTGAAAGAAAGATTTCTACGCACACTGAATCATGAGAAGTGGCGAATACCGTGTCCCTCAGAGCTAAAAACAGCTTGCTGTGACCTTATAGAAGCGCACTCCAAAGTGAAGTTAGATGTAACGGTGAACAAACACTCGTTCCCACATGAAATTTTAGTATGCTCCACAATCACCTGGGATGTAATCCTCTAAGTTGACTTTATGTTGAAACACAAAGTTGCCATACAGGTGGCTGAAGCGGTTGCACAAATCGGTGAAGTCACCGTGCTGACACATCATTAGAAGGACGTAATTAAATCGGTAGCTCATGTTGGGGCATCTGAATACATACATCAAGTACGAGCTAATGAACAAATAACGGAGAACGTTCGTCTGTCAACTGTTTCCCTACTCCAACAGTTTAGTTCTGTTTTCTCGGAGAATATCTCTGGAAATCGGACAATCACTGTACAACAATCAATCCTCACAGGTGACAGCATGCCATTACGCTAACCACCTCGCAGCGTACCAGTGCGCTATCAGCTCCAGTTAGATTCAATGACAAAGAGATGCTAGAGAAAAAGATTAGTGTACCATCTCCATCACCCTGGGCTTTGCCCATCGTTCTAGTGAAGAAGAAAGACTCCACTCTCTGATTACGTATAGGTTATCGTCAACTTATAATGCTATAACAAAGCATTACTCCTTTCCACTTCCGCGGATTGATGATACGTTAGACGCTATGAAAGGTGCGTGTTGGTTCTCCAATTTAGACCTGGCATCCCGGTACTGGCAGGTGAGAGTACGACCCCAGGACAGAAAAAAATGCATTCGTCGTACCGAATGAACTTTATGAATTTCAAGTGATGCCTTTCGGCCTAACTAATGCCCCAGCCACCTTCCAACGACTGATGTAGACAGTACCGCACAAGTGATTAATTTGCCTTGATGATATTATTGTGTATGGCAGCACACTAGAACAACATAAGGCCAATTTGAGGGCAGTCCTACAACGCATTAAGCAGCTCAACTTAAAAGTGAAACCATCTTAATGTCGATTCTTGCAAGAAGAAGTGCTCTCTTTGGGACATCGCATTACGAAACGTGGAGTCGCAACAGATAAGGAAAAAAGGAGAGCCATTATTAACTGGCCTCAACCGAAATCTGCTGAGGATGTTTGCAGCTTCCTTAAGCTCGCTTCTTACTAAAAACGTTTTGTACGCGATTGCACATCCTTGGCACCCTTACATCGCCTGGCCCATACATGACGAAAATTTGTGTGGACCACAGAAGGTCAACAGGCATTTAGCACTTTGAAGTCATGTCATGCTGCGCCACTCATACTGGCTTTTCCGGATACTTCGGCTAAAGCGAGTGAGTTTATCCTTGATACAGATGCTAGCTCGTCAGCTATTGGAGCAGTCCTGTCTCAAATAACACAAGATGAACAGGAGCGACCAATAACATACGCTATTCGGCGGCCAGATAAGAGAGAGAAAAGGTATTCTACGATGCACCGAGAGATGCTGACTTTGGTAAAGTGTTTGCCATCTTTTCGTCACTACCTCCTAGGACGCCCCGTTCGTGTGCGCGCAGACCACCGTGCACTACAATGACTTCGCTCGTTCCGTGAACCCGAAGGTCAGGTAGCACGCTGGCAGGAGAAATTGCAGGAGTTCGATTTCAGTTGCGAATACCTACCCGGAAGTTGACACACATCGACGATTGTCTGTCTCGTATACCTTATTCTCCTAATACCATAAGTGCTGTCCTTAGCACAGCCCCCGAGATCGACTGACCGTCTCTTCGAGCAGCAGACCCTGATCTGCGATTTATTTACCAAAGGCAACTACATGAAAAAATTAAACTATCTATAGCAGGGTTGAAGGATCATTCTTTGGCTACGCGCCGTCTTGTGCCAAGTGGCGCAGTCTTGGAGTGTATGGAGACACGTTGTTTATAGTCAATGAATAAGAACAGCCACTGTTGATAGTACCATGTGTACAAGTTCAGAATGTTATGGAGCAGGTGCACCGAGAACTTGGGCACTCAGGAAAATGGAAGACTGAACATGCGATCTGCCAGAGGTTTTGGTGACCATCCATCCATGAGGACGTAGCAGAATTCTGCAAAAAATGTAGCATGTGCTATGCCATTAAGTCACACTAACAGATACCCCGTGCATCCTTAGTTTCAATGACGACAGAAGGTCCCCATCAGTGAGTTGGTATCGATATTTGGGGGCCACTCACAACGTCAAAGAATGGTAACCACTATATACCAGTGATGGTAGATTATTTTAGCAAATGTTGTGAAGCCGTTCCTGCACCACAACAAGATGCCCTTACAGTCACTCGGGCTTTTATTGATTACTTGGTATCCCGGTACTGCGCTCCATTTTTACTCCATTCTGACCAAGGTGCAGCTTTTGAAAGCCATCTCGTCGCCCATGTACGCCGATTATCCGGAATCCGCAAAACACACACTGCCGCACACCACCCGGAAGGTAACGACTTAGTGGAAAGAACAAACAGGACTATCAAAACCTTCCTACAATCGTTTATCAGTAAGTCGTCGACGGAAGATGTGATACCACAATACCTTTTAGCTTACCGTGCATTAGTGCACGGATCCACAAGATGTTCACTACTAATGTACGTTTGTTTCCCTTATTGCAGGGAAACAAAGAGTAAACGTACTAGAAGAAGAGGAACAAGCCTTACGCAAACCGAACATTCTGAACAATCAATAAACCCAGTTTGTAACGAGCTTCACTTTTTGTACTCCAACCGCGTCTTTCAATCTTAAATATATTTCTGTCGTCCCAGTACGCCGTGTTCTTAATTCAGTGGCATTTACCGGTCCTGACTGTTGTGTTGTTTTTCAGATCGCTCCTGCATTCAAGTAAACGTGCTACAACAGACATATCTCACGAAAAACTACTTTAGAGTTGGGTCATCAATGTTCTGTTTACATACTGACATAACGTTCTGAGTGTGCGTGTACTAGGAAAATAATTATCAACCACAGAAGTCATATTACCTTATGTACTCCTTTCAAACAAGACTCGAAACTGTTCCAACTTGCAAATCGTCGCGATAACTTAAATTCGCTGAAGATTCGTTATATATCACGCATCATCACGACAGCATCAAAATGGTTCAAATGGTTGTGGACGGAATAGAAGAAGCTTTCGCTTAACAGGCTTCCGTGTCTGGTAGCAGGGGATCACCAAATCCTCCAGGCAGGAACCTAGGTATGTTAACAATAAAAGAGGAAAAGAAATTGGTAAATCATAGTATGATACTGTCCTTGGTCCTTAAGAATAGGTCAAGTTGCCTCTTGAAGGACTCCTGAGAAGTCGCTTGAACTAGCTCGGCCGGCAGCGAATTCCAGCTTTTGACAACTCTTAGGGAGTAGAAGTTGTGTCTACATCCCGTCTTGCTATGTTGAGTTTCCTGTTTCTGGGTGTTACCCCTTAAGTTAGTATTCGAACTAAGCTTGAGCAGGTGTTTAAGAGGATGTCCAGAAGTGTTAAGAATACTATAAGCCATTAATAAATCACCTCTAAGACGCCTATACTCTAATGGGTAAAGGTCTAGTGAATGGAGGCGTTATTCGTAAGGCTTAGATTTGAGTCCGCGAACTGATTTCGTGGCTCGCCGTTAGATACGCTCCAAAGTGACCTTGTCCTTTCGGAGTGAGGAGGGAGTACTATATTTCCGTACTCTAAATGGGGACGGATAAAACTATTGAAGATTGTATGGAAAGTTCTTCCGTCAAACTGGCCAAAAATGCGCTTCAATGTTACCAGTGCAAGGTTTGCTCGGAAGGCATTTTTGTCACAATTAGCGTGAGACTTTAAATCATGGGGCACCAGGACACCTAAATCTTTTTCGACTTGGGATACTACTAGAGAGGAGTTTCCTAAGTTGTAACTGTAGTTTGTGACATGTCGCAGATGGACTACTTTACACTTTGAAGTGTTAAACGTAAGTCCGTTATCATCTGCCCAACTTTTAAGTCGAGTCAGATCCTCCTGAAGTGTCTGTGTATCGTCTTGGCTGCGTATCTCTCTCCAAAGTTTCACGTCGTCGGCAAAAAGTAATACGTCTGACGTTACCTGTTGAGGAAGATCGTTTATGTAGATCAAGAAGAGAAGAGGGCCTAATACTGAGCCCTGGGGGACCCCACTAGGACGTTCCATAGCCTGAGATAAAGTGAAATTAACCCTAACTTTAAAGTGTCGATTTTCTAGGTATGAAGTAAGCCAACCGATTAGAGGTGGTTTGATACCTAGTCGTTTGAGCTTATTGATAAGACACAAGTGGTTAACTTTATCAAAAGCTTTTGAGAAATCAATGTATATGATATCAACCTTTCCCTTGCGATCGAGGATGCTTGTCCATCTGTCCACCGCAGTCAGCAGGTTGGTTATGCAAGAGTAACCCTTCCTGAAACCATGCTGTTGGGATGAGAAGAAATTTAAGGACAGTAGATAGTCGTTTAAACCATCGCATATCAGGGACTCCATGAGTTTTGAAGGTAATGACAGAAGAGCCACCGGCCGATAACTTGAAGGTTCATTGCGTCGACCCCCTTTGAAAATTGGTGTGATGTGAGCCAACTTCCAATTTTCCGGTAGTTTGCCTCGGCTTAGCGAGTGTGAAAACATCACGCTAAGCGGCGTTGTCAGGATTGAGGCTGCCTCCCTCAGTATGGCAGAATGAACCATATCCGGGCCAGGAGAAGTATCTAGTCTTAAGTGCTGCAGTTTCCGGAACATCAAGTCAGCGCTTAAGTCCACTTCGGAAAGCTTTGTGGAATTGCAGATGAAAATGTCGTCAATAAAGTTGATGTCAGCCGGCTGAAATTTTTGAGAGTAATGTGCCTCCAGAAGGTTAGCGGCGTCACCATCGTTGTTGGTCGGGCCGTTAAGACTTAGCAGTTGAGAAACTCCTGTTTTGGCTTGACGAAGAGAGGCTGCATAACGGAATAGGCTTCTAGGGTTCGAGGCAAATTTGTCCATAAGCTGTGTCTGATAATGAAGCCTGTCTTCTCTTATAGCCTTCGTGCATATGTTCCTGATATGCTTGAATTGCCTATACGCTCCGTCGTTGTCAGTTCGTTTGTATTCCGCCCAACTGTGCCTTTTACGGTTTAGCAGGCGAAGGGTACGGTTCTTGATTATTGTAGGTGGTTTACAGCTTTGTAGCACATAAGAGCGTGTGCAGTAAGAAGTCCCAATGACCGTCCACATCGAGTTGGGGGTGAACATCCCAAACCACCTGTTGTAGATAGTCATGTAGAGCTGGCACATTCAGCCGTTTAAAATTCCAACGCAAATTATTGTTGGGATACCTTAGCTTAGTTTTGGTGACAAAACTGAAGGCTATGACGGCATGATCGCTCTTTCCCAGAGGAGCCAGGATTGAGAGGTTGTCAACTAGGAATTCTTCGTTTGTGAATACACAGTCTAACCGCGATGGTGTCTGACTGTTTCTCCAACGAGTTGCCGACCTCACATTTTCATATAAGCCCAAGTCATCGATGAGGTTAAAGAACCGAGCTTCAATTGAGTTGTCGCCTCCAGTACACGTGTGTTCCGCGAAGTTGACTCTAGGAAGATTAAAGTCCCCTAGAATCAGGATATGTGTGAAACCGAGACGGGTAGAGCGGGATAGTCCATCCAGCATACGACTATCGTACTCGATGTCAGCAGTTGGCTTCCTGTAAATGACACCGACTAGACACCTCGAAGTGCTAGACAATCTTACAGAGCACCATATGGATTCCTCAAGATTTTTAAACTCGAGGTTGTGAACTTAGTGCACCTTCAAGCAAGAGCTTATGTATATGGCTACTCCGCCCCCAATTCCTGTTGTTCTGTCGTTGCGGAACAAAGTCATCCCTGGTAATGCTAACTCTTGGTCCGAGAACTGAGAAGATATCCAGGTTTCAGATATTCCTATCAAGTGGGCTTTATTAGCGTTGCAAAGTTCACGTAATTCATCCAGTTTGTTTGGTAGACTCGAGGCGTTCATATATAAGCAGTTTATGCTTTCAATTTGGAACGCGTGAGCTTCGTCCTGTTTTTCTGTATGAGCCTTATGTGAATAGACAGGTAGCCCACCTATGTGAGGTTTACCGAGGTGGTAGGCCCTGTCCTTTACACGTTTCTTTTATCGTTTAGACAATCCACAAGTGGAATTGTCAGCTCCAACTTGCCTTTGTGCTTGGTCCTGGCTTTATATGGCCTATCCGGGTGCATGTGCATTCCAGGTGGCAATCGACGTCTGTTGGCACGAAATGCTTCCAGAACTGCAGCCGCCATGTGGGAAGATGGGAAGGTTATCTTCATTAGACTGGGTCTAAGATCACCGTCCTTCTTGGCTAATCTCGTCACATACTGAGTCAGTATGTGTTTGAGCCTCAAGGACTGTTTGATGAATTTCCATTCCCTGATGTCAGAATTTGATTGAGTAGGGTCTGCATTTTCCGGTATAACTTGCACAATTATGTTTCTCCGGCGGAAAAACTTCTCACGAGTTTCTTTAGGGATGTTTCGTATGATATTGCGCTCAGAGAACGGTATGTCGGGCAATATTCTTACGTTAACATCTGATTTCAGCAAGTGACTTGCTAGTAAGACGTCCTCTACATCGGTAGCATTCTTAAGTGTTATTCGGAGAAGCCTTGGGTGATTTAGATAATAATAATAATATATATTTCTGCATGTGCAGGTACACACCGTTTTTACAGGCATGATCTATAAATTACAACATTTGTTGGTTCACAGAATGTTTCCCAACTTATTAAGTTTATAGTTGTTATAAAGTGAAATCGTAGAGCGCTTGCTGTAAACTATGACCTTGAGAGGACGCGTACATCAAGTTTGTTCCAAACGTCAGAGGTTTCATAGCCGTGCTCTCAGAGCAAGATTCTGAAGAAAAAAGAGAAACAGAAGAGCAGCAAGGCACTTGGATATGAACGCAAAACGTTGCTTAACATAGTGTAGTAGAACGGACAGAGGTATAATAAATTAGAATAAATTCATATTATATCTTGTTAGTGAAATGAAGTCAGAGGCTCCATATTATAGAATGTACTAATAAAGAACAATGAGTTGTGATGTTTAACAAGTTGGAGTAAGCTCACATGAAGGAAAGGAAGTCAAGGCTGTTACTAGGAAAGCGGTTTATAAGAAGGGTGTGTATATAGAGGGTGAAGTGTTAAGAATATTAATGATTACATCTTTTATTGTTTAACTTTTTTTTCATTTTTTCGTTTTTCCGATGCCAGCCACATGATCCTAGTGTAAAAATCCGAGTTAGCATGTTATGGGTTGTCTTAGTAGAATAGCTAATCCAGCATAATATTGGAAACATGAGTTTGAGTGGTGAGCGTAGGAAAACAATCTATATCACAGATTGATTGAATTATTCTCAGTCATGAGGAGCCTGATACATACAAAATGTTCTGTCCCCACAAACATGGGTGGATTGAAGTTATCGCCCTCACCATCAATGCTTGCTGGTCAGTAACTCCACCCTCCCTCCTTTTGTGATGTTAGGCTCATTTAGCATTATTTTTGTATATACGTCATTCCTCGCACAATCCTCTGTTTCAAAAACTGTTGGAAAGCACTATTTCTATAAGTACCATTTTACAAGCTTATCAGACAGTTACAAGCTATGGACTGTGGGTAAAGCATCGATGCAGTGCCTCTGTTGACTATAGTATAAAGTATAGTTTGCCAATCAGAGTATAAGCGTTAAGAAGGGTATATTGTAGGATAGTTGTTTATTTAAGCAGGCGGAAAAAGTATAGAAGTATATGAGTTGTGGATATGAGAACGAGTGGAGAAATAATACTAATTGCTAGTCAACATAGTGTACTGAAGAGTAAAAAGTTAATACAGGATAAACAGGAAGGGACTCACAGTGACTTAGTGCTGATGTTATTTTCTGTTGTCCTAACCAGTTGATTGGTAACAGGCTCCATAGATGCAAGACCACTGGAAGTAGGCAGCCGATTGTGCGGTCCTCTTGACGTTTTAGGGTGGTAGTGAGTGTCCCTTATCGACCGAGTTTATTTTAACAGTAATGATAGGTCCATTGAGTTACCTGTCTACTTCAAGTGAAGAAATGGGGTGGAAAAAGTAATTAATACAACTGCAAAGTAGGAAAAATAAGGCAAACTGAACTTGAAGTCCATTTTGGTCTAGACATGGAGAGAGCCTATGATGTCTGAGTGGGGTGCAGATGTGTTCGTACGTGCAAGATTAGTGCAAGTGAGGGCTTGATCAAGCAGTTTTACAAACGTATGTAATTCATCTGCCATGCGAGTTTCGGAGGGAAGACTGTTCCATATTATTGCATACTTGGTGAGGAAGAAGTTTTCCCGAGTTTTTGATCTGTATTTCTCAACTTTGACCGTAGATACTTTGTTTCGAAGTCCGTATTCATGTGAATCTCGGGCAAGAATTATCTTACACGTTGTATAAGTAAGGTTTTTGAGTAGTTTGAAGTAGAGAATCAAATTAGACCTAAGCCTTCTCTTCCAAAGGGGTGCTATTCCTAAGATTTGGCATCGGGAACTATAGTCAATGACCAAGTCAGTCTTAAGTACCTTGCGAGTGAAGTCTCGTTGTATTCCTTCCACCTTTAGTATATCAGATACGCGTAGGTTCGAAAATAAGAACGAGCAGTATTCAGCGATAGGTCTTACACAAACTTTGTAAAGAAGGATTTTAGATTCATTTTGATAAAAATTACGGAGAATGAAGCAAAGCAATTTCCGCATTTTGAATGCTTTGGCTGAGATGTGTTCAGAGAAATTAAGACTGTGTGAGTAATGTACCCCTAGGTCAGTTACTGATGCCAGTCTGGGCAGTGTGTGATTGCTAAGTGTTAGTTTCGTTTTGAGAGATGTGTCTCCTATACATAACCAGCCGCATTTCTCTGTGTTGAGCTCTAACCTCCAGCGTTTGCACCAGTCGTTTACCATGTTGAGTTCACGTTGGATTGTTTCCATAGTACTGCGTAAATCGGAAATGTCAGTTTTATAGATGACTTTTAAGTCATCGGCATAGAGGTAGGTCTTACCTGTGCTAAAACACTTGCATATATTGTTGATATAGATTATAAAGAGCAATGGACCCAAGACACTACCTTGCACAACACCACTGGTTATAGGTCGAGGTGTAGATGTATTAGAGTTAATCTTGGTTATTTGATATCTGTTCGTAAGAAAAGACTTGATCCATTGCAAAAGGGGATTTATAATTCCAACTGACTTAAGTCTGTTGATTAGAAGATTATGAGGTACCTTATCAAAGGCTTTCTTAATGTCGAAGTATAGTATAATAACTAGTTTCTTCTGGTCACATATACGAGTAACCTCGTTGAAGAAGTCTATCAGGCATGTACTGCACGACCTTGTTCTAATGAAGCCATGTTGTGACGGGTCTATCAGATCTTCCTTGAGCAGGTGATCAGATAGTTGATTTTGTATCACTTTTTCCATTATGCGTGATATGACCGGAGTGATATTTATAGGTCTGTAGTTTTCAACCAGGTTTCTTGGTCCGGATTTGTGTTTGGGAAGAACATACGTTACCTTCCAGGTTTCCGGATATGTACCAGTCTCTAAAGATAATGTGTATATTTTGAGTAGTAGCGTCTGTATGTCCGGTCCTGACATTTTATAAACGATAGAAGGGATGTCATCGGCACCAGAACTCGCATTTGACTTAAGGGTTTTAATGGCGGTATGTATACTCCTAATGTCGAAGTTTATGGTACTAAGATCGTTTTTGCCGGTGCACTTTATGTCGATGTCTGGAGCATCAGATGTATTCCCATTGTGAGAAAACCATTCACTTAATAGTTCGCATATGACGCTTTGGTCATTATACGTTACTCCATCGTGCAGTAAAGAGTGAATGTTGTGGTCTGTGTCCTTTCTTATGCGCTTCGTGAGGAGACGACATAGGGCTTGGGCTTTAGATGCAGCAGTGAGCGCAGTACGTTCCTCTACTTGCTTACGCTTGTTGTGTTGACTTTGTACTCCGTCAAGTACAGAGTATATCTGGTGCAGGGCACTGAAGTCCTTTGATATATGGTACATCCTTTTCAGTTTTCGCAGTTTAGTCCTAGTCTTTTGGTTTAGATATGGAGTAATTGTTTTAAAACCAATTTTAGAGGGTACAGTAGTGTCTAGTGCAGATTTGGTGGTGATATTGAATATTTCTAATGTTTCTAAGAGGCTATTACTGGTAAAGAAACTGCCCCAGTCAGAGTGCTTTATTAGAAATCGAAAGTTTTCCCAGTCAGCATTTGCATAGTCTCTATATTGGAACCGCGTGTTTAATGTCTTTAATTTGTTGCATATGGCAAGAATCGGAAGGGTGCAGAGGACTATTTTATGATCGCTGTTGTGAAACTTTTCGCCAACCACCATTGATGTTGGTGTGACATTATGACAGAATATCAAGTCAAGAATGTTGTGATTTCGTGTAGGCAGGTGTACATGTTGTTGCCAGCCGTGTATGTCTAAGGTCCTAAGTATGCGTTCAAAGCACAATGGGCCAGAATGTGTCTTCCAATTGATGGTGGGAAGGTTGAAATCACCACATACAATTTTGTAAGTGAAGTCAAGCGAGGCAGCCTGAGCAAATGACTCACTTATAATAGTGTCATTTGAACTAGGAGTGTTAGGAGCTCGATATATGCATCCGATTAGTATTTTACATTCATGAGTGTACACAGTAAGCCATATCGATTCAGGAAGTTTACTGAGGACGTGGTCGCTATAGATTTCCGCTCTCAAATATTTTGATACATAAACGAGACAACCACCACCCTTCTTGGTTACTCGATCACTGCGGAAGAGCTCATATGTGTCTATTTGTAGAAATGTGTCTGTGGTGTCGGAGGACAGCCAACTTTCCGTTATCAAAACAAGTGAGGGGTTGTTTAAAAGTAAAAGGGTGCGTAGGTGAGTCATCTTACTTTGTACAGATCGAGCGTTAATTAACATAAGTGTCAGGTACGGTGACTGTTTGTCTAGTAGAAGGGTATGATGTATACCCAGTGATTTGTCTGTTTTGCAACGAGAAAAGGAAGAATTGGGAGCGTCGACTCCATATTGATGAGCGTTTAGTTTATTACCAGTAGGGTTAATGCGAGAAGGGTAGTCGGGTGTTGTTTTGGTGAAAGAAGTATGTCTAAGAGTGGAAGGTAGAGTTGAATGGTTAGGTAATGTGTCCGGGGAATGATCAGGGGGTCCAGTCAAGAAGTTTTCAAGACTAGAGACATTTATCGAGGTTGAGAAGGATCTGCCACTCCCCATCAAATCGGAGTATATAGATGGTTTCAGAATAGTGGGATTGTCGCCCTCAACATTTGGAGACCCCATAGCAGTAATGTTGAGGGGGGGAGAGATAAAAAAGGATGAGATAGTGTGTATGTCGAATTAGGGGGGACTAAACCGCTGTATTGGGTGGCTTGACTTAGATAGTACCTAGAGTCAGTAGGTTTGTTTCCAAGTAGGCCAACATTATGGCTTCTTTGTGTGCGGTGGGCAATTTTAGTCCTATTGTGGTTAGTTGGGGAAGTTGTATGTTTCTGATGAGGAATAAAGGAATGCCTGTTATTGTTGCTAAGAGAGGTGTTTCTGATGTGTATAGTTTTGTGTTGATTCATGGGGCTTGCAAGGTTGACACTATATGACTTATGGGTATCACGTGTGGGTGTGGTTCTTGTCAAATGTCGTTTCACATTAGGATGAGTGGGTGTTGCCAGTTCACTATGTTTGTTGTAGGGCATTCTATTGCTATGAGAAGGTGCACGTTTTGGGTTAGAGGTGCTGGAGTATTGGTGGGTTTTTACGGAGGGTTTGGTATTATTTCGTACAGCGATGTCTGAGAGTCTGTAGCTGTTAGCGCAATTCCTGGGGTGGTCATTTTTAGGCATTTTACAGGGGCCGCTAGGGTGATACTTGGACGCTATTGAGGCATAAGTGGTTTGGCATTTTGGGGTAGCTGAGTGTTTGGGCTGAGGGTGAGTGGTTGTAGCTGCTTTATGAGCGGTCTTGTCCTTAGGATTAATTGCAGTGTCCGACGTGCCTCCGTTTTTTGGGGGGGCAGTGTATGATATTTTAGGATTTGTGCAGTGACAAGAGCTGTAGCTGCCGCGGCTACGTAAGCTGGGTTGATCTGTTTGTGTTCCATTGCAGATACGACGCTGGATGTTTCGTATGATATTGCGCTCAGAGAACGGTATGTCGGGCAATATTCTTACGTTAACATCTGATTTCAGCAAGTGACTTGCTAGTAAGACGTCCTCTACATCGGTAGCATTCTTAAGTGTTATTCGGAGAAGCCTTGGGTGATTTAGATACTTAGAGTCTTTTCCTCTAGAGAGCCGGGTGACCATCGAAGGCTCTATTCTAAGAAGTTCTAGCTTCTTGTTCAATTCACCCCAAAGCATCCTATCGTTTTTGTCTTGCAGACTGAGAGGAAGGTCAGGATTATCAACGAGGTTCATGATAATGAGAGAGTCGTCACGAACTGTTGTTAATTTACCAGGTTTCACGGCGGATTCATGTTTAATGACTTGCTGTTTGGAGGTCAGTGTGCGTTTTTGAGGCTTGGGCTCTTTTTTGACCGGACGAACAGTCTTGGGAGTAGACTGTGCGACCAAATCATCAGTTAATTTCCGTACAGCAACACTTGGGTTGCTCGGCTTAGGCGGTGATGCCTGGTTCTTTTGGGCTCTCTTAACGTGGGTCGAATCACCTACAGGGTTTTGGGGAACCACTGTTGTGTTCAGGGACCCTGAGCTTGGAGACTCGAGTTTGCTTAGGGAGTCTAATACCTTCGACGTAATGATGGTGCTGAGCCTCGACACGTCATCATTAGTGTTGATGGATGCTCCATCGATGGTATTCCTATCGACATCCCTGTTTCTGTATCCGTCGCACGCTCTTGTTTGTCTACCGGTTTTTTTACTGTCGTTGTCCAAGTTAACTGACAACTTGTTCTGAAGACCTGTCAGTAGGACAATGATGTTACTCAGCAAGACTACAGCATCCGTGCTACACGTGAGACATACCCATTTTTGGTCTGACTTGCTGAGTCTGTTGTAAGCAGTTGATGTCAGATCTGTGCATGCTTCGTGGAACCAACCTTTGCAGTTGTCAAACTTCATGCCAGTTGCAACAGCAAAACGGCATCCCGGACGTTTGCATGAGTTTTTCATGACTATGTTGAAGCAAACTATGTTATAGATGCTTGCAAGAGCCTAAGACCTTTAAAAAAACACTAAAAAGCACACTGGAAACGGACAAAAATGGATAAAACGAGTGTTATAAACTGAAACTAGTCTATACGTGAAAAACAAAAACAAACCGAATGGGTGATCTTATCCGCAACGCAACCATGTAAACTTAATGTACCGGTCATCTATGCGTTCAAGTAACCACAGATTTTGACATTTCATAATGTATTTTTAATTAAATAACTAGATTATATAGCTAATTTTGATCTTTTTCATATTTTTATTCGCCACGTTTGACTGCGTTACACTGCACGTCCATTGCATGCTGGGATGATATCTCAAGTCATAGTGAGTTTATTCACATAGTTGATTGTTTCCAGATAGACTGTCAGTGCGTGATTTTACTGTAGAAAGGTTTATTGTACTATAAACTATGTTTTTATGAACAACTGCCTGTTGTCTTCAGTCGGAAAGCAATATATATATTCTTTAAAGACAATTGTCTTCCGTTCGGTAAGTTCAATTGGCCTATATTTCGTGTTTTTGTTTTATCGTCTTAATTATGTCCATTTAACTACTTTAAGCAATATGCCTGTGCAAATGAAATAATAACTATGACACTTGCTTAGTTTAGTATTTTTGGTTGTCGTTGTAGTTGAAAGAATTATGGTATAGTGCTTGAAGTCTGTAACGAAACAGATCAGTCTAGTAAGTAGAGTTGCCTGTTTCTGATGAGTATACTGATTCAAAACAGTCTGACTAAAAATAGGAAAAAAGTGCTTTCGGTACTGTTGCTGTCATACATTATAAGATAGCGATAAGTATGTTTAGTGTTTATTTCTAGATTGTACATCTATCACTGACCATATTTCATGATCACTGTCATTAAACAATTTCCCCAGCAATAACATCGGCAGCAGGATAGCTAAGTGTGTGAGCTTTTATTTGCCCGCAGAAGAGCAGTATACAGTCTTAGAAGATGGCTGTTCTGTATCTCAATTAAATGCAGTTGGCTGTGGACAAATGTTAAGAATCTTTTTGGCAATTGGGACTTTTAGTTCATCAAACACTAACTCTGCTTGTATGTCTCCCTGTTAAACTAGATGCAGATACATGGTAATACTTAAATGAGAGCAAAATAATAAAAGCATTGAGATACGGTATTAAGTCCATGTTATGCTTTGCACAATAAATAGCTGACCTGACCTAATATTCATGAACTAAAGGTAAATCACAACTGCATAAATTCTTTGCTAAAATACATGTAATTTCTTTATTTATCTATTCCACATTTCTGACTAAATTCATTACTGTTTTCTCATTTAGAATGCAACAGGACTGAGTCTTCACAGATGTTAAGAACTGTTTCGCCCTTAGAACTATGGCCCTATGGATCTGTTTACGGGAGACCCAACTAACAGCAGATTATAAAAAGGATGCTGGATGTCCATTTTAATCTCACAACCACTTCCAGTACTTCTTGAGTTACTTCTTTTACCCTTTCGTTTGGAAAAAACAACAAAAACTGCAGCTTAACATTACAAATGCAACTTTTAGACTGGAACTTGGTTTAAACCGTTGTTTGATATTCGATTCCTAATGAAAGTTCTCGAATAAATTTTTGAACCTAATGCTACTTTGTTTTATCTACTTAATCGTTGCAAGAAACTTGTGATAATCGAGCCTCTCATCACCTAGTTCATGTGTTCAAATGGTCGTGGACTGAGTAGATGCTTTCGCTCAACAGGCTTCCGTGTCTAGTAGCAGGCGATTACCAAAACCTCCAGGTAGGAACCTAGGTATATTAACAATAAAAGAGGGAAAAGAAATTGGTAAATCATAATATGATTTTATCCTTAAGAATATATCTAGTTGCCTCTTAAAGGACCCCTGAGAAGTCGCATGGTCTAGCTCGGCGAGCAGCGAATTCCAGCATTTGACAACTCATAAGGAGTAGAAGTTGTGTCTACAGTCCATTCTGCTATGTTGTGTCTCCAGTTTCTGGGTGTTACCCCTTAGGTTAGTGTTGATACTAAGTTTAAGTAGGTGTTTAAGAGGATGCCCAGAAGTGTTAAGGATACTGTAAGCCATTAGAAGGTCACCTCTAAGACGTATTTACTCTAATGGGTAGAGGTTAAGTGATTGGAGGCGTTCTTCATAAGGTGATTTGGTGCATATATTCGTCATTCTCATGGGAAACCTACAGACTCGGGTACTTTCACAACTTATTCTAGCCACCATGAGTTGTCACGGCCGCTGATGGATGGACACGCGTTACACATCTTAAGCGTCTCTGCGTCTAATCTCATGCCTCTACCGACACTAATGGAACACGAGTAACTCAAAGGCACCCTGTATGGTATCTTACATCGTGATACGCACTCACTTAGCTCTTTAGTGAGAATATTACTACAGTCCTGCTAAAAATCCCATAAACCCCCCTATCTCCATCCAAACAAATAAGTCTATATTTGCTGCATATAACAATTTTATTTTTTTAAAGTAAGATACAACAGTTAGAATTGGAGTGAAATGGCAATATACAGCAGATGCACGTGGTACATGTCTTCATCGATTAACTGAAATAGAAAATACGAATATTAGCTTAACAGGCTTATTTAGAAAGACTAGTGTCTACTCTGAAACTACTGCGTGAGAAAGTTATACTGGAACCACGAATAATGTAGGAATCCAGTCTCCCAGCGCGTACGAAACAATCAAACTGGAAGGCAGTTGTCCAAAAATAATTCGAATATGAAGGTGAGAATTTCCAGGTATTTTTCATTGTAAGGGTGAAAATATTGATGTCGTACAGTAAAAAAACAGATTTGCGAGTGGTGAAGTATGATCTATAAAAAAGTGAGCTTAATAACAGTTAATTACCTTTTTATTCCCTGATCATGACACTTCGGCTTCCTTTTATGGCCGAAACAGCAAACATAAACTACACACTGATAGCAGATTTCCGGCTTTTCAATGTTAGTTTTCAGTCTTCAGTAATAAGGATAGTAGGTTAGTGAACCTGTATTAATCCTGACACATTGCTTTCCAGTGAAGGTGCAGCTTCTCCTTGAAAGTATTCACTGATGGGGCTGATACCACTTGTTCGGGTAAGGCTTGCTTTAACGCACTACGTAATGAGTACAACCCTTCTATTACTCCTATATGACATATTCTTAATAACGAACCCTCTTCAATAGATTGGTAGTATCTGTGACTTCGTCTATGGTTATCGGAAGTCTGAGTTCTTTCGAAAACAAAACTGGTATCACCTACTGCTGGGCAATCAGTATTAGTTTGACTCGTTAGCGGGATAGTGTTGTCCATAATACTGAAGAAAATTAAATACCCGAGATTGTTCCCTTTCATTTTGCCGATAACATCATAAAAAACGGTTACGAAAGAACATTCGGACAGTTAGTCACAGGTAGCAACAACAGTTATTCTAGTTAGAGAAACGAACTCCGGCTTTGGATATCTAAAAAGCAAGTCAAAACAAAACCGATTACCATTTTAAAACATAAGACTAGCCAGCTTGGCTGAAGAAGTACATTGCCTTGAGTAGAAGCAGCAAAAACCATAAAACCAATGCTGATTCGAAGTAAATATCACACCAACATGTAGAACATTACACTAACTGCGGCATTTTATGAGACCGAAACATTAAATTACATAGCTACACAAAAAAAGTAACTGAAAGAAGCAGAGAACAAATAAAGCCTACTGCCATTACTTACAAAGATGGCGGATGTATTAATTCCCGCCTCATTCTGATTGGTTGCTAAGCTGAAGGGCACATTTACGAAATTGAGTTGCGTTTAATTGCAGCCAACCGAATAGTAAGCTGGGGCAAAACCACAGGTAACTATTAAATATGGTGAAACTCAAAAAATAGTAATCTACCGAACGTACAGCTCAGGATAGATTCTTTTGAACTGAAATGGTACTTTTGTTGCGTAAGAACACAGCAAAAGTTTGATAAATGCAAATCACGTTAGTACTAAACTTCCCGTTCGAAAAGCGCGCGAAAAAGGTATCGTTTTTGTTACTTGAAGGATGGCTGTTATCAGACATAGTGCGGCTAAACTAAATTCAAATCTAAAAGTTTCTTTATTGGACCGCTTATGCAAAACTTCACGAATTGGCGATGTGGCGCACTAATCATGTAACGACAGTTTAACCTTCAAGTGCTCGCAACGTCTGTCAGTCGGCGATACCCCTGAGGCGTTTCCTAAGTTCAGCACACACAGGGCTTGCTCTTCTTCTCCCTTCAAAGCTTTTATCCTTGGTCACATTGCAATAGAAAGAAAACAGAATCCATTAACATCATACATGGTGATTTCAACATCTCCTGGTGGTGTCTCAAGAAACCTAGTGACAGGAGGTGGATCGGCGAATCGAGCATCAGAGGGGACTGTCACTCGATCTGGTTTTATTTGTTTGTAGTGCACAGTTATCACATCATCCTGAGGTCGTCGTAGGTTGCGTAATACAAACGTAGTGTAGGATCGCATCTGGCCACGTCCCCCCTATGACATCGTTCGGGAGTTGAATTGAATTCCATCATCCCTGGCAAGACCCTTTCGATATTTTCCTCGTTCGATCACCGACTCTTTTGTAGACTATCCATTCCTTTTGTACATGGACCGCGGATTTTAATTTTCAAATAAAATACATGTGGTTTAAATTCCGTGTTCTCTCGTGCTGTGAAGTTAACATTGTTTGTTGTGGTTTCAGGTCTTCTTCGCCTTTCAGTGATTGCTGATCACACGTATTACAACTGCCTGTTGATTTTTTTCGACCGACTCAGGTGTCCATATTTTTTCCACATGCTCTCAAATACTGCTCCCCACACTCCTCCAGTACTCAAGGTACCTTCAAGATGAACGCAAACATACATAGGGTGGACTTTACACAAAGAATATATTAATTTATCTTTATTATTTGTTCCCACATAACCAACTGGAACTAGCTATTTTATTGTAGATCATGTTTTGAACACAAATTTAGTGTTTCTAATCAATGTTCCAGTTCCAAATGATGCTTACTCATTCCAGTATATTCGGTAAACATTTCCGCGGGCCTACTGTTAGCTTTAAGCCAGTACTTTTATCAAGCTAATGTTAATAAACCCCTGCACAGTATCCGTCTTAGTGATTTAAGTACAAGTAGATGCTTGCATTTTGTGATTCCTGGTTTTTATTTCTTAAGCTTCCTTCCTGACGGATATGACGCCACTACTTCTGGCGAGTCCCAGTCGTTGACCACTACGCAGAAATTGCGAGGTTCTAACTTGGATTTTGTATGATATCCCACAGGAGATCAGTCCTATCGAATTCTGTTAGATAATAGAATCTGACAGTCAGCTCATGATACTATACCTATAGTATAAAAACTGGAATGTTTACTGTGTGTCGGTCACAACATTAAGGAAATGGAACAGTCAATTTACGTGTTTGTGGGTAATTTTATGTGTGCTGACCTCATAATCGAATAATCGTTTATATACCATACTCTCCTGTAGCCCTGAGATTTTTACCTGTTTTAACCAAGGAGTTAGGAGAGAATGTGAATAAATAAACTATAATAAATCGAAAATCTAACATGGGATTTACTGTCTTCACATAATTTATGAACATTGCTACGTTGGTCATAAGTTATTGGCCGTTAAATTTTACGGCCAGGATTGGTGTTCGAGCTGTTATTTAGGGTTTATGTTTATCATGACTCATAAACTCTAATCATGAACACAACCAGTCTTTAAAGTCTCAGTTGGTTTTGCAGTTGATCTATATTTTAACACTAAACTCGACCTAACCTTTTCTCCCAAACTCTTAAGTCGTAACCATAGGCTCTCTTCATATCATAAATATTACTTCTTAACGCTGAATTTTAGTCCTAAACTCTCCTATCTAACTCTGAATCCCAGTTCAAGTCATAATTTACAGTATCTAATAATGCTTTCACTAAAATTCACCATGATGCGCTGGATACTCAGTATCTTGGTTTGACGTTGGATAAGCTCCAAGTCAGATGATTATACCTTCCATGATTTTAAATGAGCGTTTTTGGTTCTTGACGTATTTGGTAATATACTTAAGGTTTACATAGATGATTTACAGTACACTGACAGTATTGTCTGAGCCTTAAAAATTGGTCAGAACTCTAAATTTTTTGTCTGCAGCTGTAATACAATATTTTGTGCTCACCAAATGTTCCCCACAAAACTCACTTGTAACATGTTTATTCGGTAGTGAAAGTGTTGAGATTACGATGATATCCTATCGGGATTCGGTTCAAGTCCCAGTAGGTATCATCACTACATTAAGTATCCAAAGGGAAACGTATAGTGGAGTAGGCCCTTTGTGTGATTTAAGTCTTTGAAGTTGTTCAGTATCAACCATTTAGATCCTTTGACTATTGGGATACAAAGCCAGCGATTTCGTAATACTAATCGGTAACGGTGTGTCAAAGATGAAGTGTGCTTGTTTGATCCAGACCGTTGTTGCTACCTTGACGTGGTGGTCGGGCTTGCCTATTGTGATGAAGCGACCGAGCTATACTGGCTGGAACAACCGTTCCTCAAGGTCCTACCATGTCAGACAGGTCGGTTGAAGAGCGGTAAGACTAAAAGCAACAAACCTAAGGTCCGAAGGCGAAGTCGTACTGCTGACGGTACAGAGGTGTGACAGCAGTAAGGTGTTTCCTTCAGACAACCAGCATGACAGCGATGCTGCCTTCCCACAAGGAGGGGTGGGGTGGGGTTAGAAAAGGTCGACCCTAAAAATGCACACCTCACCTTACCTCACGGATTTCCGTCTCCGGCGGTAAGGCTCTTTGAAGAACGGAGCTAACACGTCAAAAACCTTCCACGAAAAGGCCGTGCGCGACCGGCCTAAAGCAGTTGTCCCTTGGGCACTGCGGTCACGCTCTCAGGTGGCTGAGACCGCCTCTAATCCAATTTCCTTTTCAGGTACCTCCAGAAGAGCCCTCCCACGGTGTGGGCAACCGGGAAGTGATAACCGCCCTCATACCTCTAACAGTACCCAGGACCACTGTATTCATAATCAACCTTCCTCTTCAATTCCTATTATTCCTCCTGCATCGACTTTCAACCCTAAACTTCCTCCTTCGGCTTCTTCCTCAAGTGTCAAGTGTTTGATATTAGCCGGTTAACGTAAAAGCTTGTTACTGAGTATCAGTCCGAGTTTCCAAAACTTACTTTAGTATGTCAGGAAGGAAATTTTCAAAGAAATGTTTCAAATTAAACTTCTTTGTAAACATAACATTAAAGCAATTTTTACAGTAATTATGATCTGAATAGTGATTAGTAGAATATGAAAGTCTAAATCACACACATTTGACCTAGTTCGAATTTTTCATAGTATTAGAGATATGTAGTATGTACTTATACAGTTAAATCTAGCTGCTGACAAAAATTAAATAAATAAACTCCCATGAAATACAGTTATTTATGGTTGGAAGTCTAAAATTTTAAGTTGGTGTGGAATTATCACTCAGTACTGTAGAGTACTATTGCAACTAATAAACTTTCTCTCAAATGACTAAATAATGGCCCATCAATTCTGCTAAATTATATGTACTTTACTCTGCTCCAGATCAAGGACTGTGTTTCGTCAACATTTTCTTGTGTTGAAAGACCAAATTTCCGTTTTCTGTACTGGGTTGTGCAGGTTATTGAACTTCATCCAAATCATGGACCGATCTACGTTGAACCACTTTTGAATGCCGGCTAATTGGTCTGGAGATTAGACGTTCGCGTTCAAAACTGGGAGTTCTGGATTGAAGCTCCGCGTGCAGGATCGTGAGTATGGACTTCCGAAGAGTCCTGTACTATGACGAATTGGCTGTCCAGTGCTTTAAGGTTTTCAATGTTCTAACTTAGATCGGTTCATAGTTTCAATGAAATTTTCATTGTTTGCTGTATGAAAGTCTAGATACGTGATTTTCGAGAATGAGATCTAAAGTGTCGTTAGGTTTGGTGGAAAGGTCCCACCGGATGTAGTAGTTGCTTATGCAAAGCACTGTCATTCTTATACTCTACAATAACGTTAGGAATGGAACCTAATTTGCAAACACCCAATATCGTTCTAAGTTTCTAATTTTTTTCTCACGAAAATTCGTTTTTTGCTGCTTTCAATTCTCGATATACATACTTTCTGATCTCTTAACTAGCTAGTCCTTTCTGCAAACCCATTCATTCTCTCAATTATCGGTTTTATGGCGCTGGAAATCGTATAGATGAACAGAACTATCATTACTCAAACCTCTCTTAAGTTTAGAAAATATGGTTAGTTGGAAATTCGATGTAGGGGTTGATGTGATAATTTGGTAAATATATGTAGAAACCAGAATGGGTTTTGTGGAGATTTTAGAAATTTCACAGATTGAAATCATGAGTCAGTCGAGCCCCGCGTGGTGCGGGATCGTGGATGCGCACTGCTGAGGAGTCCCATACTAGGATGAAACGGCCGTCCAGTGCTTCCAGGTTTTCAATGGTGGTCTAGCTTCAACTGACTCATGATTTCAATCTGTGATATGTAGAAACATTTAAGGCTAGTTCTTAACCTATAGATTATAGATATTCAATCTGTGAGACAAGAATATTTGATGGTCGGGTTTTATTTGACAATGCATTCACCGTTTTCTGTGACTGAGTTTCGTCTTTGCTTTTTGTGAGTGATATAAAATTGACTTTTACACTTTACATTGTTGATATTTTTGTTCTATTCTCGTAACGAGTGAACATGAGAAACAGCACTTTTCACTAGACCTTTGTTCAACTTAAATATTTAAGTATTTGGTTCTAAAATTACTATTCACCATATTTTTCTTCGTATTTTCGGTTTTTATTATGCTATATCATTCATTATTTGTTTGAAACTTAATTCTATGTTGTTGCAGTTTGTGTGTATACCGTTTGCTTTCTTAGAAGGAATACATTCAATCATAAAAGAATGGTAGTACTCACTTGTACACAAATAACCAAATCGTCTCGTCACTTTTCATTAACATTTATGAGTTCATACTACGCTTGTTTGACTGTCTGCTTATCGATTTCCCAATGAAAAGCTAGTTCTATCAGTGTGACTTAATACACACACCTATACCATGTGACTGTTAATGATTTCTTTTACCTAACAAACGTTTTTTAGGGTTATTGCTAATGACTGAACTAGCTTCGAGTTACGCACAATCCAGTAACTATGTACGAAAAACGGACCGCATTTTGAAGAAGAAAAAGCAAGTCCCTCCCCCCAAATATTTGTGTGTTCCCGGTTCATTGGCACTTTTGGATAGGTAAATTTACAACTATGAGGTTTACAGTCTACTTATGTAAAGGATTTCAATTATTGATAAATCTAACTCATTATGCAGTGAAATCAAATGGTAATCAATTTATATTTATTTTCATCCGACTTATGTCAATATGTTAGTTTATTTCGAAACAATGATATAGATTTCGAAGTTGAAAAACTGCAAGCGCTCCAGAATGATCCCGACCCTAGCGACGTCCAGTTAGAAAGTGAATCTAAAGCCAAATCTTTGAAAATTGGAAAATCTCGTCGTCTATTAAGGAAAGAACTGAAACACGAATGGTTAAAAGTTTCGGATTCCCGTGTTTTCTGGTAATCGTACTTTTTAGTGTTGTGATTTTTGATATAAAAACGTTTATTGTTGTCCTATAATACTTGTTTGATATTTGGTGATGACTAAAACTTCAACCGTAGGCGATAACATCATAAACCGAATTACAGGGTAAGATCTATATATATGGGTGGGAAAAGTAAATCAGTTTGTGTGATTGTAAACTTGTACTAGCTTAGGCAAGGGCTTTAAATGTTATTCATATTAAAACACCTATCTCGGTATGTCTGGTGCTAGCTAAATTAAAATTAAATTTGAAGAGCTACTTTAGAACAAGACGGAAGCGCGTGAAGTAAATGAATATAAGAAGGGTATGTGTCAATTGGGTCTTCAAAATGTTAGAAGTCTGCTTTTAGTGAATTAGCGAAAAAGCGATACTACTGGTTAGAATGCCTTCACCGTTTATCTACTGACTGTTTGTCATTTTATTATACGATTTATTCTATACTCTTGTTTATTTTAGCACATTTTCTAATTTCTGTTGATTTCTTCATGTAGTTGTTTTATTATTTAAACAGATACATTGGCACAAGGAGACACCAAATAGATATGCTCCACATAAATCATTCGATTTGCGTAAGGATTGGGATACTTCTCGGTTGCCCAAACCGAAGCAGGTGGTTTTCTTAGGGGGCCACTCCTTGAGCCTTTGACTCAAAGGTCTAATCTACAAGGCAGTGGAGCAGTCAGCAACAATGTACAACTTCGCATGTACGTACATCAGTTCAAGTTGCCATACCACATTATTACAGAGATACAATTGTCGATTCAAACCGCATAGTGGTAGAGGTAATAAGAGTATAAGCAGTAATCGGGAAGATTAGGGTTTGAAGATGTTATTCAAGGAGTATAATCCAGTGAAATAAATTTGGAAAGAGAAAAAAGGACATGAATAATTCAAAAGATTAGAATTTGGGAGAACACAAAGAGTGGATGCATCTGCGCCATTGCAAACGATTTGGAGCCATATCATTCAACGTCTCTAACCATCGGTTGCTATCGTCTTGCGGATCCCAACCAGGTAGCCTACACATACCAACATGGCTCAGTCCACTTGTCAGTGACTTCATGGATTTGTGCCATGTTTTGGTCTGGCTGCTCTTAGCTTTCTTCCAACCTCTGTGGGAATGAACGGAATACAATGGACAGCTCAAAATCAATTAGACGATTTGGACTTTGCAGATGACCTGGCCCTCCTATCTCATACACACGAACAAATACAGATAAAGACAGCTAGTGTAGCAGCAGTCTCTGCATCAGTAGGCCTCAACATACACAAGGTGAAAACCAAGATCCTCAAATACAACACGGAGAACAACAATCCAGTCATACTTGATGGCGAAACTCTGGAAGATGTAGAATCCTTCACATACCTGGGAATCATCATCGATGAACAAGGAGGATCAGATGAAGACGCAAAGGCGAGGATTAGCAAAGCAATGGGCGCATTCATACAGTTAAAGAACATATGGAACTCAAAACAACTTTCGACCGATACCAAAGTCAGAATCTTCAACACGAACGTCAAGGCAGTTCTACTGTGCGGAGCTGGAACTTAGAGAACTACAACAACCATTATCAAGAGGTTACAAGTATTTATAAATAGCTGTCTACGCAAAATACTCAACATCCATTGACCGGATAGCATCAACAACAGCTTTCTGTTGGAGAGAACAAATCAGTTTACAGCGGAAGAGGAAAAGACGTTGGGAATGGATAGGACATACATTACGCGAATCACCAAACCTCATCACGAGGCAAGCCCTAACTTGGAATCCTGAAGGGAAGCGAATAAGAGGAAGGCCAAAGAACACATTACGTCGGGAAATAGAAGCAGACATGAAAGGGATCAATAACAACAGGAAAGGATTGCCCAAGACAGGGTTGGATGGAGAATGCTGGTGAGCGACCTATGCTCCTTCACGAGGATTAACAGGTGTAAGTAAGTAAAGTAAGGTTGGAAACCAGTTTGGTTTTCTCTAGTCTGCTCTTCATAAGTTTTAGTTAGGCGTCGAAGTATTATTGACGCTAAGATTTTAGACACTATATTAGCCAAACTGATTCCTGTGATTGTCACAAAAGGACTTTTGTCCTTTTTTATAGACTGGCACAATCAGTGATTGAGACCAGTCAGATGGGATTACGTCCAGTTCCCAGATTCTACCTAAGACCTCAGTCAATGTTACTGCTAATACAGGAACACCATATTTGAAAATCTCAGGGGTAAACCTGTCAGGGCCTGCTGCTCTCCCTCGCTTCAGATTTTCTATAGCTTTTTCAACCACGTAAAGGGTTGGAGGACTTACATTAACTTGCCATTCAGGTCAACTGAAGATTATGGGAAACCAAAGTGTGGCTGAAGGCCAGTTGAACTGATCCATAAAGTGTTCTGCCCATCGATCCAATCTCCTGGATCGAGAATAAACAGTGTGTCCATCTTTCTTGGAGATGGTTTCACTAATAGTTGGTTTCCTAATACCGGCTTCCTTGACAAGTTTGAACAGTTGTCTGTTGTTGCTTATCGCCGCTGCCTTTCTCATCTCTCTTGCTTTCTCTACCCACCACTGTTCGCGACCATTGCATAGGTTACTTGTCAGCCTGCGCTTAAGCTGACTCCACTCTTCGTCATGTTCAGAGCCTGATGGGATGAGTTTCCGAGTATCTATCAGTGTGGTAGATGCTACTGAGATTCAGTGTTTCTCCATAACCTTATGATTTACCTTACTAGCAGATATCACTGCTGTTTTCACAGTTTTTCGGATATCATTCCAAGCTACCTCGGGGTGGGCATCACTTAAATGGCTGCCTAACCTTTTCTGGTGGTTCCTGAAATATATTCTTAGCTTGGTAATTATTAAGTAGAGCTCTGAGAGGTTTCCTGGCAGCGTCTTTCCTACGTCCAGTAAGATGCAGACAAATGCGCGCTCTCACTAGAGCATAGTTTGAATCTAAGCATGTGCTCCAGAACGAGCGAAAGTCTTCTATCGAGCTACCTCATCTGTGGTTGATAGCGATGTGATCTATTTGGGTCCAACGTTGTGACGAATTCGAGGGTCGCCTTGTCAAAAGATATTTCTCCTTATGCTTAAAGTTAGTGCTTGCTGGAAACAGGCGGTTATCTCAGCATAGCTGCAACAGGTGGTCGCCATTATCTGTTCTTAGAGCCACGACTCCATAAGATCCACCCAGGTCTTTCCTTTCCGCTTAGTTTACCTACTTGAGCATTAAAGTCGCCATCCACTATTAGTACATCAGAGCTCAGTGGAGCAGCGTACGGAGATGCAGTCTCATGGTAGCCGGTGACCAGTAGTAGGTTCATATGCCATTCGTTCAATCGAGATCCTGGAGCCCATGTGCACCGTTCGTTTGGAATCAGGTTTACCAATTCTCCTAGGTGGATCCTCCGTATCCACCAACCCGGTTAGAGCGCCGGACATTCTCTTTTTTCCTCTCAAATTTGTAAATAACACCCCCACCGCAAAAAGGCATTGGTTGTATGCACGTGGCCATATGGGAGCACTTCGAGAAAGAGAACTGACTCCCCACTCTCAGCCGTACCAGGGAATTTGGGGGATAGTGTAGCAATTTAAACCGCCAAACTTGTAGCATATTTATATTATTACACTGTGTTTTCATTCAATGTTACGGTTATTATATCCATAGTTTTATTGCTTCGAGCGTTAAGTTATGAGGACTAAACGAAGTTGTATATTGTTTAACATGAAGTAATACTTCGGTAGCTCAAATTAAAGCCACTTAACCAAAATTTAAAGTGCTGATTGTATTTTAAAGTTGGTTCTGTGGACCTATTTCAGTGCATATTAAACACTCACACATAGTGTTCGTTGCAGGTGACTTTAATGCCCACATAGGTAGCTTAAACCAAACAGAAAAACATTTAGGTTGACATTTTGGTACTCCGACTCAGTCAACAGATAATGATGACTGTCTGCTGCAACTGTGCCCAAATGATCGTTTATTTCCAACGAGCTCTAACTTTAAGCATAAAAACTCAAATAGACCATATTGCCATCAGTCATCGTTGGAGAGGCTCAGTAGGAAACTGCTGCTCGTTCTGGAATACATGTTTAGACTATAATCATGCTCTAATGAGATTACGTATTTACTTGCACTCCACTAGACGTAGAAAAGTCGCAATCAAGAAGACCCATTAAAATTGAACTCAACGATGAGAAAGCCAAAGGTAAGTTCAAGGAACAAATGAAGTCACACTTAGGCCATTTCGAAAGAGAGGCTGACCTAGATGTTACTTGGGAAGATATACGAACAACAGCGACATCTGTTAGTGATTTGAACCAAAGAGTTACGAAAAACCAGTGGGTTTCTGCGATATCTATTGCATCGATAGACTCATGAACTTACCCGTTCAGGCTCCAAACACGATGAGGAGCGGAAATAAATCAAATCTAAGACCGATGCACATATGTGCCTGGTCCTACGTTGGGACTGACTGACTGACTAACCAAAAGTCTACGTAACGATCGTAAGCAGTAGTGCGCAACGAAAGCAAGAGAGATAGAAAAGGCAGCGGTTTCGGGTAACACAAGACAGCTTTTCAGACTAATAAAAGAAACCGGAATTAACAATTTAAATGTGAGGCGATCTAGGAAAAAGATGGCACTCTTAGCTGCTCTCAGTCTAGACGTTGAGAACGATGGGCGGAGCACTTTAAGGATCAGTTCAGCTACTGTACAACTACCGATCATTCCCAAACAGTCTGAATGGAACATTGAAATGGACCCCTCGACTCTAATCGAGGTCCAAAGTGCTATAGGTAATCTGAAACGAGGAAGAGCAGCCGGTCCAGATGGATTAACTGCAGAAGTCTTTAAGCATGGTGGTCCAGTTTTAGCGATTGGTTTGACTAATATTTTAGCTAAAATCTGGGATCTGGATGTAATCCCATCTAACTGATACCAATCACTGATCGTCTCAATATATAAGAAGGGATCAAAATCTTCCTGTGATGACTATAGAGGGATTAGTTTAACTAATATAGCGTGCACAATACTAGCATCAATAATTATCGGGTGCCTAACAAAGACTCGTGAACTGCAAAGACGAGAAAACTAGGCTGGCCCACTATCTCCATTTTTGTTCGATTTCATCATAGACCTACTGCTGGAAATGACATTTTCGTCGACTGAATTTTCGAGAATTGGTCCCCTACCAGGAGGTCCATTTATTGACTTGGAATACACATATGAAATATTCGTGTTTGGTGATGACGCTGATAAAATGCAGTCTTTTGGTAGCATTGAGCACCAGTGCCAAGATGTTTGGGATGCGTTCCTTTTTCTCTAAATGTGAATTGTTGCTTCAGGACTGGCCTGAGTGAACACCTGAACTAAGAATAGGGAGTGAAGTAGTCGAACGCGTCAACAACTTCACTTATCTTGGAAGTCTGGTCAGCCTTTATGAGTTGGTGTCTGGCGAAATCTCTGCACGGATTCAGAAAGCTCGTTTGACCTTTGCCAACTTACATCACCTATAGCGAAGGTGAGATATCTATCTATCAATTAAGAGACGAGTATACTGCACAGGAGTTCGTCCTGTTCTACTTTACGACTGCGAAACGTGGCTATCAAGAGTAGAGGATACTCGTAAGCTACTAATATTTGACCACAGATGCGTTAGAAATATTGCTCGCATCTGCCGGGAACACTGAGTAAGTGGTAGTGAGGTTAGACGCAAGTTATTAGGGAATGATGGTAAATCAGTTGATGAGGTTGTGAATTTTCGCCGACTGAGATGATTGGGCCACGTGTTGCGTATGCCTGAACACCGATTACCACGACGTGCAATGCTAACCGGCGTTGGGGATGGTTGGAAGAAAGTTAGGGGTGGCCAAACCAAAACGTGGCATCAGTCCATAAAGTCACTAACTTCTAGTCTGAGCCATGTTGGTAGATGCAGACTACTTGGTTGGGGTGCGCATGACTATCGTAACCAATGGTTGGAGACTCTCAGTGATATGACTCAGGATCGATCACAATGGCGTAGGTGTATACACTTTTTGTCTTCCTTTAAACCCTAAGATAAAAATACCTTTATATCTCTTCCTAGGAACTAATCCTTTCTCCCTGTATCATATGCTTATATGAAATCTCTTATTTACTACCATTGAAATAACTGCTTCTATGAATTTTGTGTTCATCTTGTTGTGCTAATAAGGTGTGGCAACTTGGACCAATGCATATATGTGCCTGGTCCTACGTTGTAGATGACTGACTGAATGGATATTAAGAAAAAAGCTGAAATATTTCGAGGGGGAACCGTTTTCATCTTCTAACTGATCCAGTATCTATTTATTTCGTTTTATGCTTTTGTATGCCTATAAATTATAAATGCAATTCTACGACGTCGTCAAAGTGTTTTTCCTTGACTCCCTGTTGATTTCTCAGTACTGGAATAGGTTTCCTTGATTGTTTGTAGTATTTATCATTCTGATCATTATGAATGGTTTTAAGATTAATTTTGCTGTACAGTAAACGAGTGTATGTAACAAATCTTAAATCCAGCAAATTGTTTCCTAGTTATCTTTTTACGGATACTCGTTGATGTCTACATGACACACCGACAGGCATATTACATGTTCATTCTATATATGGTAGCACGATATTTTATTAATAGTGAGAAATATCAGACGACGGATATTTGTGTACTTAACAATCGTAACCACCACTTACATTTCTAAATATTTGGAGTCTTCACTGCAACGTGGTTAATAAAGATTTTTCTTAACGTGAAATCATGACGTATTATCTCAATGAATTGAAGACTTATCATTCAGTCCCTGTAATTCGAACATAATCTCATAAACTCGAGTTTCGGTAACCGAGTGTCATCCCTGATTTCTACACTATTATGATTTACAACATAGTTTTGGTAAATGTGCTTGAGTACTGAATTTGCTAATAATTCAATGTTTAGTGCCACAATATTTGCCTTTGATTCGTTGTACATAATATGGACTAAACTTAATTTTACGGTTAGTATCGCGTGCTTCTTCATCATACATATACTTCGATATGACTTTCATTTTAATAAATTTGGGGATTTCTATTTATGTTTCCAAAGTTTTACAATGATGATACCTACTACTTTTCATTGCTGTGTAACCTTTTGAATCTCCGTTATGTAGTTCATGGTTTTTAACACTGTCCTTTACACCGAAAATAGTATTACTCCAACAAAATTTTATTGCTTCAATCATTAGGTCTCACATATTGCTGGGTTCAAATGAGATTATTCGATGTTTAGAGAGTTCTGTATGCAATAAAAGTGAGAATAGCCAGGAAACTCAAGGAAGGAGGATATCATGCGTTTTCATTGATTCTGGTTGGCTGGCATCACATTATGGTCACCATTTGGCTAACTTGTGTAATCTGTTGGATATTAAATTAGTGGCAATCAAACCGACAGGATCACTACCTGACTTAGTTACAACTAAGTTTAAACCTGTAAAAAAGGTAATTCCTTTTGTCAATCATACCATTTCAATTTCGTTACGTTTAATATATTTATTTTTCCCCTTAAAATTTCGAAAATACTCTACTACTGCCTATTTAACAGTAATGTTAAAAAAACTACAATTATTACTAGATTTCTTCATAAAAATACTTTGATTAGTCTTAGTTGTCGAACGTCAGTTTTTTAATACGAGTGTTAGGCTCCATATTTGTCCTGAACATAGGTTTAGTAGCAGATTGTTTTTCACAATGTTAAGCTGTAATGATCTACTTCGAGCTTCAAAAATACTGACGTATTTTCACCTCGATTATCCTTTTTATCATTCAGCTAAAACAAACAAAGATCCTGTGACAAATGTGCGTCGGCCTAAATTGCCAAGCCACATTTGCACGATGAATTGAAAGTAATAAGATGAATACCAAAGGAGTCGAAATAATAGTAGTATCAATGTTATTGACAAAGGCTAAAGATTGAAAATATGGCTCGAGAAGAAGAAACGTAAATCTATGTATGGAGAGATACTAGAACTCAAAATCTAAAGAAAAAATGGATGTGCACTATTGTCAACGATTCGAAGCCGTTTTATTCAATGTCTGAAAATACTAATATCAGTTATTTTGTGGACCCCAATCAGGTGAACTGCATCCACCACACATAGGTTAGACCAACAGTCACCTACCTCGGGTTGGTTTCACGTCTTGATTTGACCGTTCTTAGATTTATTCCGACTTAGTCTTGCTCCAGTCAATATTGAACTTCGAGGTAGAGGGTGTCTGAGTATACACAATACATGTCTCAATTACTTCAGTCGATGAGGATTCACAACCTCACGAACCGGTTGACCATCTTTGTCTAGTATCCTATTCCCAACCTCAGCATTGTTCACTCGGTCATTCCACAACATGCGAGTAGTGCTTTGAAGATACTTATGGTCAAAAGCCTGCAGCCCATTCATATCTTCTACTGTCATAGACCACGTTTCTCAGCCATAAAGTAGTGCAGAGAAGATTGGTGAGCTGCATACAGGTCCTTTGGTTTGTAGACAGACATAGTGCCTACTCCACCAGTGACCCTTAGTGAATGAAAGCTAACTGAACTTTCAGAATCTGTGCTGACATCCTATCAGACACCAACCTATCAAACCAAAAAACGCAACTTTCATTGTAGATCGGTAAGTATGCTTAGTTCTAAAACCAGATGAACACTGAAGTTCAAGTTAACATATTTACGTCCAGGTTTCAAACTAGCCTGATTTCACCAGGTTTGATCTCCATGAGTCCTATTTAGGCAGTGGATGATAATAGAAGCTACTATTTAAAATACTATATTAGTCAACGTCTTACTGTGTTTTGTCGTACAAGTTCCAATTCAGCCTTATATACGTAAGTAAAAATCTGAATTTTACACTAATATATAGTATTAACAACAATATTGTTGTACTATTTAATTGAATAAATTCTGTTTTACTAAGCCATAAAACGTGTGTATGCATTGCACTCTAAAATACTTTGTAGTAGCTAATTACTTTTTAATTCACTCAGACAGAATCAGGTCAAAAAGGAAAACCTTTACCTTGTAGCTTTGAAAGTCATTCCACCTACTGAGGTGCTTAGTCAATCCGGTAGCTTCATCAGTCCTCATAAGAACAAAGACGTGTCTCAGAACTGAGTAGGTGAATATTTATTTGGTCAACTAACCGCAATACGTTTTGTAAAACATTATTTTAAGTTAGGTAATATACCCAAATCTTTGTTTTACTGGTATTTATGTAAACTCAGAAATGCACATTAAATTAGCCTTAAAATATTACATATGTTCAACTGTCTGTTAAATAACTTCAGTTGCATAATGTTTATAATCTTGTTTCAAATTTTTGGAGCTGGCAGTTTTGGGGTTTTGCCTATCTAATGAGATTCCATCAGATCTCTCTGACATTTGTAAACAAATCGACATCAAGTTTCCTACACTTGGTGATAACACTAGCAGCATTGCAGCTCCAATGGACATTAAAAAATGCGAGACTTCATATAAAATGGCTATTAATTGTTCAAAAGCTGTAAGTCATACCCTTGCATTTCTAAAGACTTAATTAAATCTCCCGTTTCAATTTTTTCTATCATTATGTATATAATCGCAAAATTTGTTACATATTGTTACACATTGTTACATATAACTGCTAAGCGTTTGCATTTAATGTGCATTCATGCTACATATTTTGTACATTTTTCGTGACTTTTTATTCGTAACACGCTTTTTATTCTGTTGTACTCATCTAATCTATGGCTACTATCTAGTCACATTGGTCGAATTTTTCTCTAGTGGTGATTCAGTTATGATGGACCCTCTGAAACACTAGTTTTTCTGTGGCATTAAGGTTGATCAGAGAGTGTTGAGACTAAAATCTATTGTCATAATGTAAATAATTTAGTTTGCAATGCGGATTCAAATGGCAGGCTATATTGGAACGGAAATAAAATGGTGGTAAGGGCTTCCTTCCAAACATCCAGAATACTAAGCTATTCTGTCATTCTACTGGCGAAACAAAAGGTTAAATACATTTAAAACAAACTTGTTCATTTCCGTCTTATCGTACAGCTTTTCGTTCCCGACTGTGGAGCGATTAGTGAAACTCTCAAACTACTACCATACCTGTAACAACTGTGTAACTGGAATCAGGCAGATATCTTATAGGCTTTGGCTAATTTTTAGATATTTTGGAAAAGTATAAACCTTCAGATTGTGAACAGTTGGGATCAATACTTGCCTTAACCTCTCGAAAACAATGAAAATGCTTTTTTATTGATTGAGACTAATAGCCATCCTCCTTTATTCCTCTGTGTTCATTATATTTTATTAACAACACCACAGTTCTTACTCCGATACAATTACTAAATATTCATAGGCGTGTATCTAGACCTATGAATAAGATTAAAGCCTAGAGCTAAGAAAACACTTCTTGACTTAATTTCTGCCAATGCACTGTCTGGATAAATGATTTTGTTAAAATTCAGTAATCTGTAAAGTTCAGTAATGCCTATTTTTCTTTTTTTTCACACAATTACTGATCACAGTACAGGTAAAGTTAAAAGGTGTTGGCCTTTGGAAAAGAAAACGTAAAAAGATATTTACTTTAGCATATAAGCTAAGCTAAGCTGAAACCTGTTTTGGCAGTATGTTTTGCAGTTAAGTACTGATCAATTGATTAAAGTAGTCTCTATATTGGCTTCAACTACTGCTTGTTTGTGACAAATATTCATTGAAAGTATAGGCGATTGCATTGTTCGACATACTGGTTATCGATATTCTTCTAACAATGAGCTTAGATAAATCACATGATTATTGATCATCACATGACCAGTTGGTGTACCACAACACACTGGAAGTGCTTTAAAGATCTCTGCCCTCCTTTAATTTATACTTCCACGGTAGTATGCTAGGAGAGACTGCAAATTTGCGTTAAATTCTCTTTTCTTAATGATTATTTGAATATTTCTTGAAAGCTACATATTAGATTTTTAGGAGTGACAGTTTAGTCTCTAACATTGAGGTAAAAGTGATCTCATATAATCGTTCATGTGACTGCCTGGGTTCAGTTTAAAGTTCTTGGATAGTGAAACCCGACTGTTGACAGCTTCATTTAAGAAAAAAACAGCTATATTACAAAATTTCTTCAAGTTATCGTTTCTAACCGATGAATTGTTCTATAAATGGCTGTCATTATGTTTTAATATATTATGGAGTGCGACTTGTCAAAAATCTTCCCAGGTTTACTTTCATATTTTGGGTCCGTTGAATCTTTCTACGTCTAACATCAATAATGATCGCACTAGTTTAAGTCAGCTTCTCAGCGATTTTGATAATTTAATCAGCAGTCGTGAATTTTTGTTCATGTCTACCCAATTTTGATCTGAAGACAATTGAATATTAGTAATAACGTTTGTAAGTAAGTCCCATACTGCTGTGAACGCATTCCCAATATTAAATGCATTTGCTCTCTTTATTCATGCTTTCTTATTTCAGTCTTCATTAGTCGAGAAAAAAGAAAGTTGGGAGGATGTGGAAATTAGTTCAAAATTATATGATTATAGTTCACCACTCCATAAATTTACTATCACTGAATTTCAGTCATACCTATCTTCTCTCGTTCTTCAGTCATTTGAAAGTGAAATTGTTCATGGTATGCTTGTTAGTGACAATCAATCTAACTTTGAATACAGTTATGGCTTTTGTGCGTATAAACCACCTGTGTTAAAACGGGTTGTCTCTCGAACAGAACGTAAAACTCGAAAGCGGAAAACGTTTGCATCTGCCAATTTTCAGCCAAAAACTCCAGTAGAAAAACTGACAAACATTGATACATGCGATAAGGTAAAACAAGAGGAGGTGCTACCTATAGTTTGATAAATCCACTTTATTACTGAATTTTGTAAACCTATGTAACCGGTGTGTAATAAAATTTCATTTATTCTTTTTAACTTTGTTTTGTTATCATTTATTTGTATGTATTGGTTAATATGAGTTGTTTAATAAAAAAGTAGTTGGTTGTTGTAGATTTTAGATTCACTTTTATTTACGTCGGCAGTGCAGTCTGTTAATGTTAATGTGACCACCCCGATAACTCTCTCATTCGACTTAAGCAAACAGCGTAAAACACAACAATAGGCAGAAAAGATGTATATTCATAGCGAAAAGTTACAAAGTGTTTACATAATATACATGCATAGCTTTCAATTGTCCATTTGCATCCTTCTGTGTCCTGCCACCTGAACTATCTTTTCAACTGGTTTCCAAGTGTTCTACCAACGCCGTGCTTTTGATGCACAAAAACTCTTCACTCCGTCTGACAATTGTTGCAACTTTGACGCTACGTTCCACTACACACTAATTACAGACATCTTATGAGTAGCGTCCACTACAATGGAACACTTAAGTGTACATCGCTAAATATATCGTAGTTAGCACTTGAACAAAAATTTGCATCAAATCAACTAATTTGATTTCTCCACTTAGAAACCTAGGCCTAACTGCAATGTGGTTGACTCGAGGAATTCATGGGATATAACGTTTCCTCATAGATACTGCATTTCATAACTGAGTTAGTTAAATTCTTTTACATTTCTAAACTTGGCCTCGAAATGCTGACTACTTCAATAGAAAATTTATTTCAGCAGGACAATCATTGACAAAAGCTTACTCCATGGCTATAAATATTCTTTTATTACGTTACTAGGTCTCTGAGCTTTCGTTTCTGAAAGCTATGTTTAACACACTGTAAGCCAACAGTAAGTTTTTTATATCGGAAGACAGGTATCACAAGCTAACTTTCTAGAATTTCATCCCATCAGTGTATCCCATGTCAACAAAACACAAGATCATTCGTTTGATCTCACCCAGCGAGCATGGAGCACAAACACTTAGGCGGATCTCATGGTATCCCGGTTGAACACGCGGACAGTGGTGATCGCCTGCTACTTATTATTCCTGCCAAATACAGACTTTAAGCCTAAAGTGAGACATTGTTTAACCTAGTGACCCCAAACATTAGAACAGCATTGAGAAAAAAATAATCATTTCACCAGTCGTTACTGGAGAGGCCCGACAGAATTTTGCCGCTCCTTCCAAGACAAATCCTTGGACTGGTATCATGCACGAGTGCGAGAAAGCATCTCAACGCATCTTACTGGACGTAGGAAAATCACAACAAGAAGAGCCCTTAAATATGGTTCGGAAGAAGAAAAACGTCAAGGACAAATCAAGGGAAGAGTTAGCTTATCGCCTAGTTGATCGGGGAAAAATAATTAGCCTTGAAGAAGCCTGGAATGATATCCAAACACTTGTTAGTACATCAATGACATCTCCCAATAACTTGCATAGAAAATTTAAGCCAGTAGATTTCGTTGCTATTTAATAAATTGATAAATGTTCAAAAGCTCATCTAAGCAGGCTCAAAGAGCGTTAAAAAGAGGCAACAACTCGGACACAAACGAGCGAAATTTCAACGGAATGATCTTGAGCAATAGTGTGAGAAAAAAGCAAAAGAGACTGGTAAGGCAGCGGCGCCAGATAGCACTAAAAAACTATTCCGATTCATCAAGGAAAAAGGTATGAAAAAGGGACCCACTTTTAGACTACCTCGCAAACATACAACCACCATTCCCTCTGTTTAGAAGCTAAGACTGGTGGGTAGGAAATTTCTGGAAACAGTTCACCTGCCTCCCGCTGCCTACTATTACTTATTATTTTCAAACAACCTAATTGAGAGATGCAATTGGGCCCTCGACTCTGGCTGGGATTTAATAGGTTATATCTAATCTTCAGCGAGGAGGAACTGGAGGCTCTTACTGATTAATCCCAAAGATCTTCAGCAGTGAAGGTCCAGTTTTAGTAGTAAATTTGACGCAGATATCAGTTGAAGTTTGGGAAATATAGTCACTCAGGTTTACACAAAATGACTATCTACAAACCAAAGGACCTGTATGCAGCTCACCAATCTTCTCTGCACTACTTTATGGCTGAGAAACGTGGTCTATGACAGTAGAAGATATGAATGGGCTGCAGGCTTTTGACCATAAGTATCTTCAAAGCACTACTCGCATGTTGTGGAATGACCGAGTGAACAATGCTGAGGTTGGGAATAGGATACTAGACAAAGATGGTCAACCGGTTCGTGAGGTTGTGAATCCTCATCGACTGAAGTAATTGAGACATGTATTGTGTATACTCAGACACCCTCTACCTCGAAGTTCAATATTGACTGGAGCAAGACTAAGTCGGAATAAATCTAAGAACGGTCAAATCAAGACGTGAAACCAACCCGAGGTAGGTGACTGTTGGTCTAACCTATGTGTGGTGGATGCAGTTCACCTGATTGGGGTCCACAAAATAACTGATATTAGTATTTTCAGACATTGAATAAAACGGCTTCGAATCGTTGACAATAGTGCACATCCATTTTTTCTTTAGATTTTGAGTTCTAGTATCTCTCCATACATAGATTTACGTTTCTTCTTCTCGAGCCATATTTTCAATCTTTAGCCTTTGTCAATAACATTGATACTACTATTATTTCGACTCCTTTGGTATTCATCTTATTACTTTCAATTCATCGTGCAAATGTGGCTTGGCAATTTAGGCCGACGCACATTTTCTCTAGCCTTTGTTACTTTCTGTGTTTTTAGACTTGTTTTTTATTCTCTTTGAGATCAATTTGGAAACCGTTATTTTATGTTACTGTATTATATCTTATTTTGTTTACAGTTTTAAGCTTAGTATGATGATTATTTTCATAAAGGCTTACTTAAGTTTAGCGGAACAACTGACTAATTAAACACTGTTTTCTTTAACCGCGGATTTTACACTTGAAATTTATAAATAGTTTACAGTAGTTGTTTCCTTCGATGATATGATCTCCTTTCATGTTGTGTTAAAGGTGAATGATCAGCGCTGTTTCACACAAATAGTTATATAATTTTGTTTTACAATGAGTGATAACAATGAGCAGTATTTGGATGAAATTGCCGTAAAGAATTTCATTCGATACTTACAATTTGTGACAGTTCATCCCAATCCATGCTATCGACCTGCTGTTGAGTGGCTTGTTAAATTGGGTCAAGAATTACAGCTCATGTGCAATGTCGTTGAAATCGTTCCAGATAATCCTATCGTCATCATGCGTTGGGATGGATATCAACCGGAATTACCAGCAATCATGTTAAATTCACATATGGACGTAGTACCAGTAGTCGAAGAAAAATGGTCATATCCTCCATTCAGTGGTACAATTACACCTGATGGTAAAATATACGGTCGAGGTACTCAGGTAATTAAATCTCATGATTATACTGTTCGCTAGAACAGCATAAATATTCACTTTTTACTCAAATGTAAATAGTTATTATGATAAACTTATTGTAGTTGAACTAGTAGATCAATATGATTGTAATTATAAGAAGTATTTTACTGTAATTTTTGTTGCATGTTAGTAACTACTTTTCTGTGCAGGCTTGGTTTGACCATTCGTGTAATCCTATATATCTTATGGAATTTGAGTTATATGGGTGGTCGTCTACACGTTAATACAAGTCTTCGCCTTTAACAGAAAAACCTGCTACCTTAACATTTGTTTGTAAAACAATCGGCGAATTTTCCGTAAATCCCGAGCGACCTCGTGTCAAACTAGTCATCATCAACTTAGGACCTTGCAAAATTATACACTAACCCCGATTCCCATACCATATCAGCACCTTGCGGGAAAACGCACTAAATCAACAGCAAGGCAGTCGGGGTAGTATTTGGAACCTAAATTCTGTGGGATTATATATTGACTAATGGCACACTTTAATCGTATTTAAGCTGAAACTGGTGCGAAAATTTATTGTATTAACGCATAAGATTGTCCAATTTACCTATATATGCATGGTTCATTTTGTCGATTGTAGTGCAATAATTATGGATTTAGAACTGTAAAGCCTGGTGATCGAGTTATTGGAAACAATTATTTCTTCAGGTATTCCTTGTTCTTAAATACTGAATACATTCTGCACTACTGCATCCTATCTTGAGCTATGACACCTAAGGCTGCCGGTTATCAGTCACGATTATTGCTCAGACCCCACCAGGTAGTTTTCACATACACACACAGCCTAAACCTATGGCCATTGACTTAATATACTGGGACCTCAACTTAATTTGTCTGCCTTAACTTTCTTATTCATTTTGGCTATAATCCCATCTAACAATCTTGTGGAATCTTTTGACTGTGTGAATGCGTATTAATATTTTTTCTAGTCTGTAAACTAGATTCTGAAATGAAACACTAAGAACATCCCTTTTGAAAGTGAACGTTTCATTCAATAAAAAGTTTAATAGTTGAGATCATGAGTCAATTGAAGCTAGACCACCATGGAAAACCTGAAAGCACTGAACGGCTGTTTCGTCCTACTGTGGGACTCCTCAGCAGTGCGCATCCACGATCTCGCCTCGCGGAATTCGAATCCAGGACCTACCAGTTTCGCGCGCGAGCGCTTAACCTCTAGACTACTGAGCCGGCATCCAACGGTGGTAATGTCTAACTCCAACTAGTCCGCGAAATTGAGCGACACATCCACCATCTCGCGAGGTGAGATCGTGGATGCGCACTGCTGAGGATTCACACAGTAGAACGAAAAGGCCGTCCAGCGCTTCCAGGTTTTCTATGGTGGTCTAGTTTCAATTAACTCATCATCTCAACTATTAAAATTGCTATAATATCCACAACAAACCCCCTCTGATAATAAAAATTGTGTTACTATGGTTTTAATCAGATGAGTTCATATTTTACACCTTGAAAACTATTCCTTACCTCGATAGTTTCAAATAAATGAAGGATTAGGCAGAAGGCGAATAATAAATATATTTTTGTGAATTGACTCTCATGTGGCCACAAAATGTCAGATACAATATTCTACTCGTTGGGATACTACAAAAATATATTTATTATTATTCCGAATCTACTTCAGAACGGGTGTAATTTACCTAGTATTTATGGTAACAATTTTCCATGTTGTGTTGCAAACCACCCTCATCACTTATTGCAATCTCCAACTTACGGTTTTCTCACAAAATTTGCTCATCCCAGGTGTCATTAAAGATGCTTTCTCCCTATTATTTTTCCATCTTTTGATAAGTTATATTTCTCCTTACTCTTAAGGACATTGTAATTATATTTATGCGTAGTAGTTGTTATCCTACTTTAATCTTTTTTAGTGTTATTAATAAAATTAACACTCAAGACTTAACTGTTTTCTTAACTGGGGCTAATGAACTAACATAGCAAAATATCTACATTCATGGCTTAGTAGATTAAAGCTGGGAGTAGGATACATTAGTATTATGTACAGTTTAGTTTGTCAATATGTTTTTTAAAATTCAGTTGTACATATCACATTGCAAAATAAATTATTCTAAAATAAGTTTTTAAAACTGCTATGAACTATCCATATATCACCCATTTGACGCTCTTTCTGAAAAATTTCGGACTCTATGTATCTTTTTGTTATTTTAATATTGGTGTAGGGTGTGTGTGTGTGTGTGGAGATTTTTGAATTTTCTTCTGTACGTCACGAACTGACCTTAGTTATCTAACTATTAAAAACTGAGGAGCACTGGAAAGCTGTTTCATCTTAGTATGATACTCCCCATCTTACTAGAAACTGATTTACAAAGACAGTTTTCCTATATTCGTTGTAAGGACGTAACCAGAGGAGTCCAACCAGGCCAAGAGCGAAGAAGTTGTCCACCAATCGGATTGGAAAATGACTGAGTAATATCACGAATTGATTAAAATCAGTAATGTAAATCATCAGAGCCCAACTCAGTTTTCTAAACTTCAATAACTCATTGTGAGACCTGGAAGTTTTCAGCCCGATTTCCGATAGTGTCATCAGTGTTCGCTTGGAAGTCCTATACTGGAGTGGAATCGATGTTTTCGATAGTTGTCTAATCAACGTCAGTTTGTAATGTAGACTGAAAAGTTAGTTTATTACTTGTGAAATTTTGAAATACATCATTGAATACTCCGTCCTGAGATGTTATTTAACCTGTTATGCCATTCATATTCTTTTGTTGAAGGATATGAAATCAATTGGTATTCAACAGTTGGAGGCTATTCGAAGATTAAAATCACGTGGATGCAACCAGTTGCGTCGTACAGTTTATTTGACTTTTGTACCTGACGAGGAGTTAGGTGGTGTAAAAGGAATGAAACAATTTGTATCGAATCATAATGAATGTAATAATCATTCCGAAGAAATTAGATTTCAAGATATGAATATTGGGCTTTGTTTAGATGAAGGTATACCAAGTTGTTCAGAAGATTATTTGGCATTTTACGACGAACGTCGTCCAGTTTGGATAAATGTACATTTTCATGGTAATGCTGGTCATGGTCTCGCTTTAATTGAAAATACAGCCGCTGAAAAATTCCGGATATTTTTAAATAGGTAAGACTTCTTAAAATATCTTCCATGTTTTTATTTGGGTTTGTGTTGATTCCATATCGTATTTTCAAGGGATTATATATGTATATATATATTGAATGTCTTTTATTTTTCTGTTGATGGGACTGATAGTAGGATGCAAGATATACTTTTTGTCCAACTTCAGACTCACTAACTAAATCTACTTGCATTTTTTATCGTTAGCGTACCAGTAATCTTCGATTTCTATTAGGACAAACTTCATAACTTAGAATTTACAGTTACCAATTTCCTGTTATTTACTGTTAGTAAATAAAACGCTTCATAGATTCGCACCATTTTACCAGTCAAAGAATTATCGATCGGAGCGAAGGGTTTGTAGTCGTAAGAATCTCTACTATTCTCCTAGTGAAACCAGCAGCACAGACAAAATTAAACTGTAATGAATTTTGTCTAGTGTGGTGTATATTGTAAATTATTCAGACGAAATTCGTACATATAGTTTTTTTTCATTTTCAGTATTTACAGTTTCCGCAAAGAAGAACAATTAAGGTTAGAAAACTCTCTAGGAAAACTAACATTGGGGGATATAACAACAATTAATATGACAATGATAAATGGAGGTGTTCAGCATAATGTTGTCCCTGAACAGTTGTCAGCATCATTTGACATTAGATTAACTCCGTCATTGTCACTGGATGACTTCAAAAAGAAATTAAATCAGTGGGCATTAAATGCTGGTGGACAGATTGAAGTTAGTTTGCAAAAATAGACATTTTTTGTATCTTTTATGTTTCCTAAGTAATCAAGTTTAAGAGAATAAAAGAATCGCCTAAAAATTGGTTGAAATCGCTTTTTTTACTGCTGCTGTGTACAAACACCTTACTTATCTATTTATTTGAACACAAATATATTGGTACAGGAGTGCGCCAAATATATATGCGCCACACAAAACAATGAGAATTTAGGAAGAAAAAAAATCGAGGAACGAAAAAAAACAATAATGAAGAGATTGGTTTAAGGGAGTGTAGTAATAAACATAGTCATAATGGGGGAACGGCCATACTAACATCACGAAGGCGCCAAATATGGCCCAGATTGGCATAAGCCGCTCTGGCTTTCACTAAACGTGCATTGATCTCATCACTCACGCCACCAACAACAATTATGGAGCTACCCAGATACACAAACTTCTTGACTACTTCTATCTACTCACCATCCAGGATGAGTACAGGATTAGAATCCTGTCAGTCTTGTAGAAGCACTTTGCACTTCGAAGGTGCAAAGCTTATACCGTACCTACGGACATTGATTGCCAACTGACTAAGTATGGATTCTATGGCTTGGGCATTATCGCACAGTAACACAATATCATCCGCATACTCAAGCTTGAGAAGTCTTTCTCCGGGCAACAGATCCACACCGCCATTACTTACATCCATCAGAGCTTTTCCAGAATGTCAACGATGGCAAAGTTGAAGAGGAATGGTGAGATTGGGCAACCCTGTCTAACCCCACTACTTGGATGGGACAATGAAGAAAAGTGGTTATATGCTCTCATTCTGCCTAAGGTGTTTGTATATAGGGCTTTTAGGATGTTAATAAACTTCCCAGGCACACCCTTTTTCAATAGACAATCCCAGAGAACAGTCCTATCCAACGAATCGAAGGCAGCCCTGATGTCAAGAAACACTACGATTGTTGCCTTGTGATATGTATGACGGTGTTCCAGCATTTGGCGGAGGGTGAAGATATGATCAATGCATCCTCGACCAGGACGAAACCCAGCCTGCTGTTCGCGAGTCAATTTTTCTCGGGTTTTGAACAACCTACGAAGTATGACGGAAGCCAATAGCTTGGACGCAATCGGAAGTAGATTTATCCCCCGATAGTTGTTACAGGAACGACGTGAACCCTTTTTAAAGATAGGGACAACTATCGACTCATTCCATGACGTTGGTACACACTCTAGTTCCCAAACCTTTGTAAACAACGTCGTCAGTTATTTGGTCAGAAAGTCACCACCATCTTTAAAAATAACCGGAGGTGAGTCATCTGGGCCAGGTGATTTGTAGCGCTTCAAGAGTTGGAGTTCCTTGCGGACTTCCGCCTCATTTGGTGGATCAATCGTCACCGGCCATGGAGGGCAGGACAGTGACCGATGTTGCCGGAGCAGCAGGCCAGTTGAACTGCCCTTCGAATAATTCTGCCCATCGTCCAAGACGTCGATGAATGTTAGTGATTGGCATCCCGTCATCCTCGCAGATTGTTTCACTCACACCAGACTTCTTGCTGCCAGTGGCTCGGATGAGTTGGAAGAGCTTCCGGTAATTACCAGATGCAGCTGCTGCTTCCAGCTCATTAGCACGCTCCGACCACCAAGCTTCTCGGTCCTTACGCAAGCTTTGCCCAATTTCGCTACGTAACAACCTTCGTTTGTGGTCGAACTCACGGTCACCCGGAGTAGACCGACGGGCTTCAATGAGTTGTATGGAACCTGGAGAAACCCAGTACCTATAAGCGGGACGTTTCGTGAACCCACAACTGACTGTTCCCGCCATTTTCATGGCGTCATGCAATTGCAACCAATGCTCATCTATACTTTTCGGTGGAATGGTAGCTAGCCTAGAGGCTAAATCGGTTCGATACTTACTAGCAACAGAAGTTGCAAGCAGCTTGCCAATATCAATCCGTCTGTGGCGGTCACTTCGTTGGCCTTTGAAAAGTAAGGTAAGATTGGCGCAGACCAAAGCATGGTCAGAGTCCAGATGGGTACTCCAAAAGGAGCGGCAGTCTTGTACACAACCACGCCAGCGGTAGCTGATTGCGATGTGATCAATCTGAGTCCAGGCTTGAGATGCAGAGGGAGGACGCCAGGTGGCACATCGGAAGTTAGTGCTAACCAGAAACAGGTTGTGGTCTGTGCATAGTTGCAGTAGACGGTCCCCGTTATCTGTCCTGCGACCAACGAGTCTCCATCGGCCACCTAAACGACTCTCTTCTGTGCCTAGACGCCTGACCTGGGCATTCAAGTCTCCGGCTAGTACTACAATATCTGTCGAACGCACTTTCTAGAGAAGAACAGGTAACTGGTGGTAAAACTCATCCTTGATTGCATCCTGGCTGCAATCTGTCGGGGTATAGGCGGAGATGACGAAAAGACATCGTTTCTCACACTGATTTCTTCTCGTTTTGATGGGGATCCAATCGATTAGTGCTGCCTCAGCTCTGGCGCTCAGTGAGACACCAACGCCAGCAAGACCGGACGAAAATGCCACAGGGTCCCCGGATAAGCGCACGTAAAACAAGCCTTTCGAAGCGACAGATGAAGAGCGGATTTGTAGTACTTCACCAGAGTCTTGAATACGGGTCTCGGATAGACAGCAAACATCGATATTAAGACTTTCCAAAGACATAGCCAGCCCTATCTGTTGTCCAACCTGCATAAGTGTGCGAACGTTTATGGTAGCCAGTTTGAATGGTGCATGTGGTTTCAGAAAAACTGCTTCAGTTCTCGTATTCGGTGGTAACATACAATTTTCAAATGGACAGTGACTCGAGAACGTTTAGATACAGTCGAACTTCCACCAAAGACGAACTGCTGTATAAGTCGAAAAAATAAGTATAAACAGGGTGGGAATAAAAGAGGGTGAATAATGATGTAGTAAATAATAATAATAATAATTGAATCATTTGAATGTTCGTCGAAGCAAGAGAATTAGTTTCCGTGATCATAGACAGTTCAGTTCTTTAATTGTGTGTGGGCTGTGATACTGCCCGGGTGCCCAAACTGAAGCAGGTGGTTTTCTTAGGGGGCCACACCCCGAGCCTTTGACCTAATGGTCTAACCCACAAGGCAGTGGAGCATCGTAAGGAGATGCAGTCCCATGGTAGCCAGTGACCATACGCCATTTGTTCCCTCAGGATACTGGAGCCCATGTGCATCATTGGTTTGTGACCCGGTTAAAGCGCCGGACATTCTCTTTTCGTCCTCTAATTTTCGTAAACAACACCCCCACCACGAGAAGGCAGTGAGCTGAACTTCCCTGGTAGAGGCTGTATACGCGTGGCCGTGTGAGAGTATTTCGAGACGGAGGGCGAACCCACCACGCTCTCGGCAATACCAGGGCATTTGAGGGCATGGATGTGGGATTTGAACCCACGCCCTTTCGGAATGCTGCCTGAAGCCAGCGCCTTAGACCACTCGGCCACCACCTACAGTATAAACATCTACACCATATAAAACTACATTATAATTGTGGAGAAATTTAGTAGTAGTATTGCCGTTTCGTTTTGATGTACTCTCAGTGAAAGCATATTAGAGAAACAAGCGTAAAACAACTGTGACAAATTTCAGCTAGTTCTTAACCAATTGTAAAATATTTACCATAATGGAATAGTTCCGAGGGGGAAATTTATATAGAAATTTAACAGTACTTGATGAGTCTCCTAATTTTCTTATAAATCAATAATATAACAACCTAATAATTGGTCCATATAGAAGTAGATAATCTGTCTTCCTGAACCCTTTTAACCACATAAATGGATTCTCAGGAGTCCTCACACTGTTTCCAATTAGGGAATTACGGCCGATTTGTGATATATTTTATCTACGCAGAGATAATAATGCAATCGGTACATTCAACTGTCATCACTATTGTATGGTGAATGAAGTTGTAGTGTTAATTATTATTTTTAGCCCATAATATCTTATTCTAGTTTTCGGACAAACCAATCTATTCATTCTACTTGAGTCAATTATTCGCTTGTCAGTCTTGATTGTTTTTATATGAGCGTATATGTGTGTGCACATCGTATCCCATGACTGCCTGTAGCTTATTTTTGTCTGACTATAAATAGTGGGTAACGCTTGACTAAAAATGAGTTGGCTTACCAGCCATCTCCACCCTGCGTCGCTTCTCTTCCTTCTATTCCATTCACCTCATATACAAAATATATGTATTCAAAATCCCATTCTCGTCATTTGACTTATTTAATTCCGTTATTGACTAACGTGATTAAAGTCGACGATGATATACGAGAATAGGCGATAGCAAACATCCATACGATCTAATTGGAGTCAGATCCACGGGCCACTAAGAAATAATTCTTTGTTATCATTTTAAATGATATTACCATCATACAAAGGTAATTCCACTACTCAGTTTACGTAATTTATTTAGGTTAAACTCTATTCATACTTGAATTTCGCGCAAGAACTCAAATATCGTTTTCTCGATTCTGATTGGTTCATCTGTACGCTATTTCCTTTATTGTTCTTTTTTCCTGTGATATTAACTAAAAATGTAGTGGTTTCATAAAAAAATACCTTTTTGAACCATTAAATTTGTGCGTACGTCTCACTTTTGGAACAGTTCTATGTTATGGTTATTAAAATCGGAATAATGAATTTGAGATATATTACATTTTCGAGAATGCCAGTGGATAAAGGACCGCATATGATTGAGTAATATGATATTTTATGATAACATTCAACTTTTGCCCGTATATTGTGTCCGTATAATGGATATTCTCTGTCTAATATTCGCCTCTTTTTTTAACTTAGTTCGAATTCATCAATACTGGAGTTGATCTAAAACAATCAGTTATTACCCCAGATGAATCCACTAATCCTTGGTGGGCTACTTTAATTAGTGTCTGCTCAAAATACGGTAGTAAAGTTCAAAAGAGAATATTTCCTGGTGGTACAGATGCCAGATTTGTTCGAGAATATCATTTACTTCCACATGCTACTAATAACAAACCAATACAAGCAATTGGATTTTCGCCGATCAAAAACACCCCCGTTTTATTGCATGATCATGATGAATGGTTAGATAAAACAGAATTTTTGCGTGGATGTCGATTGTACTCTGATCTTGTTCAAGCTCTCGCTGAATTACTCTGACCCAGTGGTTTCTATTCAGCTGTATTGCTTTTGTTTTCATTGGTCTTTGTTAATTACTGACTGAATTTGTAGTTATTACTTATAGTTTTAAGTTTATTGTCATTGTTTTACGTAATTGTATCCGGTGATTTAAATAAATATCTGGGTTATTTCAGTTAATGGAATTATTTTTTTCATGATGATACGTTATGAATAAGACAGTTGTTACTGACTGTAGTCGGAATTCATATTTCGTTGAAAAAAATGAAATCGAATATCCTTCATTATCCAGACCTTTCTGGAATAAGAATCGTCAATACATTTGTGTCTTTTTGTTGTTGTGCTTATCGTTATGCTACAACATACTTTTGAAGCAGTGCGCGAAATATATTTTGCGTTTAAGTTGTTTTTTGATCTAAGGTTTTAGTTGCTAATCAGGAAGATTATAGGATTTCCTATTGTTTTACAGGTTTGGGTGTAATCCATTAACAGCGCACATAACCATTGTCTATTCTTATCGCATGGAATATGGTTGAACGATACTAGATCCGTCATTAGAAATAGCAATTCCAGGTCTCATTTTTACAGGCGATTTGGTCTCATCGAACTGCCTTCTTCGTACGGCTTTAATTTAAATAAAATAGCATATCAGGAAACTACTCACTTTTTACACTTGGCAGTAATGTTTCAGTTACAGAAATTTAATTGCGGATTTTAGGTGCTTGGTTTGCAGATTTAGTTTTAGAAGTCAAGAAGCATACTCATTACTGTCGATACAATGAGCTAATAGATTTTAGGAAAACACCTCAGATATTTGTATAACCCTTCACCAGTTTTGTTAGGTAAGGGACGATTAATATTCCAAATGTAATAATGATGAATGGTTTGATGGATTTGAAGTATCTTTGGCTGTATGTAAGGAGACTGGGTCGATGCAACAGTGTTTTGTGGATGTTTGAAACTAGAACCCCATCAGGTAACTTGATTATAACAACAGCTTAAATATATAAATTTATAATTTCGTAAAAAGTCTCCAAAGGTTAGACAAAGTTCCGTAAACACTTTGAAGAACCGACACAACTTAGATAAGTCCGGGATCACTGTTAGCATTTTTCTTATCTAAGCTAAAAGTTTGTGAATTTGAGAGTATTTTCCCTGTTCCCCAGAGTCCCATTGTCATCTACTCGTCAACTAATGACCAATCGACATTCCAGAAAAAAAATCTGTCTTCTAACATTCTACTTATTCCTTATTATCAGACCTTCATTCGTGAGAATCAAAGATATTCTGTAGTAACAAGAAAGCAAATAACATGAATGATAACCATCTCACTATGAATCAAAAGATCAACGGAACATACAGATGAAAAGATCAAGAAGAATAGCTCCACATTTAAAAGCAAGGCAACAAGTTACATTGAAAAACGTTTAGGTAGAGGAATTTCCATGCACATCCAAAAAAAATTTCAGATAGAATCTTACTTTTATGCTAAATGCATTAATGAAGCTACTTACACCTGTTACTAAGAATGGAAGAGCATAGGCTAGTCACCAGCGTTCTCCATCGAACTGTATACTGAGCAATCCTTCACAGTTGTTTCCAGTCACTATACATTTTTCGATATGTGTTTCAAAGCTTGATACAATGTGTTCCTTAGTCTTCCTCCCTTTCGTTCCCCTTCATAGTTCCAAGTAACCGCCTGCCTCGTGATGCAGTTTGATAATTTTCGAGATATATATCCTACCCACATCCAGCGTCTTTCCTCAACTCCGTCTTCAGCTGGAAGCTAGTTTGTTCTCTCTCCCCCACAGTAGGTTGTTGTTAATGGAATCCGGCCAGTGGACCTGGAGTATCTTACGTAGACAATTGTTTACAAATACCTGTACCTTTTTGGTGATGGTTTTGGTAGTTCTTTAAGTTTCAGCTCCGCACGGTAGAACTTTCTTGATGTTTCTATCGAAGATTCTGACTTTGATGTTGGTTGACAGTTGTTCTCAGTTCTGCATGTTTTTTAACTGAAAGGATGCGATCCTTGCTTTGTCGATCGGTGCCGTTACTTCTGCATCGGATCCTCTTTGTTCATCAATGATGTTTACCAGACACGTGTAAGTTTACAAAATCACTATAGACGGACAGACAAATGAGTGGCTACCAATTCAGAACTATAAAATTTCAACACCGGTACATTATCACTTCGTATTCCGTTGATTATTTCTTAATGCTTGGATTCCACTCGCGTATACAATTCATGAGGTTCAATATAATATTGTTAAAATCAGCCATTCACTAACTACTGTACCTCTAAATTTGAACCTGTCACCAATAAATATTAGGAATATTTTGGGTTCTAATGCAGACAACCTCTTGGTAACTATTAAGTTATTTAAAACGAATCTGAATATACCAAAAGGACGAAAAATTATACTCTGTACATTATGTTGAGCAAGTGTGTATGTCACAGAAAACCTTACAGTTTCCGCTAGCCTATCATTAAAAAATAACTATCTTATATCATATAACTAACTATACATGTAAATTAGTCTAATAAAGGTATTATAAAACGCTAGTAAATTGAAATCGCAATGATGAGCTATGTAACTTAGTTAAGTGGATGTCATGAACGATAACAGTTTGACATACCTTTTTATGCATACCGAACTTAAGTAGTTTTTCATCTTTTCATTAGTTCCGTGAATAAGATATAGATGATAAAGTACTATGACGTACGATACTGTGAAATACATCTTCAAGAGCTAAAGCGAACGATAAGTAATAGTTGCTTAAAGATATTTTTCTCAGTATCCTAAGCGTCTTCAATCTAACTGTTTTAGTTTTATTGGCTATACACATGATATTTAAACCAACAATTTTTTTCAGCGATGCCAATAATGTGTTTTTAATTAGTCGTAGTTATCAAATTTTATTATTTTGTGAAAGTGGGAAACATATAAAATGGATAAGACAAGAGTAGTGACAACCATACTACTGGAAAAGACAATTGTGTTTTTTTACCTCAGAAATTTCGGTATTAAATACTGCCGAATTTTTTCGGAGAAAAACACTCGATGGTTTCTGTGTTTGGCCATAATCTAAAAAGCCACTTTCCCCACTTCACACTCCCTGAAAGAATTTCACTGGTTAAATTTTGTGAACTGTTGAGTACACGTCAATTAACTTTGAATCGAAATAGTAAAAATAAGGACAGTTGTTATTAACAAAAACACTTTGAAAAACCAAAATATGTAAATTATTCATTAGTTAAATGAACACTTACTATGTTTCAATTCACAAGGAAACTTTAACTTATCCTTGTACTGAATAAGATTCATTGAATCAGCTATGTTTCGTGAGTTTTCATGTCGATCACCTTTATGAATAAACGACCTACCAGGTGGACATCGGCATCCATCTGGTATACCATCGTTATTCAGATCATAACATGTTCCATTAATTTTCTGACAAGGTTGGCAGTCATCACTTACAACACTTTTTGTATTTGTTAGGTGAGAAATTGATTTACTTACGACAGGAACTGGAAAGAATTTTCGAATTCAGAATGTTATTATTATTTAAATAAAAACTAATAGTTATTTTCAATGAAGGACAAACAGTTGTAAAATAAAAGCTTAAGCTCAAAGAAATCTAAAGTGATAACTTTCTGTTATACACAGACTTGCCACTGGTTATGGTTTAAACTAATAACTAAAAATTGTCATATGTGGATATGCCAACTGATAATTAACTCAATGAAATCTAATAAGTGAGATTTTTCAGTTTCAAAGGTTTTGTTGGTTTTTGAAGCTATCTTCTAATATCATCAATAATATTAGCAAAAATCGATACTTTCAATTATATATAAAGTAAACAGGTCAACATAATACTGCCGTGGTAGGAATTTATGCTGACCGATTCGTTCACCAAGTAAAACTGAGCTATACGTTTAGTTAAAATAGATGAAAGTTCGAAAGTAATTTATGAAATTTTTTTATAATCTATTACGACATATTCACTCCAAAATAAACACGAAAACTTTCAAATACTTTTCATAAGGTCTAAAACTTTCAAAGTCAACACCGTATGAAACAGATTGTAAATTATCACTTAACTTACTTTTTCAAAATACTTTTTCTATTGATATATTTCTACCCTATGTAATCAGTCCTAAATTTGATTGAAACTCCAAAATCCTAAATATCCGCTAACTTGTATATTAATTTCATCAAAATCTACAATTATACTTCAGTTGAAAAGTAATTTTAGTTAATAGAAACTAGCACATGTTTTCAAAATAGAAGATTATTCTGTATAAAGTTTACTGAATGCATAAACATTTACTTTAATTAATATAACTTTGATGATTATACCTTAAATACAATCAATTTTACGAAAATAAGAAACTATGTGAATTAGATATTTTCAGAAGGGGTTTGTGGAGATTTTTAGAAATTTTCACAGATTTAAATCATGAGTCAGCCAGTAGGTCCTGGGTTCGAGCCCCGCGTGGTGCGGGATCGTGGATGCGCACTGCTGAGGAGTCCCATACCAGGATGAAACGGCCGTCCAGTGCTTCCAGGTTTTCAATGGTGGTCTAGCTTCAACTGACTCATGATTTAAATTAGATATTTGTTTTTTTTTCGATTCAAAAGTGTAAAAAGTTAAGCTTTTGTATTGCCAGTTATATTATTTGTTAATCAACATATATTTATTTTATTAGTCAGATTAACTAGAATGTTTAAACAAATCGCATAAATTCTAATGTATAACTTAACTAATAATCAAGACGTAAATAAACACAAAATATTCAACCGAAAACTTAAATCTCAGTTTTTCATATAAAAAAAACATTTTCATATTTTTAAACAGATCTGGTTGTTTATCATCTCTAATTACAAAAATAAACTTTCTCGAGGTTTGTTAAAAGTGTTTTATTTTTGTTTGTGAAACGACTATTTACTGCTCTATAAATATTTATTTACTTAGTAGTGTTTTGGTTTCACAGAAAGGAATGTTACATTTTAACAAACTTTCACCGATGTTTATTTTATGGTTTTCGTATATATGTCATAATTATTGATCGGTTTAATGTCAGTGAATAAAGCAATGGAATTCATTTCTAACATTTGTATTACTAACTTGTGTTTGTTTATAGTTCAAAACACAAGATTGGGATTTGGAACTATTTATCCGAACGTATATTGTAAGCATTTTGTAATGATAAGGAAACTAATTCCTTACAGTATGAAATCGTGTTTCACACTTATACCAGCAATTTTACAATTAGTATTTACCCATTAATTACTTTATTTTATTCGTTTACTCAAACCGTCTCTTAAAGATTATATGAAGGGGCAGCATGTAGGATTAAAAAAAAATTAATTGAGTTGTGAAATAATGCTCATCTACTTTGTGTATGGAAAATAGATAAATTCGAAAGCGTTACAGATTGGACGATCATTAAAATGCAGGCAGTTGGAGAGAGTATAGTTACAGTTTTGATCATTTTAATCATTTTTGTCAATATCAAATATAAGTGTTATAGGAAACCCCGAAAATTCATAATGGATATTAACTTACAATTCATAAATCCTCAGAAAATCATTTAGCCGAATACTGGTTTTTCGCTTATATTCAGGCTATTTTGTCACGAATTTAAATAAGATCGTACATCATAGTGGCTTGTGGAATCATTCAGGTTATTACTGGAAGTCAACAGCTTACGAAAACGCTGAACTACATCACTACAATTTTTTGTAAATATGAACTATTTAATTCTGAAAACTTGCTGAACGGCAAACGATTAAACCAAGAATATAATATCTTCATCTTCAGACTAGTATAGAGTTGAGAATACGAATAAATGGGTTTTTAATAATTCTACTACTAAAATTCATGAACCAGACACGTGTAAGTTTACACCTATTCCAGAGCTCCGTCAAGTGTGAATGGGTTGGTATTCTCTGTATTGTATTCGAGGATCTTGCTTTTTCCCTTGTATATGTTGAAGCCTACTGATTCATAGACTGCTGCTACATTAGTTGCCGTCACCTACATTTGTTGATGTGTATGCAATAGAATAGCTAAGTCATCTGCAAAGTCCGAATCATCTAGATGTATCCAACTTATGGATTTTATCTCGTGCTTCTCCTCAGGTGTGGAGGTCTTCATAATCTAGTCGACCACCAGAAGAAAGAGAAGGGGGGAGAGTAAGCTGTCTTGTTGTATCTCCCCATTTTCGTAACTATTTGGTTGGTCCTCTTGGTCTCCCACATTGCCCGAACATTCCATGTACCCATATTAATTGTTGCTCTGGTTGTTAGAAGGAGCATCAACCTCATGACGTGAGAAGAATCTGGCCTATCAACATGAGGTGTCATAATTTTTCTGAAAGATCCTTTAACTCCTAGGATAGACTTTAAATGATTTTATTTCTTTATTTTTGTTAGAGTTTTTTAGCAATGTTACATTCTAGAGGATGGGATTGCTTACTTCATGCTCAACCCTACATACTTTACTTGGGCTTGGGACCGTCAGTAACCCTAGAAGAGCTACAGGCGGAGTTAAGCTGTCATAGTACTGTATTTTCAATGTAAAAACTTGTCATCAATTACTAAAATATTTCTTTATCAAGAAAAAGAGAATCAAATATATTCTCTTAGAACATATATATATTTTACAATAGAATATGTGATCACATTAGAAACAAAAACTTTAATGTTTGGTCACTATGGTCAATGAACACAAACAAACCTTACTTATGGACAAAATTGTTAGTGAAATTTTTAACTTTCTAAACTATATGGTCATTCTCACGGAAATCATTAATTCAGGTTGATGTTTATGAAATGAAGAACAGGTGGTTATTGCTTACCTATTCCTATATGTTTTTGGGTTAAAATTATATTGTATGGGTTAAAGATTAGGTGCCTGATTGATAATCTCATTAGTTAAATTATAACGATGAGCATCAGGCATCATTTTTTAATTTTTTGATATCATCGTCTAAATTTGGTGAGTAACTATGATGGGATTCCATACTAAGTGTTTCGGTTGTACAGTGTAAATGCAAAACTATGAGGTTTGGATTTAAGCATAAAATTGTTAATAACTTGAGGAATACATTCAAATGAACACTCACATCCAAGCTAATGCCTGGAACTTTCTTCCAAGCCCTATACTATGATTAAAAAAAAACCAAACTGATAATTTTATTTGATGTTGTACCATCACTTGACACCATTTTACTAGATAGGAAATTCTGTAAACTTGGAAAACGAAAAATATCAGTAAATGATAACTACAACTGTATCATTTACGGAAATTATGTTACCTCAAGTAGACTAATTTTATTCGGAAGATCTGAGTTTAGGTCAGTAGTGTCTGATAAATACTTCTAGATACTTTTTATTGGTTAGGGGTCTCTCAAGTATTAATCCATATGAATTTTTGGTGAAAATAGATTCAGTCCTTCAGTCAATAATCTAAACCGATTTCCTCCAGTGAAATAATTACATTCGTGAAAGGTAAACGAGGTTAAGAACAAAAACAATTCCATAACTAATTAATTTAATCCAAAGTCCTCTTTCTCTATAACAAATTTAGTTTATTGGTTTGAATTTTAATTTAGGTGTAGGTGACTTGATGCGATGTGTACTTAATTTGTATTGTGTAATTTAGTCTTTGCGGATCCGCAAGTACAAACACGTTATAGAGGACCAAAAGATAAAGCTAGAAATGGGGTGATTTAGTATGTTGCATAGCATTATCCTGTTATGTGAATGTAAATCTATAACCCCTATTATACTTTGGCAAATACATGAGGTCATACGATAAGTCATCATTATCTTCATAAAACTCTAGCATTAAACTGAGTATGATGACCTTGGTGAGGATACATTTTGACTAAACGTATTCCTATTGGGTATAGGTTGTGCTATTTGATTATTAAAGTGGTAGGAAACATTTCAAAAGAAACTAAGTAACAAAATGAATGTATTTATTTGTAAATGGCAGTGATGTTTGAGACATCACTTCCTCTGTTGGGCTTTGCGTTGTACGAGATATTTCAGAACAGTTTTGATTTATTCGAAACTAAATTTATTTATTAATTTTCTTGAAGGTAATCCTATCACAGATTTATTTTCAAACTTCTTCGGTTAGCCTTAGAACTTGAGAAATTGTTTCAAATGCCATACGTGTCATTTTATCTTTATATTCAGCTGTCTAAATGTATCCGTTGCAATATGCCCCAGGTATATCCTATGCTCCCAATTGTTTAACAAAAGGTAAGGCCAACACATAAATACACACGCTAAATCAGTTGCAACAGATCTGATATAATTTACGGAAAATGACCCATAAAAGCAACATCTGAATAAGCTTAGTAGATGGACATAATGGATTTATTTATAGAATTGTTTCTATCTTATTCCCACTTACGACTCATGGCTCAAGCTGTATCACGGATAGGAACGTTGAAGCGTTTCTCTTATACCCTGAGATCATTACAAATATTTCTACTATCTCGTAAATACACAACGTCCAATATTCGAAAAAAATATATGGCCAATGTCTAACGAAAGCTGCCATAAATTCAACACATTTTTTACAAAACGTTGTTATTAGTCAAACTGTCTTTTGGAGTACAACAGAACCAATTGGTCATTTTCTCTGTACATATACTTAAATGGACGCACTACATTCAACAGGACAATTCTTTTTATAGGACAATTACGTAAAATGTGGTAGTTTTCGTCCACCCCATTTTCAAATGGAATTCCTTTTCTTTATAATCAACGGTATTTTGTAGAGGTTAATTCCTCTATATCTGACTCCAATAAATAGTATCCCGTTAGCTGAGTATTTAACTCAAGCCAAATCTTCTAGTAGTATTATGAATTTGCTCGAGATTATTCAAAAACTCGAGCACCAGTTGTAGAGATAGTTCATTGTTAATGACTAGTAAAAATCCGCAATCGCGCAAGCTTAGTTATAATTATTACACCGATATCTTTTATTTAATGCTGAATACAAATTAACTATGACTTCTATATTGTCTAGACGATCGACCTATCTAATGGAAAGGATTATGATTACATGTTTTGTACATTAATTTTATTTAGACCTTGATAGTATTCATCACTAACAAAGTAGGATAAATATTTTGAAAAAACAAATAGAAATAACATTTAAGAGTGAAAATATGCAATACATATCTTAATGACATTAATGTTCAGTTGGAATAATACTGAAGGTACATAAACTTACAACATTCAAAATAGTTTAAAAATGTTTGGTAAACTGCAACTGTGTTTTCAGGACAAGTACAAACCTTCATGTTGGGTAAATCACCTGAAACACATTGAGCGGAACGTGATCTGCACGCTAAATATGAATGATCACAAGCTTCGCCAATATCAGCTATTAAAAAGAAAGCAGTTTAAAAAGGAATTGTTGGTTTAGATTTTAGTCTTGAAAGTGAACAAATATGATGGATAAAAGTTGGAGGCTAATAGGAAGGAACTTAAATCATCAACAAATTATAATGTATACCCTTAGAGGTGAATTATGGAAGGCCACTGCTTGATTCCTTTTTAGGTGAATGCAATCCAGCATTATCAATATACATTTTTCCATCAATCTCTTTCAAAAGTTTATTTGATGAGCTAGCTTGATCAAGAACATTTGATAGTGACGGAAGACCTATCGATTTCACTTAATTTAAATATGATCTGATTCAACCTACTGATTTTGAAGGAAATCTGACAGTGAATCATAGGAATATATCTACAGGAACCTGTAAACTTAAATTCTGAACATACTGACTTTCACTATACAAAATAGTAAATACAAAATTCAGTGAACCAATATTTCGAGTCACTTAAATTAGTAGCTACAATGGAGACGTGGTTAACAGAATAGGATTCATACTTTAGACTAGTAAATAATGGATTTGAAAATTTCCATTAACAGGTAAGCTTAGTTCATATTGTTAGCTATTAAACTATTCTGAGTTGCTATTCTCTAATCGAAAATTTATAAAAATACATAATAGAGTTTTTGTTGATTTCTAACAGAATTTCTTGGAATTAAAGAATTATTCATACGTCCATACTCATCAAAAAACGACCATCCTAGAAATCTTGTATTCCATATATTCTTATATTGATTCATAGTAAACCATAGTAAATCAAAAGTTAGAATGTTTCAACTATGTATCGTTTTCTGCAATGAAGAGTAAACAAATAACACTATATGGTGGTCGATTACCGCTTAGTAAATTATATTACATTGGATTTAGTAGCCTGTTAAATTTCGTGTAAACTATTAATACATGGTTAAGGGAATCGCTGTGTAAACTATTTCCATTGAAATCTTAATTTTAAAATGACTTCCTTTGATTGATAGAAAAAGTCATAGATGATAGATTCTACGAGTAAACATGAAAATAACATATATGAATAGCCTTAATAAGTTTAAGAACAAATATAAGTGATTTCTGAATAAAAATGAATTAGCGAAAATACTAAATTTAGTTCTATCAAGACGTTGAAGTAACCGAAAAATAAAGATGTCCAGTACGTGATATTGATTGCTAGCTTATTCCACAAGAGAAACCAGATCAGATAAAAATCAGCATTTCACTCTGTCCATTTCTGTCACTTTTTAGACTGCTACTTTACCGAATTAAGACTGTTGATTAGGTTACTGGTGCTGTGTTTCAATTATAGTTAACTAGATCACTCGTCTCCCCACTGTGTTTAAAATGTACACGTGAAATTGTGTTTTGGACGAATGATATTCTTTTACAATCTAAGGTCCTATACTCAGTTATGTTTTGCTTTGGTTCTAAGAACGCTAATGGGTTGGACGAGAAATCCAGTCTTTACACATCTTTTTATTTCTAATTACTGAGTCGATGTTATCACAAACCAGACTAGTCCATGAAGTTACTGACTACTGGTTTGGGTCAACATGGCACGAGCAGACTACTTGGTTGGGGTTTGCAAGATAACTGAAATCAGTGTTTGGAGACTTTAAGTGATATGGCTTAGAATCGTTCACAACGGCTCGGATGCATTCGCTCTTTATCTTCTCTATCTTGATTCCCAGCATTTCTTCATATATATTGTTTCACGTTGTTTTCTCGAACCACATTCTCAATCCTAAGTCCTTCTCACTGGCATTGTAACCACGTGAATTCGATGTCTCTTTGCTATTTGTTTTGCCAATATCACGTCATCGTGCTATCCAGGTGTGAGAAGTTGAGCCAGAGTACATCTGTGTGAGGCTCCACGATTAGTGATAGGATCTGACAAATATATTCTCATCACCGATAGTAGTATCACTGGTGAAACTCCTGATATTTACGTTTCTTGTCGTTTGAATAATCCAGATAACTATTATTAGATTTGCTTCAGTTGGTTTATGTTCACAACTAGTCAGGAACCCTATGATCCTAACCAAAGTTATTAAATTGCATTCACACTTCGTAGCAGAGCAATTTATCAATTAGGTGACGACTAAAATTTAAGATATATCTGAACGCCTCATCCAAATAACTATGCAGGCAGTCAATATGTTGATACTGGGCACTTATAGTCATTTCAAAGAATAAGAAATGGAGTTTTTCGATAAATGTCAAAGCAATTCGGGAATCTGACCTGAGGTGACGGAAAATGGTGAATATAAACCTTACTGCTAACATTGAAACATCAGGATAGATCTCCATAAAGAAAAATGAGTGTCATAAACTATATTGCTAGTCTACTTCAAATATCCGCAAAATCGAAGTACTGTACGAATTAATAATATTTGATTTTACGAATGTGTAGACTGAAAAAGTAGTATCCAATCCAAACGCTTGTCACAATATTTTTGAAAAATTAAAGTCAGTTCGCTTCAGCCAGAAAGCAATTACAAAGATTTATTTAATTCTATCATGTATTTTAGATGAGTATCCAGTGAAATTTGGGCATATACAACAAACTACTCGCTAAATATAAATAGTATTTTCATATACAAGAGAAAAGCTCTTACGCAAATTCACGGGACATAAATGATTTTTCCCTGGGATTTGAGAACCAGTTGGTATTATCGTTGGAGTAGAAATGGGGTTAAATTCACAAGTACACCCAATAAAAGCAGGTTCGTTTGAACTGAAAATGAATTATATAAAGCATTATTATTTCAAAGACTAAGTTTTCTCCATAATGAGGGAAAATATTAAAAATCTACTTTACAATCACTTTCATGTAACTAATTTGAGTAACTTTCTCCTTAAATAAAAGGAAAACACAATATATGTAAGTGGAAATCATAACGCTTTAAAACAGTCCATTAAAAAGTATGGAATTGAATTTAAACTCTTAAGTGTTATTTACTCTGTCACTTAACTTTTCTAACTTTTAAAATTACATGTCTCGGGCACAACAAATACTGGGTACCAGTATTTGAGAACACATGATTAAAGGTCGATATAGTGTAGCTGTGTGATGCATTTAAATTTATATGTCAATAATTAAAATGAAATTACCACATGAATAGAAAGTAGTATATACATAATTTTTTAGCTTTAAAACTGATTCTCTTGTCCGTACACACAATGCACTTACCTATTTAAAGTACCATCCAGTTTTATTATTATAACGTTCAAATCCTTTACACGGTCTAGATCTTTCGACATTATTTCGTGACACACATGATCTGTATCACACATTTTGCAAGCATCATAATTTTGATGAAACAACTTGGTTCCTAATCGAAAAAAATAAGGCAACAAATATTGAACATAAAACTCTTTTAGATAATTGAAGCAACAACTGAAAAAATAAACTATATATATAATGAAATTCTTTATAATAATGTTTCTTTTAAATAATTTATATTCTGAAGTAGAATGAAATTCTTAGCGTGACTATTCCCGCCGGAAATACTTAACTGAGTAGTTCATTAAAACTTCCTGTTGAGATTTTTCGCTCGGCATCCGATCAAAAAGCAGGAACGATGGGTTATTTTTATTTAGTTAGATATTACTTGTAGAAAGTTGAATACTTTGAAATAAAAAATTATAACTCTACAATTTTACGAGCTTTAATGGATTTTGACTAGTACAGCAGGCAGTGGTGAAAAACCTTACCTTGGTAGAAGAGAGCGTGTACAAGTAATCAAGCCATTTGCATGATGGACTACCAAGAAAGAGGTGGATGATTGATTAGATACCCTAAGCTAAATTAGATTCAGTTACTCACATCTCACAAAGTCAGCATCCACTTTTGATTATCTGATTAGCTAATTATTCTATGGGATTATTCCCCAATTAAAATATACACATATGTTGAAAGCAAGATACATACAGCCCATGGAATCTGAATCATATGGTTCACTTTCTCAACTTCAATCACGTCGTAATATGAGACGAGCTGCTTTAATCTTATCAGTGGGTGACTAACGCACTACCATCTTGACCGCAGCTTGTCATTAAAATTCTGAAAACACCGACCGATGGCCACTGATTTACATTTAGATTGATGGTCTATAGCGGTTGATTTCATTTGACAAAATCACTTTTTTGAATCAGATGATAAACAACTATAATAAATATCTCCAGAATTGTAAAAAATAATTGTAAAATTTATGATTTAAAAAAATGGGCATTTACTGGTAGTTCCCATGATGATTTGTGCAGCAACTACTTTGTGCAACACTACTAAAGAAACTCAAGTTCCATTCATTGGAAATAGTTAAATTACTTGCTATTTACCAGAATACGGTTGTAGAAATTGTTCATTTTTGATTGATATCATCATTGAATTAATGTTAGACCACCATTGAAAACCTGGAAGCAATGGGCAGCCATTTCGTCCTAGCATGGGACTCCTCAGCAGTGTGCATCCAACGATTTAGGACCTTTAGTCTCGCTCACGAACGCCTAACCTCTAAACCACTTAGCAAGCATCCAATGGTATTAATATCTAATTTCAACCAATTCACGATATTGCGCGACCGTCCACCACTGCCTTCAGTGAATAACTGTCTCACAAAAAACATTGGATGAACTCCACTGGTCATGGCTTCTCTCTAGAACTTCAATAAATCCATCTTGAAGCTAGTCACCAGTGAGTACATGATAATTATCAGTATAGGGTTGTGGAAACCGCTGATTTTAAATTGATATCATGGGGAGTCCCATACTTAAACAAAACGGCCGTTCAGTGCTTCCAGGCTTTCAATGATGGTCTAACATTGATCCCTTCATGATATCAATCTATTTGCTATTTATTTATTAAAAGAGGAGCAAAATTGTTTAGTGTATTAGTTTGATAGAGGATAAAACATTTTTTTGATAAGCAGACTATTTCGTAAGATAAAATTCTCAACCAATTGTTGTCAGATTCAAAAATTAGTTCAGAAAAGATCAAAATAATTATGCGAAAATGTTTTCAAATGGATTTTTCACTCTATGAATGCTTTGAAGTTCATTGTGACCATCATTTATTTTAGTATTTGCACTTTATTTTAAAGGTTCCGTTGTGTTTCAATTTGATTACGTAGAAATATTTATGATGCACAAGTGTAGACACAAATGAACCAACTAATTAATTACATACTTGATGATTATCGATTAGTTGATTGGCTTACCTAGATTTCGACAAAAATAACATTAACTAGAGATTACTTTATCATTTATTAGTAATGAGATTTTACATATTTTACTCACAAAAGTTCATGATGAATATCACAAGTCATCAACTATGCTACAATCATACTGATTATAGCCACAGTCTACATTTAAAACTAAACATGAGAAAATTGTCTTACAGTTTGTATGTTATCTTTTAGATAAAAGTTCGTTTCATTGGGCAGTAGCAGCTTAGGCATTTCACAACTATTATTGAGAGATAAATTTATTTAATTGAAACCAAATAAAAAATTCAGTACAACTGTATTTATACATGAACAGATCATCCATCCAAACTTCCAGATGGTAACTGAACTATACAAACATTGTTATATCAGTATATCATTTCCAAAGGTAATTGTAAATCCTGACGACAGGTCGACAGAGGCGACTGGCAGTCTTTATTTTAGATTACCTTTCTCTGAAATGATTAACCTTCACTGGATCGATATCATAAGCGGTTTAAATTGAAGACTTAACACTATGATTGAGACTGATTATGTGCTCAACCAAGTTTAAACTCTGTTCTAATATTTAATCCGTTTTCCTTCAAATCTACAACACTATTCTGTTCACTTACTTATTTGTAATAGGTTATTAAGTTAATTCATACATTGTAATGAAACGGTTTATCATTATTAATGGCTTCCATGAATAATTAAAAAACATCTTCCCGACATTTTGAATAACGTACTGGGTGAGTTTGTTTTTAAATCAAATAGTATTACTGAGTAAGATAGATAAAAAAAATTGTTACTTTAACTTCGTGAATATCATCGTTCATAACTGTTGGTAACTATTGTCAGACATATCTTTGCTCTTGAAATCAACATTTATGTATGATAAAAGTAAAGTGTAATTTGACGTATGGTACATGCTGTACACTAGATGTGAGCTATACAGATTACTACTCAAAAACATAAAAGCCATTACAACAAATAAACTAGTATTCTATGTCGGCTTCATCATATTCATCATAAATTTACCATTAGACTTTATCGAGAAGTAAACTGACGAGCAGTGGAATACCTTCAAATTTTGTATAAAATACTGTTGTGGTGCTAAAAAGTTGGTTCAAAGTGTAAAACTTTAAAATTACTTACTGCAAGCATGTAAATGTGTAACATAAACTGTATTTCCAGGACATATACATCTTCCAGCTCCAGGATGACATACACTTAAATCCACATGTACGCAGTCTGAATCGACTCGGCATGGAAGGTCAGTTAGAACTTAATATGAATAAAAAATAAAACGAAATCTGTCAAACAAAACTGATTAATGACAATATTTTCATACAGAAATGAAGAAAAAACAATTAGTTTGCCTGGTACTGTCGTACATGTTTGACTGCTTTATAAGTGAATTAGTACATCAGAATCGGAATTTTAATACAAAAATTTAATCAGTATTTAGAAATCATTCAATAAAATTAATACACAAGCTGTCAAGATACAGTTCTGAAATACTCAGAAATAGTTCATTATGTGATTAACAGGGACACAAGAATTGCATACTTCGTTTTAGAACAGTAAATTAACCAAATGTTCAAAGTTGAGAACATCATTTTGTCTAGTCTTCAACACAGAAGACTTCAGAGTAAACTTTTTGTTTGAATGACTCAGTGTCACAAAATATTCTAGAGTATCAATTATCTGTAATTATTAAAGATCTATTTATTAGGAAATAATATTGTGTGATCAATTCCATTTACTTTGGTGTTTGAGGTTAGGCTGGATGTCCACTTCTTTAAACGATTAACTTGGCTTCGTCGTTTCTAGGACTCGTCAGCTGGATATACCTACATTCCAGAGTTGATGTTTACTTCTATAATCTAAAGAAAACTAAGATCATCCTCTTGCTGGTTCAATAACGTACAGCGTTTCATAAATTAAGTTTCTTTGTTAAAATTTAAGACATTTTTTTATTCGTTTAAAAGTCCCTAACATATTAAAGAAGGATATATCAACGAACAATATTCTTTTCAATAAATCCTCTTCATGTTCTAAATTATATATCAAAATCAATAATCCGAAAAGTGGCCTAGTTTATGAAAATCATTGTTATGTCTAACAATGATGACTTTAAACATGTTAAATTTGACACTGACGAAATGTTATTAAAAGTATTTGAAATAAAGTTATTTCCACAAGTCACTTCTGGCGATTATGTATTTCCCACAAACTGACCTATTCATTTGGGGTCATTAACTTATAACTGTGGAGTATTTTTCGTCTTTGTTTGACGAATATCCTAAAATCATTTTCATTTTTAACTGTTTCTAATATAATCTCGAATTTACCATTTTAAATTGGCTTTCATGAAGTAGAATAAGTCATTGTTGTAACTTCTCTTTGGAACACATCATTTAAATCAGCGTTCCAGTATTACCAGACAGTCGATCTGTTCCCTGATAGCTGATTTGTGGAATATTTCAGAAAATGTTATCAACAGCTAGAATCAAAATATTGTAGAACTGTTTGTATAGTCATATATATATATATATATATATATATATATATAAATCTTTGGTGAAAAGATGGCTCACATCAATAAAGGTTGCTTGATTATTACCATAGAAACAAATACTAAGTTTAACGGAAGATAAATATTTCAAAAAACATAAACATTTAGAAACCAAAATGAAGACAGTTAGTCAAATAAACTTACGTGGTCGACAGACGATTTCATTATTTTCTCTAATTGCCACAAAGCCTAGCCGACAAAAGCATTCATTTTTGATTCTATTACAAATACTGTTCCGTATATGAGATTCACAGTAATCATCTGAGTGACTTTGGCATTTGCCTAGAAATGAAAGATGATCACTTGTACAATAGGTTACAGTAAAAAGTATTATTATTATGTAGTAGTAGTAGTAAAGGGATCTGTTTAAGACTGGCATAGATATTTTTTGATCCTATGTTAGAAATATGAAGTACAGAACCGTGGAGAAGTGGTAAGCAATGTTTTTTTTTATTTTTTGGTATATATATGTATACAGTGGCGAATTACGTTTCGAATAAAACGACACTGAAATTTTTGCCCTTTTTATATTTAGAAAATAAAAAGCCCATATTGACTTTCTAGTAAACTACAAACCTAATTTACTTACAAAAATAATTGCCTGAATATTTCAACAATCATTTTTACTATCTTCCCCAATAGTTTAGCTAGTCCACCACCTATTATTTTATGCCTTGTAAGTCATACTTTAATATGCAAATATGTAATTGTGTATATGGTTGAATATAATATATAATTGGGTACTAATTACTCGAGGTTATCATCCATATCTGTAAACTCAAAAGAGCGAATACTTTACGACTTTCTCTCTTTGTTTAGCTATCCGTTTTTTTTGGTACTTCTCTCTGTTTGTTGCATATGTATGCATAGGTTAAATAACTTTAATCATTATTACTACTATTAATTATGATTACAATAACTAACATTACTGGAACGGATAGTATTGATAGGTTTATTAACTTTTATATTGCTTTTCTCATTCTTCAAAAAGAAACTGATTTTTCTTTTGAAATAAAGCATTTTGCGTTTATGAGAACGAAAACAAAAAGTTTGATGACTACAAAACAACCTATATGACATATCTCTTTTGATAATATTGAATAACGCAAAAGAAAACATTTCAGTGTCCTTTTACAAAATATTCGTGTTTTATGAATATTTCTTGTTATACAGTTCATGAACATACATTAATTCTTATTTTTTGCTGATAAATATTAAAACCTTGGTGGCTTGAAAGTTTCCAGTATATGTTGAAATTAATTAAACAAAAACTAGATAGGCGGTTCGCGGAAACTTGTTCAGTCTTCGTTGCTGAATTCAACCAGCTAGAGAATCAATAAAAAAAACCCAAGTAGCACTGAAAAATTGCTTTTTCTTAATTTAAACGACACAGCTACAATCTATTTCTCAGTTGTATAATTTCAAAAGATTACACTGATCTGAATCGGGTTTAACCTAACCAGAAAATCAGATGTAAACAACATACATCTAACAAGGGCTAGAAAATTGATATACATCCTACATTAAGTTATAAATGGTCAATTAACATTTATAATCTCTATATAAACTAACATCGTGAATTATCATATTTTTCATAGACATAAGAAAATGCTATAATATCTAATTTATGAAAGATTACAATAAGCTGTTAAGTATATCCTGTTTAGATACTCATTAAGTATAAACTTTTAGAGATCTATTTTTCCATCCTTTAAACTCGAAATCGCATTAGCTATTATTCAATTTATAGGAGTCACGAGATGTCAGCACATACCGGACCAACATAATAGTGTCCCTATTCCTTTATATGATTGTAAAAAGTGTTAATAGTAAGAAAGTAGAAATGTGGTTTTAAAATAGTGTTTACCAAAATTTATCCCTATTAAACAAAGTTACCAGTTATTTCACTAGTTGACTAAGATTAAAACGCAAACTACTAAACTCAGGGTTAATCAGTCATTATACGGGGTTCGAAGGAAGCTAGACTCATCTTTAAAGATGCTTGAAATTTTTTGTAACGACCCTGGATTTTGGATCATGATTTTCTCATGGACATATAATTGATAGAAAAAAGTTACGAAAAACATATATACTGATATGATAAAGGATCTCGCAAAACTTGCCTATATCAAGGTTTTGTTGTTTCTGAATTAAATGAACTTGCTGGACTATAGTATTCCCATCGTTATCAGTAATCCATGAAGTAGCGAGTATGATCAAAGCTGAATGTTCAATATTGGACTTCAGAACGATGATACAAAGAAGTAAAACATATACGTATACCAATTCCAAAGTTAACATTTTAACAGTTAACGTAAATATTCATAGAAGAAAATTTTCATTTGCAGATAATTGGGATAATTAAAAAAAAGATAAAATTCTGTTTGGTGTATAAAATGATAAATAGATTGGACAAAAATGAGAACTATGCATTCTGCATTTAAGCTTTTATACAAAACAAATAATGAATTATAATGATAAGTCTCAATTAAACTAATAAAATGTGTTTAAAAGAAGTGATAGATGAAACAGAAAAAAACTGAATTATTAACCTAGTATGAACTTGCCAACAACCAGGACATTTATCGGTAATCCACCATATGTTGTATACATGATACATTTTCTCAACACGTAATTTATGACGAATATATCAGTGTTATCCATACTTACATAGATATTCCTAATGCAAAAACATATCAAAATGAAATTGTTATGGATACGTGGTTTAAATAGGGGGTGGGTGGGTTGTGACCTGTTCTTTGCCTGCAACAATATAAAATTGTTTTGTAAGACAATATAAAAAGTTAATAATATCACCTCATACATTCTATAACAGAGTTTATCTATTTGTTTCTAATTGAGTTATTCCGCAATGATTGACTGATGATAAAAGTTTAGGCATTGTGCCCATATTTGTCGGGTAAAAGTTAAGATGTTTATCAGAAAAATACATTATCTGAAAGTAAATGATGGAATGGAGATGTGTTCAATGCCTGGATTCTAGTTATAACTCTAAATATTCATTAAAATTTTGAACCGATCTAAGTTCGACCATCACTGAAAACCTAAAAGCATTGGATAGCTATTCCATACTGATACAGAACTCCTCAATAGTGAGAATCCACGATCTTGAACGTGGGAATCGAACATTTCTGGTAAGCGTTATTTTAGCGAGTTAGTTTTCTACGAAATGGAGTCGCTAATCCCATACCCAAACCTCCTCCTTTACCCGGGCTTGGGACCGGCAGTAACTCTAGAAGATCTACAGGCGGAGTTGGGAGTGGAACATAGGACTTTTAATCTTGCGTCCGAACACTTGACCTCTGGACCATTGAGCCAGCATCTAACGGCATCGATGTATAACCTCAATCAGTTCATGACATCGCGTGACCATCTCTCATTATCTTCAGTGGATAACTACCTCACACCCGACGCGAGTTATCTCTAAATATTAACTTATTAATAGTCAGATCACTTCAACTAGTTCAATGTAGCAAATTAATTTCTTGGTAAACGAGTTTATCGTTGGAAAAACAAGAGAACTTTGCTCATAAAATAATCATATGCCGAAACTTTCAAGTTGATGGCTAAACTGGTTACAATTAAGCTACCAGACTAAAACTCTAGTAGTTGCTATTTTTATATTCCATATCTAGGCTGTATCACGCAGTCAAATCTCTATGCGATAAGTTTCTTCTTATCCCTAACTCAATCCAATTTGATTAATGATTAAAGCTGGTTGACTAATTTATTGAATAACTTGTGAACAGTTAAGTCTCATTTATGCGGCAGTTGTGGATAACACTTAGCAGTTAAATTGCAACCAGGGCGTAGATATCAGCTTCTTTTCATTGCTCAGTTAGTAGATTACTGGTTGTGTAACGTGAACTTACCATCCTTTAACACTTCACATGTCCATGTTTACGTTTATTTTCAACCATTGATTGATGAACTCATCAATGATTAAAGAAATTATTTAGACATCTTTCTGGTCGTTTTATCTGTACATGCAAACACTACGAAAACTTCATAGTTCCATTAACAGTAATGTCTAGTTCGCATAACACTTTATCAACTACTGGATTGTAAAGTTGGCTGCACTTTTAATAGTGGCTTAAGTGAAATCGGTGAATCCCGTTACATTCCACGAGTGATTCGTTGGTTGATTATACTTGGATCATAGTGCGATTGTTAATTTCCAGACTGGAACCACAATGTTCATCGTTCTAAACATTAGTATGTTATTTGTAAGGCTAATGAGTCATTACAAACACCGACTTGCTAAACGCGTATTATATTTCCTACAAATCGTAAGCGTATTCAGGAATATGATCGGTTTCGGTTAGGATATGAAATCTTTAAAATTATTCTATGACATAACAAAGCATGCTTGCTTAATGGCACTGTTAATTGCTATTTAAAATACAATCAACTTGTTAAAAGACCCCATATTACCAACAAAGAATTACCAAATTCAGTCATAAATATCAAAAACTAATAATACAAATCTTTCAAACAAATAATATTGAATTTTCAACCTTTGTTGTAATATCCGACAACTGCTTACAGGAAACAATGTTTAAAGTCAAATGATCGACTTGAATTACTCTTTCAGTTTATTTGACAGACGAATGAGTTCAGGAAAGACCAATAATATTCGAATAACGTGAAATACAGGAATCAAGGCAGAATAATTTGAATTCATAGTATTTCGTGATCTTTCGTCAGCTGCATGCAATATTCAACATCAGCATCTAACAATATTTACTCTCGACATACAAGTGGAACTTTACTGGGACATATTTCACAGAAACTGTGCAACGATCTTATTCTGAGATTATCCTTTGTACTTTATGGAGTTACTCCACATAGTAAAATGAAGTTTGTTAAAATGGAATATATTGTAAGAACTTATTACGCATTGAGCTTCGATTATGCTATTTATCATGCGATTAAGATTCTTTAGATAAAATGTCTATATACAAAGGATTTATCTCCACGAGAATGTTACTCACTCTAATCTTTTTGTGTAGACATAAAGAACACAGATTTCAAATTAAGCATATTTGGTAGTCCTGTGAACTCTGATTTTAACTCGACAGTGAATGGAACATCATAAAATGTGACGAATATTTTTAAGAAAATAGGAAAACTGCCGATTCAGTGAGGCAGTTATTAGATGTTTGGATGGTACTTGTAGGCAAACGTTTAGGTTAGCGATTCTTAATTATTGGAAGTAGCTTTGGTGAAATTTTGTGACCAAAATCGACCATCTGTTTGTAAATAAATCTGTTAACCGATTTGTAAAATCATGCTGATACCTGGGTAAGTAATGCTTTGCAGTAAGCTTGACAGAAGTAAATATTAATTAAGCCACCATAATTAGCTTAAAAGTATTAAACGTGGAGACATATTTAATAGCTCCCAGTCTATCATCAAAGACGATTTGCTACATTGTCAAAGACAGTTATTTTTATGAATGTCAATCCAAAAGGTAAATGTACTAGCAGGAATTATAAAGAAGCTGGAATCTTCATTTTTTGAGAAATAACTGCTTTTTTGTTGAGCACTGTATGATTAAAACATACCGATAAATGATTTTTGAGACAGGCTTGTGTTTTGATCAACCATGACGCCCATCTAAAAGTTTACTTGTTGCCGTGTACATTAGTTACTCAGGTAGTACACAGAATGGATTTCGTAGTTTCTAGAACTATCTTATTATATCATATAAAGATTGTAACTTAACTAACAGAAAAGTATGTGAAATGGCTTTTAATTTGTATTAATTAAGGTATTTAATTGGATGCTTGTTTATTGATTTTTTAATACAGTTGCCCAATAAGGCATCTGCCAAATGATAATCTCAAGCGACTGCCAAAGATATGGCTTCCTTTTCTAAGAAATGAAGTACTCTGTGGATGAGAATGATGACCTTCTTTCCACTGATCTATTCCGTTGGACTCATGTACAGAAAGCTTGTTTCACAATCGGATACAGCACAAGACAACAGTTTCTCTCAAATCAAATGTATTAAAACGATGGGGGGATATACTTATTTCGTTTTGGAAAACTTGTCCTACATAACAATAACTGTTACAATTCATTTCTGGAAACAGTAGCTAGTAACTAGTTTTCCTGATAAAAATACCCAATATTCATTTTTGGAAATTCGAAATCTACGACTTCAAACAAATTTGTCTGTATCGTTTCATTTTCTTCTCACAGTTACTACTTTTTTGTCACAAATAATCGATTACTAATTCCTCAAGATCTGAATTATTTGCATTTGGTTTCCTAAATATTTCGTCTCCTGCTTCAAACTTAATAACGGTTATTTAACAGTGTTCATTTCCTCATTTGAAAACATGTAACTATTAATTCTTTTTTATAACCATCATAGTTATTCTCCTCTCACTATATCTAAATTCGTAAAAAGCCAAATATTAAATTCATAGCAATACTTATTCTTACAAATATAGAGATCATTTAAAAGACGAAAATCCTGTATTATTTGTGAGATGATTCTTAAAAAAAGCTTGTAAATCTCTGTTTCCTGAGCTCTTCAACGACAAATATATACAATTTATTGAATCTTCAGAAATTGACGATTCTAAAATTTATCTATTCCTATATTCTGAAAAAGGAAACTTTAAAGAACATTCAAAAATCCATGTCAGTTGACACTAGAAACTAGACATATTATTACTATTATTTATTTATTTCAACTCATAGATAATGGTACAAAGAGGCACCAAATACATATGCGCCACACAAATCTCATCCGATATGTGTGAGGGCTGTGATACTGCCCGGGTGCCCAAACCGAAGCAGGTGGTTATCTTAGGGGGCCACACCCCGAGCCTTCAACCCAAAGGTCTGATCCACAAGGCAGTGGAGCATCGTAAGGAGATGCAGTCCCATGGAAGCCGGTGACCAACAATTGGTTCATTCGCCATTTGTTCCCGCAGGATACTGGAGCCCATGTGCACCATTGGTTTGGAATCCGGTTAAAGCGCCGGACATTCGCTTTTCGTCCTCTCATTTTCGTAAACAACACCCCCGCCACGAGAAGGCAGTGAGTAGGACTTCCCTGGCAGAGGCTATATACGCGTGATATTATTACTAGGCATGTTATTATTAAGTAAGTAGTCGCTACACTGAGACCCGTCTCAATTTATTCAATCCGAGAAAATTCATTAGTCAACCAGAAATAAATTTTAACTGAACTTTGTTGGGATGTAAGTTGATTGCAGGCAGTCGACAGGAAACTTTATACCCAGGTTTCATGCACGTCAACACTCGTTAGCTAGGTGTATCTACAGTGTCTAGGGAACTGATGATCCTTAATGGATTCGATCTCGTTTCACTTGGCTTCAGAGTCTGGATAGTTACCATTTAAATGTTCGGACACAAATATTTACAATTGTTTCATCACTGAGCAGTGATAAAACCAGGTCTGTTTGGCCATTCATAGACCGAATATTCCAGTGGTAACTACGCAAACTCTGAGGTTAAGTGAAACGGGATTGAATTCATTAAAGATCACTAGTTCTCTCAACATTATAGGTACTTCATATTAACAAGTGCCAACTAGCAGGAAATCTGGGTCTAGAGTCCACTGTTGACTACCTACAACCACTTAATATCCCAAGTGCGTGTGATGTTAAGTCACTTAGATCAGTGAGTACATTGCAGCTTGATTGGTAGAATTTGGTCAGCACTAATAAAAGGGCTAGACAAATATGACAGTGGTTACTACTCGGTGGTCAATCACTTGTTCAACCAAACTAGTAATGTACCAATAAAGACTCTCTATCCAGCCCCCAACAAATGAGAAAACTAACGAAAGCAGAATTTTCGTTACTACTTTACTCGAGAACGAACGATGGATATGTGCATATACATATAGAACTTCCCGGGGTCCGCTTGAAAATTAGCCAATGAAGGAGAACCGTGGTATCAAACTCAATTGCGCGCCCCCTATAGAAAATCTCACTCCTTTCAATAAACAACTTACTATTGTCAGAATGGGTTTTGTGGAGAGTTTTCTTAGAAATTTCACAGGTTGAAATCATGATTCGATTGAAGCTAGACCACTATTGAAAACCTGGAAGCACTGGACGGCCGTTTCGTCCCAGTACGGGACTCCTCAGCAGTGCGCATTCACGGTCCCGCACCACGCGGGGCTCGAACCTAGGACCTACTGGCTTTGCGTGCGAGCACTTAACCATTAGACCAATGAGCCGGCATCCAATGGTGTTAATGTCTAACTTCAACCAATCCACGAAGTTGCGCCACCGTACACCATTGTCTTCAGTGAGTTGTTATCTCACAACAGACCTGGTTGAACTCCACTGGTAACGGCTTCTCACTAGAACTCCAGGAGTTTTTCTTCAAGTCAGTCACTAGTGAGCAGTTGATTATTATCAGAATGGGTTTTGTGGAGAGTTTATACAAATTTCATAGGTTGAAATCATGAATCAATTGAAGTGCTTCCAGGTTTTCAATGGTGGTCTACCTTCAATCGACTCATGATTTCAACCTGTGAAATTTCTAACTTACAATTGATTACAAAGGTATTATTCCTCGTGAAATGCAAAACTAAATCTCACTGAAAACTGCTTTAAATAAAATATAAACAAATTTATGATTACTATTATTTTACAAATTGTATTCTATAGAGGAAAAATTTGGTAGCACTGCAATTCTGTGTATACGATTAACGTTTTGTGCTAAAAATGAGTTTTCCGAAAATAACAGATTTCAGTGTTATACTACTGACACTTCACAATGATGACTTCAGATTGTTATGAAAATAGGGGTCACAAAACTAATCCTTAGGTAACAAACAAATATCCTTCATCGGCATCAGTATCAGAATGGAAAACATTATCCGTATGCGTTAAAAACTGTAGAGAAAAAGAAAAAAACAATAATAAAACATAATTGTTGTACTGAAAAAATACTTGTACTATTTTTCCAAAACTAAACATAGGTATTGTATAGTGTTCAAGGGACAAAATTAGATAATTAGGTATACTTTAAATGACATTCAGCTATGGTTATGAGTCTATAGGGGCCGGTTCTACGTCAAGCCCACGCAGGTTATTCAAGCCTCTGGACAGATCAATCTATTCGTTCTTCTCTAGCCATATTTTTAACCTATCACTTACTGGCTTATCAACCTTGGCTGTTTTTATGTAAGCGTATGTGTGCACATAGCTTACTCATCACATGTCTGTAACTTATTTTTGTCTGACTATAAATATTGATTTACACTCGCTTGAGTCGAGTTGGCTCACACGCCTCCTCCATTGTATGTCATCTAGTTTCGCTTCTCTTTCCTCTTCATTTCCTTCGCTCCGTCCCTGATCGTTTGTTCTGATCAACGATTGTACAAAATATACGTATTCGAAACTTCATTCTCGTATTTGACTTATATAATTCTGTTATTCATTAACGCGAGTTAAGTCGATAATATTATACGAGGACTGACGAAAACGATAATCCCACGATTTAAATGGATTCATATAAGGAGCCACTAAAAGTCGCTGAAATTGTGCATTCGCAACAAACAGAGATTATTACAAATGCTTGAGTCAAATCAAGTCAGTGGATACAAATAGGATATGAACAACAATAATAAGTTTTATCAGTTTAGGGGTTGTGGAGATTGTTAAGTATTTGATTGACATCATGAGCCGATTGATGTTAGACCACCATTGAAAACCTGGAAGCATTGGACGGCTCTTTCGTCTTCTTGTGGGACTCCCCAGCAGTGTGTATTCACGATCCCGCCTGAAGGATTCGAACCCAGGGCCTTCAGTCTCGCACGTGAACGCCTAACCTACTGGATCACTGAGTCGGCATCCAACGATGTCAATGTCTAACCCCAACCAATTCACAAAATTGCGCAACCAACTTCCATTGTACTGAGGTAGACACCTGTTTCTACCAGACACGGATTAGCTCCATCAATCGGTTCACGATCTCAATCAAAATAATAAGTTTATACTTTCAGTTACAAATTGTATTCACCGTATATAACCTCTCGGAACGAAAGGACCAAAGAGAAAGAAATCTAGAGAATCTTTTTCAAAACGAACAATCTCGATGTTTATCTTAATGAATAAAACATCCATTCATCAATTTACCATTGGATTGGATAGATGCAATTAGTCATAAAGAAAACGTTACAAAATTAATCATCTTCAGAGTGACTATATCTATTTATTAATATGGTTTATATAAAATTGTAAACAGCGAAAATCAGAACTGTTAATTGTTTGACTCTAGAAACTGTGAGTTAGACACAACTGAAAACACAGTAAACAAACATATGTATAAGTACAGCAACGATTTCAAGTATGATAAGACTGAAGTACAGAAGGGTTGGTTTTATTTCCGTACAGGAAATAAATTATCAAATATCTCAACACTTACAATCTCAGAATTTACTATATTTAAAATTTGCCATAAAAATATACCTGGCTTAGTTTCTTGATGAGTTTCTATGAGATCAATATCTTCAAGGTCGTTATCAATGTGATATTTCAACATTTCTAATCCTTCTGTAAAAAACTGATGAAAATGAATTTATTTAGTGTTGAACTTTTAAGTTGTGTTTGTCTAGCTACATGAATTGAATAAATTTACTCACTAGTGATGAATCACACAACAACGACAAAATCTGACAACTCCAGTTAACCAAGCCAACCTGAACCATCTCACTAGTTAAAATTCCAAAGTCAAACAAGATTTATTATGTAGATAGACATTGATTCAATACGTTGTTTTACATAAATGAATTGTCTTAAAATGAAAATCTAAGACACCCATTAATTCATCATAAATAAAACGTCAAGTTATTAAGCTGACTATTAATCCTAATAAACTGTTGATGGGTAAACTAAATTCAGAAAATTATCCAGTAATCGATGCTTTCGGGAGTTCACCAATTATTTTCGGTTCAGAATACAACTAATTATTTTCAAATAAATAAAAAAGTGAAACAGTCATATTTTATTTTCACTTTCGTAAACTTAAAGCAGTGATGTAAAGTAGTTGATAAAGCACTTTACATTAAACTGGTAGCGAATATCTCAGCGTGTTATGTGAGTTTCTGTAGGATGTTTTGGACCAAAATTTTTCAATTGTGCGTAGATGATGGGGGGGTTATACTATTCCACATAAGATGAAATTTTACTGCTTGGGTCGGTGAGCTGTAGCTATTGTTGGAGAAACCAATAAGAAAAATATGCATTTTCTTGCTCGTCTAGTGTCATTCAAAGTTTAGTAAATAAATCTATTAAATGTACTCACAATATCCTCACTTATCATGTCGTGATACGTAGCCAAGGGCAAACATTCACCAACTCTATTGGTAGCTCCATCAACTGAACAAATTCGATTTAACAATACGTCACAAACTAAAGCTAATTGACAAACAAAACAAATAGTAAACTTATAATGCATTCTATATTTAAACACATTCGTGTTCTAAATGTTTCTTTTTCATTTTTTGGCAGTAAATTCAAACAAACATCATTCGTAGTCTCGTAGAATACACTTGAAAAATCAAATTTACGATGTTGGAAAGTATTTGTATGCATGTGGAACACATAATAAAGCTATCCAGAATTATTTCATGTAAAATTAAGTGTAAAAGTCACTGTCTCATAGAATGACTGAAATTATCATCTCTGCGACAATGTGTTTTCTCACATTAAACAGTTGATTAGGCAAGGATTTACGAAGACCTCTATTTCCAGAATATAAGGTTTGTTATCTTAAATATTGTTCATCATTTCGACATGTGATCAAATTAAATGAATAGGGAAAAAATATTTCTAGCTGCGTTCTCCCTAATAAATCTAAAAGTGGTTTTCTAGACAACCTATTGATCTCAATTAGGGTCACAAAAACGACATTTAATTGAATTACGTAATTGAATTGAGAGGATACTCTCATGAAAACTATTTATATCTGTTTAAGAAAACCATTACTTAGGAAACAAAGTTAGACTTGCTGAAATTTTTACCCGATAAATACGAAATTCCATCTGACTAATATTAATGTCAGCCTTTCAAATATCTCTATCTTGTGCCAGTTATAAACTAATTCCCATTACATATCCTCCAAACAGTTTTAAAGGTCAACGAGAAGAATATTGAGTGTGGTAAACCCCTGAATAGCATTCACATGGCCCATCTGGACAAAAGATGCCAGTAATTTAAGACACATTCACTAGTTGAAAATCATCTACACCCTGTTAAACACAGGTCTACGGAATCTACTTCATTAATATGGATTTTTAAGCAAATTAGAATATTCTTGTGAAAACATTCATTGTGAAATAATCATTAAATGTTCTAAGCTTGAGAGATATAGGCTCAACTCTCAGTGTAATATTAAAATAAAATGATGTCCATAAAATATAACAACTATATGTAATTACAAATATCTCAATTGACTATAACGCTGACATGAACTTAAGCTAGCAAAATTTATATAAAGTCATTCACAGTCATAAATGATAAAACCACAACCTCGAATTATACTTAACTTTTTAATAGTTTCTCTTCAATCGGATTGTTTGTATATGTACCAGTAATTGGACCAGGGATTGAAAGTGATAACAATGAGTCAACAGCCATTGAAATGAGTACATCACCAGGCTTTTTTCTTGCTACCTTATCGATCTGTAATAAGTTTTTACCAGTATTTTCGTGATAATATCAATTTATCAATTAATATAGTTAAAAAAAACATTGCGTCATACACCATACAATTGTCATGTCTTACATAGTTTTATTTTTTAATTTTACATAATTATCCGAAGGAAAAACTGGCGGTACAAAACCTATTCAAGGAAACAAAGTCCATTCATACCTATGTAACATTTCAACTCATTCTAACAGTAAGTTGATCTTTCATAATTTGTGATAGCGGACTTCAACGTTTCAACCGATGGGAACGCAACGAGAAACAACGTTGTCAAAAAGACTTCCTCTATATCTGTTACGTGAGAAACAACAGCGCTTGTACTAGGCACGTTACTCTCCTCCATAATGATGATTAAAATGTACTTCGTCGACAAGTACTGATGTTTTATAACAATCCGACAAAACATAACTAACAAATTAAAAACGAACTTTAAAACTAGCCATTTCATTGGACAAAACGGGATGAAAAATATTGCAATTTTGGGTTGAAAAAACATTTTTAAAAAGGGTGGGTGGGTTTTTTTTTAAAAATTGCTGTGGGGCTAATCAATTTCGTGGGATGGATATAGGTGCTTGTAACGTCTTCATTATGGAACCTACCTGAGAGCCGATAAACGCTGTAGACTAGGATGTGTACAAATTTTGGTTAGAGTTAATTTAATGATTAAAATAATGAAGTTATAGTTTAGTAATTGGTTTTGTCATAAATGACATACAAAAAATATGTCTTACTTGATACAACTAATAGAGTTAAATATCTAAACGCCATTAGTAATGCACAATTTACAAGCAAAAACAAAACCTTTTTAATGTAGTTAACAATATATGAATGTTTTAAATCAAAGGTATATCTTAGATTGGTCAAGGGTTCTAAATTGGGGAAACGAGATTTTCAACAAACATGTATATTATGGCAACACAACACTTATTTGGAGAATTACAAATCTTCATGCTTGATACCGTAATAATGTACCCCGTTAATGATCAACGGTGTTATTAAGGAACTCATTAATATTTAGTACATACATTTACTATCGCCGAATGTCATATATATTTAGATTAATTCATATTGTGATACTACGTGTTTTTTTCTTGCTTATTGATCAAAAAACAGCTGAAGTATAAAAAAATTCAGTCGAACAAATACAAAATTTCTAGATTGACATCATGAATGGATCAATGATGGTCTATCATTAATCCATTCATGACATCATATTAAACTCAACAATCTCCACAACTCTACACTGATAAATACCAAATTGTTTGGAAATATTTCTAAAGGAAAATGCAGGTTTATTGGATTACTCTAACGATTTCTTTTAATTAGGGGATCCTACCTTCACTTGAATTTCACATGTTGCTAGCAGGATAAAGATTAGATTAAAACATGTCCCATGCAGGATTGTGTTGGGGCAAGCTGATTGGCCATTTCTTAATCAATTAGTTCTGGATGATACTTGTAGAAGACTCTAGAATCTCCTCACGTAAAAATTATAAATATATCAACGTTTTTCTTATTGTGATCCTCACGTCCATCCAACCTTGTCATCTTGAAATATAAAAGATATCATAACAGTGGCGACGAAGTAAAAGAGAAAACCATAACCATAATAGTGCACGAAACGACATGTTTACTTATTTACTGAAATCCAATGAAAAGTGTCAGTGGACGTCAATGACAGATATAACTGATTTTTACTACCTGCTGTAACTCCTATATTATTTTTGGCGTTTGAATAAATTGAATTGAGATTGAGTAAGAAGAATCTTAGGAAAGCATATAAACTAAGACGGTAATACTAGTATAGAATTCTTGGCATTCAATCGTTTTATAATACAACCAAGCAAACACATCATTTTTCTTTTAAAAACAATGAAATTTTATTTGACTACTGAATTACCATTTTTAGCCGATTCATCCGCAAGATTTTATACTGAAGATTATATTCATTGGTAGTCAACTCTTTGATCGTTTCACTTATTGTTTGTTCAAAAATAATGATAAAAACGAATTCTTCTCCCATTGTAAACCTAATCTGTAACATAAAAATATTCATCGGAATCTTATCTAAAGTAAAATCGGACAAGGGATTTAAACTAAGGCATAACAAAGCTTACCAACGATAATGATGCTATCGAGATTAGTCCAACGGGAAACTGGCATGGTTTTTAGTTGAAACGACAATGTAGTTGATTTCCTCTTTCCGAAGTGTTTCAAAGTATAGTACTTTAATGTATTTCTTTCACTCCCTATCTCATTATAAGGTAAACTGATAATTTACCCTTATAAAAGATATGTTAAGTAAAAGTGTCCTTCAAATTCTGGAGAACTCAGGTCTTCCTTGGTGTTAGTTCTCTGCTTACTAATGATCACTATGCGCCACATCTGTGACTATAATAACCCACAAACGCAGGCGCCAGTTTGCGAAATAATCGTCTGAAAGGGCTATTGTTACTTCGTATTTTCAACACCTGATTGAGTTTCAACAATTAAGTATAAAGTCAAAGGGAAGACATAGCTATGGGACCCCGTTAGAATCACTAATACCACAGTGTTTCACGTCTATTCTTGAAGACAAGCAACTTAGTTTGGTCATCAAACAATTTAGATTTTACGGAAAGACATATGGACAACACGCTCGCCATTTGCGATGAAAATGCTCACTTAAATTTTATTCTATGTTCTTTCCATATCTACCTACTTGACCAAAATTCCAATATACTTAAAAATCATTTACCTTCAGTAATTGAAAGATCTATGCAACAAAACTGCCATTAAAGTTAAGAACTGAAATCTCCTTTCCATATATGTGAAGGATAGACTCTCTAGTCTAGTCATCTCTCAATCCACCTACTAGCCTACCTACTCCTGTGAACTGAGACACATAAGGCGTATCTAGTGATCGCTTTAACACGGATACGAGAACATTTCCCAGTAGAGTGAGAGAGGCTGTTAGGAATTCCATCACGAAACATTCATTCAACTCTAATCACCCAACTAATTCACATGTTGACTTTAAAGATATTTATAGAATACGACAAAATATACCAAGATTTCTTCCCATTCAACTCTTCAAAATAGCAGAGGCTCTTCCTAGCCATGAAGTGACACCTTGTCTACGAGCTCAAAAAATATTCGCTGATCATTATCTTTACGATGGTCTCAGTATACCATTATTTTATTTTCATTTCTTCGAGTGAATATTTGAAAATAAGCAATGAAACAGTGACAACCATAACACCGACAGCAAGAAGTAGCTCAAACAAGATAATCGAATGTTGGAAAACACAGGAAATAAGAATTGTAGGTTGATAGCGCATACGTAGGTCTGAAAAACTGTGAATGACTTTAATTAACATCGTTTGGTTTTCAGCTTCTGTAATCCTGTAAAATATACAAAGGACGTCTACAGTTGATGGAAAATATTTGTAGCTCAATATGAAAATTTCGCAATTGCTATGGTTTAGTTGTTTAGTCTCCATTGTTCTTCAGAACAACATCATCATTACTCACTTCAAAGAGAGGTGAACTACTAAAATTTCTCCGCAAATGACTAACAGCTTATTGTATTGACCTGGAATTTGGTTGATTGTCATCCAAAACCGTGTGGTCGTTGTTTTTGTTATTTTCTCTCCCGACCTACACCCTAGCCTTGCATTTTTTTAGATCCATTTTCTTACTGATTGACAGGTATAGTTGCTTCCGATATGCCTGTTAACTGACGCCCAATTAGAATCCCAGACGTCTAAAAACTCTGGCTTGTTGTGTGTTTTCTTTGTTTAATATTTCAGCGTTTCTCCAGTCAAACTCAAAACCACGGTTGTCCACATGTGTTGATATATGCGAAGCTATGTTATGTCGTCTAACAACTAACTGATGTGCATGTAAACGTAAACGATGAGGTCAGGACTCAGGTCGAGAGAGAAAACAACCAAAACAAATGTAAAAACAACGACCACATGGTTTTGGATGACAATCAAGCGAATTCCAGGTCAACGCAATAAGCTGTTAGTCATTTGCGAAGAAATTCTAGTAGCTCACTTCGCTTTGAAGTGAGTAACGACGATGTTGTTCAGACGAACAATGAAGGCTAAACAACCAAACAATTTAACTCAGAGACCAGAACACTGCTAAAAAAGTCTACGGCCTTTTTTCACATGATCCGAATAATCACCGATCAATGTCGTGGTCTGACCTTTTACATCTATAAGGATAGGACATTGTAACAGACTATTTAAATACATATGATACATATCGTTGTAACACCGATTAAATATATACGTACACTTTCATTAGATGAGTCGCTTTGATTATTTTGTGTTTTCTTCCTGATGCATTTAACACTTTTGATTTAATCGAATGAAATTACTAGAATTATCTGTAATAACTGAGGTCATTTTATAAATGTGGTTACCTCGCCATTACTAGTGACTCAAACTGATAGATTATGCAGAAATAAAGTTGAATACCAGAAGAAAAATACAATTCACTTACAATTCTTGGTACCGTAAACTTTATTAGTCTTAGTAAAATACTCTCAAGAATGTCAAATGCTAAGGCATTTTTAACAGCTCTATCTGCCGAAATCGTACACCAAATCTTTTCCCGGTTATTTAATTTCTCATCAAACTTTTGTACAATTGATTGGTATAAATCACTTGTTTGACTGAATTCTTCAGGTTGAATAACTTTATTTAATTCAGACATGATTACTTTGGGTGTAATACGTTGAGTGGTACCACTTTTTGATTCCTGTGTTTTGTTTAAAGACATGGAAGAATAATATAAACAGTATCCATCCTTTTTTTAAATAAGATTTTCAGGGATAATTTCTCACTAATTATTCCCTTATACTTATCATCTATCTGTCGCAAAGTAAATCAATGAACTCTAATAAACAAGAGACTCCATCTAGTCTATCACACATTCAAAGATATTCAGTGGTATATATATATAAGTATACATATTTACATTTATGCTTTATTGAAAAATGATTGTTAATAGACGGATTAATTAAGTATCATTGACTACATACATTGAAACGTTAAAAGTGAGGAATTCTAGTTCACACTGAACATTCAAAAAGATATTTCATGCACGGATAGATTATATACATATACACTACTACTGAGACGAGTTGAATTCGGTTTGAAAATTGACAAAGAAAGACTTATAGCACTTTAGAAGTAACAAACAACTATAGCTTTAAATTAATCTCGTTTGTTTGAATCTTCCCATTGATTTTTAGGACTGCAATTGATCAGTCTCTTATTGGTGTGTGTTCATCTCGGAGTAAACAACTCTGGGATGCCAGTAAATCCAGCTGACGAGTCCCAAGTAGAACGACACGCGCGTCCTAAGTCCCACTGATAGTCAATATCCATCTTTGCTAACTATAACTTCGTTATAATAATTTTGGTAATGATGTTCTATAACTTTTAATAATTAAACTGATTTTAAAGATTTTTTAGCTATTCTGTTCTATTTATTTGTCTACGAAAATGTGGATCGTAGATTTCTCATTGGTACTTTTGTTGTTCTACCCTCTTTAAACATAACTTAGCATTGTGCCAGGAATTATATATTATTTTCCATATTATTTTACACACCAAATATGAGATAACAGCTACCAATTAGGTTTAATCCAGCAGATAGTTCATTAATTAAGAAATAACATCTCGCCTTATCCTTTAGGTACTTTGTGCGTGTTTGTGGAATTCAAACATTGTTTTAAATATTTTTTAAATATAATTAAGACAATCAAATATGTATTTGGTCCATTAAAATACTTCAGCTATTACTTCTTTAAAAGCGATAGCATCTAAATTTGAAAGATTAGAATTAATATCTTGATAAATTTCCTTTATAGAATCCAGAAGTAGTTGCGGAACTAATTCAGCTTTTACAGTATTACTGATAAGTTCAAATCCGTATTGTAAAATTGCATTTTTTCCCAAATCGGTATTCCATTGTTCTAAACCCTTCGAAATTTCCGGACCTGTAAAAAGCAACTCAGTGACATAACACTAAAAAGCCCTAGATTTACCTGTTGTCATGTAGGGTTCTTTAGTACTGATTATCAACCTAATTTGAAATGCTTGCAGTTTGTGACAGTAATATGATGTTTATATATTCCTATTCGGCGACTGAAGTGTCCAGGATTATTCTAAAAGTTCTGAAGTATAAATGAGGAATAATTTTTAAAATAGTACATAAATATCCTACCAATAAGAAAATACTTATTTAAATGTATTATATCTTTGGAAAGCTCTTTAAATACGTTACGTTCAACCAAGATAAGTAAAATAGCACATCTAAAATACCGTGTCCATATACGCGTTTTCAATTTTCAGTGTAATTTTAAAACTTAACATGTTAACAAATGCCCACTTAAAGCTACGCACAAGCCAAAAGAAACGTCTACATCAATAAATTCAGCTTGTATGGAGCTTAGTGTCAACGAGGTAGACATTATATTCAGGTTCGTCCTCAAAATCCCACACCACCGCTGAATACGTTGCTCTTTTACAAAATCACGATTTTCTAGTTACCAAACGGTTGCATCTTTTTTTCCATCAGCAAAACCATTCACCAGACGAGATAAGTTTACATTCTGACCCACCAAATGATAATAGAAATTAGATCACATACTGAAATCGAGATTTCAAATTCTGAAGCAAAGATATTATTGTCTAATGCATCTTATTAGTAATCTCAAGGTTACGGTGTTTTCGAAAATTTCCAGTTTGATAGTTTTTTACTCTCATCTCGTTTGCTTTTGTCAATACATTCGTACTTTTCGTAAAATTGATTATGTTTAATTTTAGAGTTTAGATCAATCATTTTTTTCATAAGTTTATTACAACTTATACCTTAGTTTAGTCTCACCACAAAGAACCCTAAAATCACTTGAGTTTGTCTAATTATTAAGTTGCACTGTAAATAAGATCAGACAGTTATTTGGTAAAATCTGCAAAGCTTACCATGAACTACATCTACTTCAGATTAATGAATAGCAATATTTAGTTGACCCTAATGAACTTAAAATTAAATCAGAAAACACAATTATTTAACACTATGTAGTCATTTGTCACAGGTTTATTAAGATTATATTAAAGTCGAAGTTCTGATAGTAACATTTTTACCAAATAAAATTTTCGTTAAACACAGAGATGAGCAATATTGTTTTCAATTAGATCTTCATCAAGCTCTACTTCCATTTACGGCAAAATTTATTCACCCATACGAAGAATAGATCAGTCAAGGAAATTTATGTTAGAGACGATAACGAGGTGGATTACACAACTGCCCATAATTAAAAAAAAAGTAAAATTGATGATAGAATTGCAAGTACACTAGCAATGGTAAAGATTAACCGAAGTAGCATAAATGAATACCCCAACCTGAGAAAATAAACTCATCAAAAGGATTGTCACGAAAATTATGTAATCAAAAGTTAGTAATCAGCCTAATTAAATAATTAATAAGTAAGAGATACAAAGTGAGGAAATTGAAGCAAAATGTATGTAGAATTATTATAATCCTCTAGTAAGTTTCCTACAGCCAAGGAAGGAACAAAAGTATTATAAATATTTAATAAATGACAGAATGGAGTTACTAGCTCACATTTCCATAGTTTCTGACTAGTGTAAGAAATGGGATTAAAACACACTGAGAGAATGTGAAGGTATATGGTGGATCGCTTAATATGATTGGGTCTTATGTGTCACATGAAAATGGTGATCAAGTATGGCCAAATATAACTGTCCATTGACGGTTTCGTCCATTTCCAACTGAAAGCAATATTTCCCGCTTGTATTAATTGTTTTGGTCTACACAATGAGAGTTTTTAGTTTAGTTTTAAACACAATTTATTTATTCGGAAATGCTCTCAGATTGAACAACACAAGGAAACATTTTTAACTTTGCTTTCTGATTAAACGTCAACTAGTCAATCACCCATCACAATCAATGAACATCTTTGTTTAGTTTATGTCATTCACTGCTTGAAGATTCACGCAGTAAAATAGCTTTCTCTTCTTTTTAACAATGTTTTTGACAATCATAATGTCTACTACAACAGACTAGAATGTTTACATTTCTCTTTCTTATGGCAAAAACAAATCATTGGAAACACGATGAAATGACTGTTTCTACATGAAGAAACTAACAGGAGAGACAAAATATGATGCAAACAAAGCATTTTGTCTGCCTTTTGACAATTTAAACCGATAGCAAACAAGAATGTAAGTGGATGATTGGTATTAAAATCCAAAAACATTAAAGAGCATTCTCAGCAATATATGGATTTCAATCGATTGTACTAGACTATCATGGTCTAACACAATGTCCTTTACTCGACCTTCAAATTCTATCAAGACTATTGTTGCTTTATTTGTGATCGTTCATTCCTTAAGTCACTCATAAACTGCTCTTGTTGGTAGAATTTCTATTTTAATCTATCGCTAGACTGTCACCTCATTCTTACTAACTTACTAACGTATGTTACTCCCAATGGAGCATAGGCCGCCGACCAGCATTCTCCAACCCACTCTGTCATGGGTCTCCTTTTTTAGTTCCATCCAATTCCTGTTCATTTTTCTCATGTCTATTTCCATTTCTCGGCGTAATGTGTTCTTCGGTCTTCCTCTCCTTCTTTGGCCTTGAGGATTCCATGTGAGGGCTTGCCTTGTGAAGCAGTTGGGTGCTTTCCTCAATGTGTGTCCTATCCACTTCCAGCGCTTCTTCCTGATTTCTTGCTCCGCTGGGATCTGGTTTGTTCTCTCCCACAGTACGTTGTAGCTAATAGTGTCCGGCCAACGGATCTGAAGTATTTTGCGTAGACAACTGTTAATAAACACCTGTATTTTCTGGATGGTTGCTTTCGTAGTTCTCCAGGTTTTCGCCCCATACAGTAGAACTGTCTTGACACTTGTATTGAAAATCCTGACCTTGGTGTTGGTTGACAGTTGCTTTGAGTTCCAGACGTTTCTCAGTTGTAAATATGTTGCTCTTGCTTTGCCGATCCGCGCCTTCACATCTGCATCAGATCCCCCATGTTCATCAATGATACTGCCCAGATATGTAAAGGTTTTTACATCTTCCAAATATTTTCCGTCAATTGTGATTGGATTGGTGCATGCTGTGTTGTATCGGAGAACCTTGCTCTTCCCTTTGTGTATATTGAGACCTATCGCTGCTGAGGCTGCTGCTACACTGTTCGTCTTCTACTGCATTTGTTGTTGCGTTTGGGATAGAAGGGCCAGATCATCTGCGAAGTCCAGATCGTCCAACTGCATCCTAGATGTCCATTGTATCCCGTGCTTCCCTTCAGATGTTGACGTTTTCATGATCCAGTCGATCACCAGGAGAAAGAGAAAGGGTGAGAGTATGCAACCTTGCCTAACACCGGTCTTCACTTCGAACGACTTTGTCAACTGTCCTCCATGCACGATTTTGCAGTGCAATCCATCATATGAACTCTGTATGATATTGACTATTTTCTGAGGCACACCGTAGTGTCGAAGAAGTTTCCATAGTGTTGTCATGTCCATCCTATCAAATGCATTTTCGTAGTCAATGAAGTTCATATAGAGTGATGAATTCCATTCAATTGATTGTTCCACAATGATCCGTAGAGTTGCGATTTGGTCTGTACAGGATCTATCCTTACGAAATCCTGCCTGTTCTCGAAGTTGTGCGTCTACAGAGTCCTTCATTCTGTTTAACAATACCCTGTTGAAGACTTTTCCCGGTATTGAGAGAAGAGTGATGCCCCTGTAGTTATCACAGTTGCTGAGATCGCCTTTCTTCGGTATTTTGATCAGAAGTCCTTCTTTCCAGTCTGTTGGTACTTGTTCCTCATCCCAAATCTTATTGAAAAGAATGTAGAGTATCCTTGCATTTGCCGCTACGTCTGCTTTCAGTGCCTCTGCTGGAATGTTGTCTGTTCCTGCTGCTTTGCCAATCTTGATTTGTCTGATGGCCATGCTGATTTTTTCAATTGTTGGTGGGCCAACATTGATTGGGAGGTCCGTGGGTGCTGCTTCGATGTTGGGTGGGTTCAGTGGAGCTGGTCGATTCAAGAGTTCTTTGAAGTGTCCTACCCACCTGTTTCGTTGCTCTTCAATGTTGGTGATTACCTCGCCTTCCTTGCTTTTCACTGGTCGTTCTGGTTTGCGGCGATTTCCAGAGAGCTTCTTTGTTATGTCATACAGTTGTCTCATGTTCCCTTCTCTAGCAGCCTTTTCCGCCGTCTTTGCTAGATCTTCCACATATTTACGTTTGTCGGTTCTGATGCTCCTCTTCACTTGTTTGTTTACTACTGTGTATTCAGCTTGTGCCTTGGCTTTTTCTGCTCTTGTTCGACTAGTATTGATTGCTGCTTTCTTGTTCCTCCTTTCTTGAATCTTATCCAGTGTATCAACAGTGATCCATTCCTTGTGATGGCGCTTCTTGTGACCCAGGACCTCATGACATGTTGAAGTGATTGCCTCTTTGATCCCCTTCCAGTTGCTCTCCATAGTAGTTCTTTCTCCATTGAGTAGATCATGAAAGGCCTGGAACTTATTACTGAGGGCTAACTTGAATTTGTTGAGTTTTCTAGTATCCTGAAGAAAGGCCGTATTAAACTTTTGTGATATTGTCCGCCCCATTGTCCAGTGTTTCTTGAGTTTCAATTTCGTCTTGGCGACCAGCAAATGATGATCTTAGTCTATATCAGCTCCTCTCTTGGTTCTCACGTCCTATATAGTCCTCCTGAACGTTTTGTTGATGCAAGTATGGTCGATTTGGTTTTGCGTGGTGTGATCCGGTGAAGTCCATGTGGTTTTGTGAATGCATTTGTGTGGGAATATGGTGCCGCCTATGACCAGTTTATTGAAGACACATAGGTTTGCAAATCTCTCACCATTTTCGTTTCTTTCTCCCAGTCCTTGTCGTCCCATGATGTCTTCATATCCAGTGTTGTCCGTTCCAACCTTGGCATTGAAGTCTTCCATCAGAATGGTCAGGTCCTTTGTTGGGCACTTCTCGATGATTAACTGCAGCCTACTTTAGAATTGATCTTTAGCGTCTTCATTGTAGTCGTTGGTAGGCGCATAGCATTGGATGATGTTCATTGAAATGCCCTCTTTCTTTGTTTTGAATGAGGCTTTGATGATCCTTGGTCCATGAGATTCCCATCCTGTAAGTGCATTTTGTGCTTGTTTGAACAGCATCAGTGCAACTCCTTGTGTATGTGGAGCATTTTCTTCTTCATAGCCGGAGTATAACAGAAGCTCTCCTGAAGTTAGTCGTTGTTGTCCAACTTGCGTCCAATGTGTTTCACCAATCCCAAGCACCTCTAGGTTGTATCTCCTCATTTCTGCAGCAATTTGGAGGGCTCTCCCGGTGTCCCACATTGTACGAACATTCCATGTACCTAAATAAATGGTTGCTCTGGTTGTCAGAAGGGGCATCGGCCTCGTAACTTCCGAAGGAATTCGGCTTTCATCATGAGGCGTCATAGTTCTTCTAAATGAAGACCTTCTGATTCCCGGGGCAGAGTTTAAAAGGTTCGAATAATTTTTTTCTGGTTAGGGTATTTTTAGCGAGTTAGTCTTCTACGGGATGGGGACGCTAACTTCATGCCCAACCCTCCTCCTTTATCCGGGCTTAGGACCGGCAGTAGCCCCCGGAGAGACTCCAGGCAGAGTTGTCACCTCATTCGGTTTATCCTAAACCTTCAAACTGTATTGCGTTAACGAATGACATTATGGATGTTTTTGGGATATAGCAGCATTTAAGTGTTACCATGAAGATATATGGACGTCATATTCAAGTAAGGTTTCCGGCCGTTGTGTAATCTGTTCTTAGTAATGAAGTGTTTTAGTTATCTCAACACCTTGTTATCCATCCGAGTAAAACGTACTTTATGTTGAGAACGATGAGCATGTCAGACCACTGCCAACATTCATCTTCAAGAGATAACTCACTCTTGTTTGGAATAACTACACCTCCCATAAGCAGATTGTGTTGTAATCCGAAACCAATGGACTAATAGTCTTTAGAGGAGTCCAAGATCAACCAACTTACATTATAAACGGACTCTGGAGATGCAACCATAAACATCCGCCCCATAGGTTGTTTAGGCTATAGAAAGGTTAATGAGATCAGTCATTCTTCTCAACGAGTACATTCCTATTAAGATAGTTAGGTACAATATCTTAAGAAATTCTCAACAACTAGTTGTTAAACTCCGGCGTTGGTTAGTCTTGTAGCACAACCCACACATGAGGAGCATCAATGTTTTGGCTACACAAACAAATGTATATTTCATAAAAACACAGGACTTCACTAGTTTATAAGCAAGTAAACAGCATTTTATTGGCAAGAAACTAATGAAACTTTCAACGATAAGTCACTCTGAGCACCAAAGCTGTTCAGATACTCTAAATAAGGTTAATACTACATCAGTATCAATGCAAGCACAATTTATCAGAATATATATATATATATATATATATATATATATATATATATATATATAATTTTATTTAGCCTTTACAGATGTTTTAAATGCTCGTGAAACAATTGCTAAGTAATATTTACGTAATTTACCACCGTATGTACGACGTTTAATAAAGCCGTGGTAAACTAGCGAAAAGTGAAAACCAATAAGGTTTTATGGCGATAACATATTTCAGAGTTTATACATAACAGTTCATGTAACCTCCAGTGCATTCTTCAACACAGAAAAGTACAATGAGGAATCGCAGTATCCAACTCAATCAAATGGCACTTAACTTTTTCTTCATTTATTTAAATGCATGCATCCGCTCTTTCCAATATTACTGTAATTCCCAACGTGTTTTATAACACATTTGTATTAAGCATTATTAAATAAACACTTGTAACTGTTGGTTGTTGCACTACTACATAATTCAAGTGATTAAAGCGCTTCTCCTCACTTACAGCCCTACTTTTGCGGTAAGTTCCTTTAGCTGAACCATTTCTCGCTAACTATTCTTTTCTAAGCCTATTTTAACCTTCTCCGTTCTACTGAGTATATTGAAACAAACTAGAAAAAGCGAGTAAACTTTATCATGCATCAATAATTCGTTTGAGCCGAGAAGCCCTTCTAGTGAATATATACCCGATTTCCCAATCTTGAGAAAAATTCTGTCAATCAAAATGGTTTTGAAAAATTTGGGGAACTACGACCGAAAACCCCGAAATTCCTTTTGTTCTGGTGCTTTTCCTCGAAATTTCAACTCACTTTGAGTTCACACATAAGCTTTGCTTTAAATATTTTTTAGGCTGTGGTTGAAGATACAATTTTTCTGTCAGTCACAAATGTTAAAGTTGAATAGTCACCCAAATGTAAGCATTGTCGACAGACATATTTGTAGAAATTTTTGACAAGTCATACTAATATAAACCAGCATTCTGAATAATGTCGGTTGGGTAGATGATTTACTTTCCCTGATAAATTAAACGAGAACTTCCTAAGTATACAAGCATTAGTAAACCGTACCGTTAGGTTTAGCGGAACGTTGTTCATTTGACGTGATTTTACAGGGGAGAAAGTGGACAGTTTGATGTTGATTTTTGAGAAGAGTAAGTATTTTGATGAATGCACAGGTGTTAATTTCGAGAAATTTTCACTCCACAGGGGAATTGCAAGGAAATCTTGTACTATCTCCCCGAGCTGAGAAAGAGAGAAAATTTAACGCATATTCGTTTATCTTTACGCTAGATTTTTATATCTTTTCAGAATTTGTCATTATTTTCAACTTCCATATGATACATAATATAACTTCAACATATATAGGTTGAAGTGAATACTTTTTATGAGATAAGCATAAATCCCTCGCTTAACTATCATTCAACTAACTGAAATTTTCCAACTAAATTTATTGGTCCAACTAAACAATAATCCGCCAGTCCTTAAATTAAATTAGTTCGTTTCTTACCGTTGTCAACTTATTTAAAATATTGCCGGTTACTGGAACACCAAATTTCAAGTATCCAATATGTTTGTGACGAGCTTACATAAACTGATTGGTTTCTTTGGGCTCGCTTCTTCCCGGGTCTTTAGCAATCTGCGGTATGCGACGGTTTAGCCTTTCCAGTCAGTCAGGCAGTTACTGGTGGGTTTACATACCTTTAGGTTCAGACTTATGTTTTGAGGACCGAAGGCCAATGGCCTGTGTTAGTCCTCTCCCAGTAACCTTTTATGAGTGTATCGTCCTCTTTTGAATGAGCTAATTGAAGGCACGATAAAAAGTCTCGAGAACCGATGACTCAGTATGAAATCCTGAATGTCATGAATATGTTGTTCTTTCTTGTCTCTTGAACTCGCTTGCTGTGTCCTCGGAGTTGTCTGATATGGTACGAAGAAAGAGAAAAGATACGCTCGGTCGAAAGTCACTTCTTGGTATTCTGTACATCAAAATCAGACTACGTTTTAATCTGCGGCAGGACGGGATAAGAGGTCTAGCTTCTCGATTCGCTCTGTGAAAAGCATAGCTCGGACTTCTGAAGTTGCACAGGCAATTCCCTCCGTATTTTTTCTAAGACATTCGAGTCACCGTTTAAATAGGAGCTTGATGCGTGAACACAGCCGTCAAGTTTGGATCCCACTAACGTTGTGTATACTGTAGTAAATATATTGATTCGCAACTTGGTAAATGCCCGTCTTAAAGCCCTTAGGGTTCTGAAAGCCCTAACCGTAATTGCATAGCAGTGAGCCGTCGTCTTAAGGTAATGTCCAACCGTTACTCCAAGATCATTGTGAAGCCAGACTGCGGGCACAGATCCTTCTCGTATGCTTGGCCTATTTATTTCGCAGTATAAAAAGTAAAGAACCACATACAGAGTCTCGCGGTACTCCACTAAGTACTGGTTTACTGTAGGAGCATTTGAGATTTGTTATTAACTCCTGCCTACGACCTACCAAAAAAACAACTTTAGGAGTGATCCGGGAATTCTTAAATGTTCCAGCCTCGAGAGGAATCTACTATTCGGCACCTTACCAAAGGCATTTCAGAATTTCACGTAGAAAACACTCACTAATTTTTCATTATCTAGAGACTCTGTCCACTTCCTTACCGGAAAAAGGTTTGTTGTGTGAAATGGTCCTTTCCACAACAATGTTGTTCAATGTTTATCAGGTTGTTGATTTCCACGATTGTAGTTATTGCTCTTTTGATTATTCTTTACATTATTTTAACTACGACACTGGTAAGGCTGATAGGCCTGTATTTTGATTAAAGTTGTCTTGATCCTATCTTGTGAGTTGGCGTGAAATTCGCATCTCTCAAGTTCATCATTAACTCAACTTGACCAAGTGACTTATTGAATATTGTACTCAGCGAGACATCAATGCTTTGTGTAATGTTTCTCAAGATTTTAGAGTGTAGTTGATTTTTACGTGTCGTAAGTGCTAAATTCCATCAGTATATCGTTTTGATCGTGGTCCACGGTGGGCAGTCGATTTTCCAGCCTTGTATTTAGCTTTAGTCCTACGTCTAGAAGAGACTCTTGAGTGCTGTCTCGAAATAGTCTTCTCTAGTTTCTTCTTTGTGCCAGTCGTCCTCTGTTAAACAGAATGCATTCCCTTTCGAAATAAGTTTTGGAATCTGTAGTGTTTGAACGACTTACTGATACATTTGTATTCGATTTCGAATTCCAAATACAGTACATTCATTTGTGCTTGTGTCGCAATTCTTGATCCAATTGCGTTATTTCTGGGACTCTCAGATCGTACGATAATTCAAATACTTTCAAATATTATACAATCCTATCATGTGTTTTTGTTCCGCACCTTCCGCAACAGTTACTCCAAACATTTTTTTCAGATTGCGCTAAATGCTTTTCATATTTTCTCTAATATGTGCTTACATACTTATTTCAGATCCACCTATATCGCTTCATCGTATTTGCTAAGCCACTGATGATGGCGACGTTCCGAAACATCTTCTGCCCTAGTAAACATCGAATCTCCTAGCTCAACAGTAGATGAGCGTGCCTATTCTTCTTTGGGATTGTCCAGAGCACAAATGGTTGAATTATTTTATTGTATAACTGCCTAAAATGAGTCCTTTCCTCTCTTACTGATGCCTCGAAGTCAATTTCTCGGTTTTTAACCGAGGCTGTAAAGTTGATCACTTTCATGTCTGCCTTTCATATGTTAGGACATAGATTATTCGGATGTCAATTTTAAACTATGTGGGAAAGAGTAGTCTCCTAGCTAGGGAATAGAGTGATTTTGTGATAGGCCTATCATACTTAAAAAATCTGCTCATTGCGAAGTAAGATCGAGCTAGAGCGAAAGATAGAAATATTCAGACAGATGTTTTTTTCATAAATTTAAGTAAAGCCCTGACAAGGTTTCCCACCCGGAACTTGAATGAAAACCGGAGGTTTTTGAGGTCGGTTACGAAATCATGAACTTGGTAGGTGACTTTCTCAGTGATATAAGTCGATGGGAACAAGTAAATAGGACTCTATCAACGTGTGGGGGGAGTTCTTCAAAAAGTGGTGTTTTCCAATATATAATTCTCAGCCTTCTTTTTTCCCCTATTTTGATGACATCGACGATTGCAAAATCGTCTGTTTCATTCTTTGAAGATGATACAAGGAATTAAAAACCAATGGGCAATATGTCAGATAGAATACTATTACACGATGACCAAATTTCCCTGTTTGAATAGATAGACAGGTGGTCATTAGAAGCTAACTCTAGCAGATATAGTGATGCAAATAAATAACTGGAATGGTTCGTACCACTACATAGTATGTGGAGTTGTGTCAATTAAAGTATTGAACTACAAAGATGTAGATGCCTTTGTAGGAAACGACTTTGGAATTGTGAGTAACTGCAAGAATGCTGCTGTTAAGGGCTTCAGAGTCTTACGAACTATTCTCAGGTCATCTCATTACTTGCACGAGGAAAATATTAGGGTAACCGAATCTTGTGAGGCTGCATTTTGAATGTAGGATTCAAGCAGAATCCTTGTTTTAATTATGAAGCGGGTATGTTGAAACGAGTTTGATGCGATGGATTTGAAATGGTAAGCTACCTCTCTGGATTATCTCATGAAAACAGATTTAAACTACCCAACCTATTTCCGCCATATTATTGGAGGTTAAAGTGTGATCAGATGTTGACTTGTCATCTACTAAACGATGATCTTGGTATTAATATGTGATCAAATTAAGTGTGGTGACATATAAGTAGCAGCTTTTTTTAGTGAAATGTTCTAAACGGACCTTAGTTGCCAGCTAATAGATGTGAAAGAAGGTGATGGTCTTTCGTGCCTCTAGATAACCCTCGTGCCATTGATAGAAGAAACCAGACAAGTAGTAAATAGGTCTTTATTTAGATCTTCGTGCAGTCACAGTGGAGCGTGGTATTATTCGTTCAGACAAAAAAGCCTCTCAACATTCAGTATAAGATGTCTGTAGGGCAGAACATTTTGTTTAATTACGGCTCCTTATGGTTTAGTGGGATGTCACGAACTTATGGTATTGAAGCTGATTCATTCACGCAAAATACCTCTTTAAGTCGTGTTACGAACGTTGAATTGGTTTCACTTCCTACCCAGAAATCCTATTACAAGCAAACTAGACAATTCGCTAATATACGAAGCCTACTCAAGACCCTATAATAACTGGGGGAAAAATATTTTCACAGTGGACCGACGCTCTCCCACTCCTTTTACTAGGTATCCGCAATGCAGTGAAAGATGACATTGGATACACTGCGGCTCAACTCGTTTATGGAACGAGACTTCGGCTTCCAGGAGAATTCGTGGATCCTTCATTCTCCTCAATGAACATAGATCTAACCTCCTACACGAACAGGCTTACAAACTCAATGCGTTCAGTTAAACCTGCTTCCACACGATCACAATCCACCGATGTTTTCGTTCAACCTGACTTACAATATAGTACACACGTTTTCGTTCGTCGAGACGCACATCGACGACCATTCGAATCAGCATACGAAGGATCTTTCAAAGTTCTTCAACGCAAATCTAAGTACTATATAGTCGATAAGAACGGAACAAATGATGGCATCAGCATCGATCGCTTAAAAGCAGCGTATTTAGAAGGAAATCCTATTCACGTCGATTTTTCTTCGGTACAATCGCACAACACGACTCCTACACTCATAATTCCTCAACCAACAACCAACACTAGCGATGACACTCCGAATGTGCCTGAAAATAAACTTAAAACGACACGTTCTGGAAGAAGAGTAAGATTCCCAGAACATTTAAACGACCACTGCACGTAAAGCGCTACTCGACATTTTATATTTTCTCGATCCCTCCTTTTACGATATATAATTTTTTTTAAAAACAATTTTAATATGCTCATATATGTATATTTTTATTTAAAAAACAAAAAAAATCAAATTTTTTTAACGCTATTACGTGTGTTTGGGTTTATTGTCCTATTTTTTCGCCGACATCGCGTTTTTACGTACATACGAGTGTATTTCGACACTTACATTTTCTTTTTTCTTTTCCAGGACGGCTAGAAAAGAACGATGCAGTTTACGAGGAATTGAAAATGTTCATTGTACTTTTCTTTTTTTACTATGTTGTAACTCGGTCCCATATAGTAAGGAAAGACGACCAGACGCTGCTAAATTTAGTAAGCTATCAACGACAAACTCGTTGGGTTTAAACTTCTGGCTGGCCACGTCGTAGGGTCATCACTGCCCCACTAAGGGGGGAGTGATCTGTAGCGGTAAATAAATCCCCAAACTAAATAGCTCTGTAAGTTTTCGACATTGGATGCTGACCATATGTTTTAGTGGACTCATCTAGCTGAAGGCGATTGGTCATGCATCCGCACCAGATCACGTGTGGTAACGCTGTGCTCAACACCTACCGCATTCGCTAGCCAGATTAGATCAGAGATCTTCCGATATATTGGTTATCGCCAAATACACTCTTCCGATCTCCTCGACTCTGTCTTTTGATTTCTCTCGGTGGGAACAAAGTATATTAGAAGGTGTTACTGGTAGAAGCGTTGTCAAACACTGAATACCTGTATCATTCTCACTAGTTTGCTTGTAATAGAATTACTGGGTAGGAAGTGAAACCAATCCAACTTTCGTAACACGATTTAAAGAGGTATTTTGCACGATAAATCAGCATTAATACCTTAAGTTCGTGACATCCCACTAAACCATAAGGAACCGTAATTAAGCAAAATGTTCTGCCCTACAAACATGGGTGGATTGAATTTATCTCCCCACCATCATGCTTGCTGGTCAGTAACGCCACCCTCCCTCCTTTTGTGATATTAGGATCTCTTACGTTTGAAGTAAGTACAAATACAGCTTTAAACAAAGCCCATAGTTGAAATACACTGTCTCTACTGAGTCCATGTTACAAGCAAATCAGATAGTTAAAAGGTTTGTTGCATGGGCCAGATGTCCACGTAGTGTATCACACTGCTATGAAGATAACTAATGGTTTAAAGAAGTATGGACAAATAGCCCCAAGCTTGCAACTTTGAGGAAATCCCCAGGCCTTGGGGAATTTCGCGTTTTTCGTCATCTCCCCAAAATTGGCAGCTTGGGGCAAATCAAAGGATATGAGAGGGTATAAAATTGTAGAAAAGAAAAAAGATTTTAGGGTAAGAAAAATAAAACGAGAAACTCACAAGACTTTGTGGCTAGATTTTGAGCTTTGTATGATCGGCCTTAGTAGATCAGCATCCATGAGATTAGCGAGTTATCTGTCTCCTTGCAATAGAAAAAAGGCATTAGTTTTAGGAATAATAATGCACATTTAACCTGTAGAGAGATTTGAGAACTGAAAGTGAGGGTTAAGAGCGTAAGGCCATGAATAATAAACAGTGAATAATTGGAAAGGATAGGCCATATACTCTGTGATTTGGTTATTTTTAAAAAAAAAACGAAAGGGGCTCTAATAGCTTCCATAATAAAGGGAAGACAGCCATTTGTATATCACAATACTGTTTCTAGCACCATATTTTATTTTATAATCACACATAATCTTATACTCTCAGCTCTTTTCCGAATCGCCCCCATTTGTCAGTTGTATGTCCACTCACACCTTGTCAACACTTATTTTCTTTAACCTATTAAAATGCTCTTTCTTAACATATACCTTAATAAAGGAAAATTAGAGTAATTATACTACATTAGAGTAATCATACCTTAAACATTCCTTCATGAATATTGGCTACTCTGCCTCTCGTGTTTTCTTTTACTTGCTCCCTCTTTCAGCCCCCTTGAGATATGGAACTGGTGACTTCATCCTGCACCATCCTTAAAGCCTTGCATATCCCAAAGGGACATAAGGTTGTGATTTCTAAAAGCTCATACCTTCAATGGACCTATCCTTGACCATCAGCCGCACATTCGCAACGCAACTTTCATGAAGCCCGCCGACTGTGGTACTGATTAAAACCATCTACATTCATTTCTTATAAATTATTAACCCAGCTATGCAATTTGTTACAGTGTATATTGTATCATTTGTATCAATTTGATCTTGCCTGTAAACTGGTATGCCTCATGTAACAAACTGTTATTTGAGAATAAATTATTATTATTATTATTATTAAAGATAATCGGAAACCTAACGCCTATACAAAATAAGAAAGTGAATGAGTAATTAAACTTTACTGTTTTGACATATGTTTAGTTGCTTGAGGTGAACTTGTAGAACTAAGGTCTACTATGATATTAGTACTGCTCTAATGATAGACCTAATCCTAAAATTGTAGATTTGTCATGATATAACTGCCTAATCTATAAGATCTTACGTGGAAGTCACACCATCGACTACACCAACTCACTATATCGTACCAACTACCATTGCATGATGTAGAACAAGGTTAGGCTAGGGAAGGAAAAATATATTTAGTATGAATAGAAGATATAAGGTAACATTCAGAGGGACCACGCCTGCCTGGCCGAGCCATGCCATTCGATCAACTCCAATTCCTTCAATTAACTGTTCCCTCCTTTTCCATCGTTAGGTATTTCTCCGTGTTAAATATTGAATACCTATTTTCCGAGTAGTGATGTGTTCAGCTTTGAAGATTGTGTGGTTATGGTCCAATGCCACTACAAACTCTTAACCAACCAACCTAAGCGGTTACAGGCCGTCCTTGTTATCCAAGTAAGCCTAGTAGGTTAACTGATGACCGCACAATAAAACTGCTTGTCGAACTGCTTGTCTGCTAATGTAACATCTGGCTATATTCCTTTAGACTGTCCAGGCCATGTTGATATTTCTTTTTTACACCTAGATTCGTCCTCAAGTTTAGTTTGATATCATACGTACCAATTGGTGTTGTAATATATCACTCATCCGACATAAAATGTTTCGCACGAATTTTATCTAGCTTATTTTGTCTTAATAATGATAATCGCTGTTGCAATATGTAAATCGTCACCATTGCATCACTATTTCCAGATTTTTGACCACAAAAGTTATTCAACATAGTATTTTTAACAACTGTGCAGTTCTTAGCGTGATGTATATTATTTTAGAATCATCCAATTTATTTACACTATGTATTTGCAATTTTTTCGCATAAATTTGTTCAGATTAGGATGAAAACGACGGGTTCCTATCAAATAATCACTCAGACCTTTACACAAAATAGGAATTTTCGATGATAAATGCCCTCAGTTCAATAAAATATATATTCAGCTGGACTCCAGTTTCATTTAGACACTCAAATTAAAAAAATAAAATATACAACGTGAAAAGCCGGAGTTCAGAATCCTCCATTATAAAAATGAATAAATATTATCATCTGCAGTTATGTTGTCTTAATATACGCTTTAATCGCGATACATGGCCTCGAATTTCATACACATCATTATCAGAATCTCTTCGATGTCGAGCGAGCAAACGGATGGGTTTCATTTCCTTTCTTTTAATTATCCGTACAACACGTGCATGGTAACATCCACAGTTGCTGCGGCATTTGGATAACTGGTGCACAGCGAGCGGTTGGCCGTCGATGAAAATGTAATGTTTTGTACAGCGACCAATATTGCATAAAATGTTAGAAAATCAAAAATGTGATGAAGTAATTTACCTGCATAAAGTAATGAAGTTAAGAATGAACGCACAGTGTGCATGCATGGGGTGTTGTACGCACAGCACGACCAGCGTGTACAAAAATCCCGGTGACAGTCGATGGAGAAAGTTTGATGATAATTCGAATTGCTGATCCCTGCCTATACGCGACACTTAAGTTGACAGCCTCGTCCTTATTTTATAATGTAACTTTACAGCACAACGTCTCCAAATTCTTCGTATGTTAAATCCATGACTTCCGGGATACCATTACAACGCCCCACAGAAGGTTGAATGACTCTTATTTTAACATAAGATAACCTCCTTCTAGAGTAATCGGTAGCCACGAAGCTACAAGCGTGGTTTTGTACGGTGTTGGAAGATACAATTTCATAACCGCCGTAGTATGATGTACTTTCATTTTGGGCTCGCAAGCTAAACATTTACATCTAAAATATTATGAAGATTTTAACAACATAACTTATCTCTCGTTAAAAAGTCTAACATCCCAACAGAGACACGAAATCCCGAAGGTAGTTGGGCACACCATCTGCCAATACTTGATCTCACCCACCATATCAAGATAACGGCTTGAAGTAACTGTACAACTAGTAGTGAACTTCAGAAATTTGGGTCACTTAATATTCCATATCAATTACCTTCATAAATTCATTGAGTGTTAGCTGAAAATTTATCCAGGTAGAATAGGTTTGCAACATCATAACGCGTTGCAAAACCTTGTGAACGTCGCAAGGTTTCAAAAGTACACGTATTATTTATAATAACAGTAAACATTCAGCAAATGACGCTACTTAATAGTAGAACGTTCCATCAGTTAATTGAATTTATACCATCATTCCTTAATTTTAATTAGTAAGTTCTGTCTCAGACAAGCGAAACTTTGTCGAAACTTCGGATATGACCCGATAACCTATCATAACCTATGTTAAAGATTATGGCCGGATTGATAATCTTAGGCATATTGGCCATTGTGTTAGGGTTATTTCAGTAAATGCATGTCCCATATGAACAATGAGAAAGACTAGTTGTAGTGTTTTCTGGATTGCAAACTTTATTTGGTTATTTGAGTCATAAGTTTGTATCAGGCAGGTATACTTTTAGTAAATTTAAAAGTACTCAAAATAAACATGTTTAAAACAGACATAAAGTAAAGCATTCTAGAAGCATGACCTTGTGGTCCATCAGTACCCACAAATATTCCAACAAACTTTGGAAAAGCAACGAAAGTAATAATGTTGTTTACCTATATACAATAAATGTTGTGATATGCATTGGTCCTAGTCTCCGGATTAGTAGGAAGACATGCTATCTCAGCACATTCATAGGACACTATTAGATGGAGCAGCACTTACTGCTATGTGTTTCTGCAGTGTGACGAGATTGCAGATTCTGATTGACAACGAAGTAATCAAGAGATAGCGTACTAATAGCTAATTCGAAGTCTACAGTATCGACGTGTATTACACAGTCGTGACAGATTGAGCAATCAACAAAAAATTGAGTAAAATAAACAAAAGTGACAGTAATCGTTCATCCAAAGGGTTCATTTAGCAACGATTTCATCGTATGAATATAGTATTTTACATGGAACTGACTGCAACTCAAATGCTCATAAAAATAAATCAGTTTAAAACGGACAGTAGTATTATTTCTCGTTGAGTTAAATTTGATCTTAAATTACTCATCAAAACTAATGTTTACATTTCAAGTGAATTTATTTCAGTTAAATTGATACTGTACTTGTGCATTTTTATGTTACTTTTGTGTATTTATTGCATCAAAGCATGCTTGGTCGATTTTGATGTGATTTATTCAGTCAAGGTTTGAGATTTTTGTATATATCCATTTTTTTGTTACCATTTTTAGTTGATTTTTAAGATGGTCGGCTCTTCTCACAAATGTGGACAGCCATATTGCTTATTATCTGTGAAAGAAAGAATGCATGAAATAAGCGGATCCGTAAGATGTGTAGGCGCCCAAGTCCTACTGCCTTTAAAAGATGCTCAGAGCCTGACTCTCACTTTCTCTGTATGTTTCGTTGTTCGAGCAAAACATTACTTATCCAAGAGACAATTAGCCTTCTGGAGTTGGCTAACAGAACTGTTGATGAAGCCTGTGCCGGTAACATGGGTGCTGATAGCGGAGAATGCATCCGTGTCGTAAGTGCTGTTACGGCACATACCTGACACCCGACTGTGCAACACTCAATGGAGCTATCTATCACGAAACAGCTGATGAACAATACACCATTAGATACTGATGGCCAAGTTTCTACAGCATGGAGTAGTTCTAATGTGTATGCTGCGACTGACGGGAGGTGGTTGACACGGAAACATAGAAGAAAAGGAAATATAGCCAAGAATAGCGCCCGTTCAGTTGAAAGGTCCTTCATGGACTCACACCTTGCGTTGCACAATACCTCGTCAAAGTCCCAAAATAAAACATTACTTAACCCTATCATCGATGGAAAAAGTTTGGCCTCATCAAACATTGTCGTAAGTCATTCGCTTGAATTCCAAGACCCTGTTACTATAAAAACTAACAATAAGATGTCAGCAATTAACAGACTGGATCTATCGTCACGGTCGAAAGCCGTAAACACGAATTTCAAAGAAGTTAAACCCATTCCTAGTTTAACTGCTTGGAATCAAGAGGAGTCGAAAGACAATGAACTTGCTAAAAGACATGCACACGACCTAGGGTTATTGGAATCTGCCATCAGAAATGTACTGCTGGAAGAGGTTTCAGGGGTGCGCGTCACGAAAGTGATAGGACTTAGTAAATGGGTTGGAGGCGAAACCCAACCAAGAAAGATCATGAAGTTGGTATTCGGGAATTTCGATAAAGAGACTGAATATTGAATAACGCATACAGAACCCGTGATTCAAATATTCCTATCCGACTAGATTGGCCACTTGAGGATCGAATCAAGAGGAAGAATGCTCTTATCGAGTTAAGAACTAGAAAACTTGTATGGCGAAATGAACCTTACGTTAAGGGTTTTCGGGTAGTCAGGTCTCGGAAGCATTGGCTTCCATGATCTATGTGAGTGAATCGAATTATTCCCAAAACACCTCGAATTTGTGCTACACGAACGTCCGTAGTCTTAGAAATAAAACCTCCGAGCTAAGTTTGATGGTGGATGAATTAAGTCTTGATATAATTGTTGTCGTAGGAACTTGGCTCACCGTAGATATAGACTGTTCTCCTATCATTGCAGGCTAGATCTGTATTAGAAGTGATAGAGTTATCAGTCGCAAGGCAGGAGGTATAATGTTATATGTTGGGGATTACTTTCATATACAATCAATCGTATCCGAGGCGCATATTGTACAATTAAATTTAGGAAGAATATGCAGTAGTTCGTGTTGCCTTGTTGACAACTTTATCTTCGCACACACCTGCTCGTGAAGGCAAAATGCTGTCTCATCATTGGAGACTTCAACGCACTGCATATCAACTGGATAGAACTTACAGCTTCAGGTGTTTTTCGATGGCGACCTTCCATTAAACGTTATTCGGTGTGTACTTGTGCAATGTATCGCAAAAACCGACACATAATGACTTGTAACACGAACCGTCATTGTTGAATCTTGACCTCACACAACACTGTGAGGATGTCTCTGCATTAAGCACCTACCTCCACTAGCGAGTAGTGATCACAATGTACTTTACTTTGAGTTTTGGACACATGGTATCCAATCTGTGTATGCCCCGCCCCGACCTAACATCTGACGAGCTAATATCTCGGCAATCAGGGATTGTGATATCTCGACTGACTGGTCGGTCGATACGGATGGATCGATCGAAGACTGATGGAATGAGTTTAAGGCTACATTCTAGTCCATCACATCACCGTTTATCCCATGATCAACACATAAGCTATCACATCGACCTCCATAAATTAATAAGGTAACCCAAAAGCTGTTAAACCTCAGGAAACACTTCTGGGACTTATTCTTGTTAACAGCATACGAATCATCCAAGTGTGAATACCAAAAAATCCTGAAATGTAGGTGTAAATATACCATGGCTAAATGCCGTGCTATTTACGAAAGACAGTTAGTGTATGATAGCCGTACTTGTCCGGGAAGATTGCTTTCGTTAAACGGAGGACAAAATGTAATGATTGTATTCCGTGATTACTGTTACACAAAAATCCAGACTTACTAGCTGAATCAGAACTGGCAAGGGCTGAGATTTTATAAAACCATTTTAGCCAAGTGTATTATTAAAAATACTTGTAACTGTCAGATAAGCTTGTAAAATGGTACTTATAGAAATAATGTTTTCCAACAGGATGTGAAACAGAGCATTGTGTGAGGTATAACATATATCCAAAAAATAAGCTCAAATGAGCCTTACATCACAAATGGAGGGAGGGCGGAGTTACTGGCCAGCAAGCATTGATGGTGACGGCGGTGACTTCAATCCACCCATCTTTGTGGGGCAGAACATTTTGTATGTATTCGGCACTTTATGATTCAGAGTAAGTCCGTCAACCTGTGATATAGATTGTCCTCCTACGCTCGCCACTCAGACTCATGTTTTCAATTTTATGCTGGATTAGCTATTCTACTACGACAACCTATAACATACTAACTCGGAATTTTACACTAGGATTGTGTGGCTGGTATCGGATGGACTAAAAAGAAAGAAAAAAAGACGATAAAAGATATAGTTATTAGTATTTTTAACACTTCACCCTCTATATGCACACCCTTCTACTAAACCGCTTTCCTTGTACCAAACTTGACTTCCCTTCCTTCATGTGAGCTTACTTCAACTTGTTAAACGACACAACTCATTATTCTTTATTACTACATTCTCTAATATGGAGCCTCTGACTTAATTTCACTCCAACAAGAGATAATATGAATTTAATCTAATTTATTATACCTCTGTCTGATCTACTACACAATGTTAAGCAATGTTTGGCGTTCATATCCAAGTGCTTTGCTGCTCTTCTGTCTCTCACTTTTTTTTTCTTCAGAAATTCGCTCTCAGGGCACAGCTATGAAACTTCTGACGTCTGGAACAAATCTGACGTGAGCATCTTCTCAAGGTCACGGTTTACAGCAAGCACCCTACGAGTATACTTTATAACAACTATAAACTTAATAATTTGCGAAGCATGCTGTGGGCAAACAAGTGTTGTAATTTGTAGATCATGCCTGTAAAAATGGCGTGTATCTGCTCATGCAAGAATATATTATTATGATTATTATCATTAATCACATCGAGATGCTAGCCATATGACCTGTATATTTGACTGAGGAAACCGTTCTTCCATTGACCACTAACCTCAAATCTTGTAAGATACCGGGCCCTGATCGGTTATATCCACAACTGCTGTCATCTCTTGCGGACTTTATTTCAAGATGCGATGCTCTTGAACATTTTCCTTTCACTCGCTCAACTCGCTAGAGATTGAAAAGATGCTAAAGTCAGTCCTATACTCAAGGATGGTCAGAGACAGATCGTATCTAACTACCAGCCTATCACTCCAACAAGCACAGTCGTTAAGTTACTTGAATAGATAATTCAGGTTAAGTAACTAGGTCACATTGATTTGTACAATCGGTTAACTCCCGAGCAACATGGTTTTCGAAACAAGCATTCATGTTTGACTAACTTACTTGTTGCGAAAGAGGAGTGGACAACAGTCCTAGATAACAGTCTGTCTGTCAACGCGATATTCATAGACTTTAGCAAAGCACTTGACAAGGTCCCACACTTAGGTCTTATCTAGAAGCTGCCGGGCTTCGGAATAACAAATGCTATACAGGAAACTTCTTACGTGACTGCAGACAGAGACTGAGGGCCAATGGAACGCTATCCGAGCGGAGGCCGGTCAAAAGCGGTGTACTCCAAGGCACCAACTTAGGTCCCTACTTTTCTTTCTCTATGTTAATGGATTACGCTAATGCATACGTTGTCGATATTATTGTTTGAGGATAGCGTCTGACTCTGGAGAACAATAAGAAGTAAGGCTGGTCATTTTGGTCTCCAATCTGGCTTGGACGAATTAGTTAGATGGGCTTGAGTTTGGAGCTTAGAAGTTAATTCTAGGAAGAGTGCGCTCATGTACATCGGACACGGTATTAGTTACCATTATATTATTGATGGTATATCACTTCCACACGTTCAAGAACATAAAGACTTAGAAGTAATAATAAGTCATGGCTTGAAAAAAACTAAACATTGCAACGCAGCTGCTGCCAAAGCTTATCGTGCGCAATGGTCACTTTGCCAAGCATTCAAATGCTATGATGAGATGTTTTGAATTTTACATCCCACCAATGTAAGACCACACTTAAAGTACTGTATCTAAGCTGCTAGCTCATGTCTGATTAGGAATACTAACTCACTTGAGCGTGTTCAGCGTGTGGGGACGAAATCAGTGAAGGGTTTTCCTAAACTGCTTTACTATGAGCATTAAATAGCCTCAACGTTTCCCTCTTATTGAATCATAGCACGCAAAGTGACCCTATACTGGCATTTAGTAACTTTATTTAAATTAAGGTGTTAATATATCTTATCTTTTTGCTTCCTCCAGCACTAATAATCTCCGATATCATTGCAAGAATGTTCACAAACCGCGATCTAATAAACTTAAAGTAGGGCCCCTTTTTTTCATCAACTCGAACGCCGTATCCAAACAAGTGATATCAGCCTTATCAGCGAAAATTTTCAAAGAAAAGCTGGAACTTCAATGGAAGGCAATCTGGATTAATACAGGATTAACACAGGCTCACCAACCTACTATCCTTATTACTGAAGGTTGAAATAGAGATCAGGCGCGATTTTCAACTGTACCGCCTGTAACGGCATTAAAAATCATTACATGTGACAATACTAATGTGAGTTTGTTTTCCTTATTGCAGGGAGACAGAGTAAACATACTAGAAAAAGAGGAACAAGCCTTACGCAATCTGAACCTGCAGAACAATGAATAAACACATTTTGTAATATGCTTCCCCTTTTGTACTCGAATCGCGTCTTTCATTTCTGCTGACTAACTCGTAATGGTTGTCTAGCAGGCCGATAATTGACTGCGCAAATGGTTTGTGAAGAATCACATTGATGCGCCACCCTCGACTTTTCGACAGGCATTGCTGTCGAGTAGGTTGCATTTGCAGTACTTGATTACTTATTAGCGACCGTTAGACGAAGGATTGTGGTTTTCACGTCCTGCATACTGTTAGGTGGCATGCATAACACGTGATGTCGCAGTGAGCCCGGCGAAAGCCGTACTAGTGGCATTTACAAATCCTGACTGTTGTGTTGTTTTTCAGAACTCATGTAATGATTCTTAATACGGTGAAACTCTATTTTATGGACGACCTTTGAACGAATTTTTAAGTGACCTTGAGAACATTAGCCAATCAGAAGAGAGTTAGTATAAAGTAAAAATATATTATACAAAACTGATGAATTACAATGGATATTCTTCTTTTACATGATTTAAAAACTTGTTAAGGTTTGATAAAGGTTCCGAAGTTTTGAAATCATAGTGCATGCGGTATAAGAACTCGTCCATATGGCTCCATAGTAATCGTCCTCTGGAGCCGTGGTAGGGTCTTAAAAAATACTTCAGCCTTGACCACATGCCTTCAATATTGTTTGTATGGACTCCCGTCGTTGGATCAACAAAATGACGTTTGTGCACCACAACATGATGCACAAAACCAAGTCTCGAGAGGCATCTATACGCTTTCCAATCATCGGTATAGATCGTCGTGCCAGGTTGAACGTACTCCTTGATGATAATGTTACTGGAGAATTTATGATCCAATTTGCAACGATTATCATGATTTGTCTTAGCCTTAGCCGTGACTGGGTAAAAAAGTGCCAGTTCGAGCAGGTTTTTTTCTCCAACATATAGTACAACGAAATACAATGTCATCACGGTAATCAGCACATCCTGTTGCGGTCATTTGATTGCCGCAGTCACAAACACAGGAACGTCTTAATAGTCCCATCTGCTGTAGTCTCTCAACAATCACCTCTTCTCTAAAATCTGCTGTAAAACGATCGAATGTGAGCATCTCGCCTTGAACTTAGCGCCGTGACCTTGAAGCTCCTTAAACGCCTCTGATTGGCTCGTCCATAAATTACAGTCCTACCCTTAATACCGTTACACTCCTATCCAGGTTTAGTTCATTTATCCCTTAGCTTAGTTTTCTGTCTTATTTTTGCATAGCATTAGATTTCGTCCTCTTTTTAAGATCCAGTCTTACATGTAGGGGCTGATATAAATATCTAATATTGGGTACACGCTTTATAGATGGAATGTATTATCATAACGTAACTTTCATTTCCAAACATTTGCAGTATCCTTATGCAAAGAAGTACGGTTTTTGATCCGAAAGTCTGTCATGAGATCAGCTTTCGTTAGATAACCTTTTTGAGTTTTATCCAGGTTAATAGTTAACTAGTTCTGCCTCAGTTCGCTATTTGGTTTTCACTGTTTCTCATGTCAAGGCTATTTTATGTTTTGACATATCGGCTCAACAGTTGGTGCAGTTGGCGAAAATGACGGGGATTCCAAACCCAGTTTAATGAGGATAGCCTCTTAAATTGTGACTGCCACTCTCGAATCATTTCATGCCAACAGACGCTGGTCACCAACTGGAATCGACATACATCCTGACGAGCTTCATGATGATAGAAAAAAAATACAAGGGACAGTGATCACTCACTCGGAAAACATTGTGCGGCTAAATTGCAATTCCTTTCGCATAAGACTCATTCAGACAAAGAAGACGAGGAAATTCATACGTTTCAAACCGAAAACATCACTCGCTTATGTACGAACACCGCGAGTTTATCGAACAAAATGAATGAGTTGCGGGGACTTAGTAGCGCTAATAATACTCATCTGATATAGACATCTGAAACGTAGGCATCTCAAATTACGGACCAGAAGCTTGCAGTATCTGGCATGTCTTCGTTCTAAAGCGAAAGATAAACAGGAATGGAGTGCAGAACAGCCCGATCTTCTGACAGAACAATATTTTCAGACATTTCAACAGTCACATACAAATTATATGAGCAACTCAACAGCACTCTTAGAAGTGAATCCTGAGTACTGACTCAATATATCAGAAATTCCAGTACCTAAACGAAAACATTTCTGGTCGGGATATGGTTCACTCTGCCATACTGAAAAAACGGTTTATATCTTGGCGAAACCGCTTAGTGTGATATTCTCATCTTTGCTAGGCCGAGACATGGTCCCAGAAAATTGGATGCCAGTGCACATTTCGCCGATTTTCAAAGGAAGCCGACGCAGTGAACCTTCAAGTCACCGGCCGGTGGCACTTCTCTCAATACCCTCAAAAGTTATAGAGTCTATGATATACGATAATCCATATGACTACTTACTATCCATAAACCTTTCACCCTAACAGTATGGGTCACTCTTGTATAACCAACCTACTGACCGCGGTAGACAGATGGACAACCATCCTTGGTTGATGTCGTATACCTTGACTTCGCAAAAGCTTTTGTCAGGGTCAATCATATACGTCTCATCAATAAGCTTAAGCTGTTAGGTATCAAGTCAGAGCTAAGACAGTGGCTTAATTTATATCCGAATGATTGACTTTCTAGGGTCAGCGTAAACTCCACTTTTTCCCAGGCTACAGAGTGTCTTAGTGCGGCCCCAAGAGTTCAATGCTAGGAACTCTTCTTTCCTTACTTCATATAAATGACCTTCCTCAGCAAGTGTCGTCTGGTTTATTACTTTTCGCTAACGATTTGAAATTCTGAAGAGACGTTTGCAACCGAGCTGTCACTTCAGGAGGATCTGACTCGACTCAAAGCCAGGCGTATAAGAACGGACTTACTTTCAACACTTTGAAGTGCAAAGTAGTCCATCTGAGACATGTTGTAGACTATGCATACAACTTAGGTAACCTTTCAGAGGTATCCCAATTTGGAAAAATATCTAGGTGTTGATACCCTAGGATCTAAAATTTTTTGCTAACTGCAACAAAAATACTTTTCGAACAAACCTTGTACTGGTAACGTTGAGGCACGTTTTTGACCAGTTCGACGGTAGAACATTCCACTTAATCCTCAACAGTTTAATTCGACCCTTATTGAAGTACGGAAACAGTATTTCCGCCCTCACTCCAAAAGGATAAGAATACTCTGGAATGTATCCAAAAACGATCCACAAAGTCAGTTCGGAAACTCAAATCCAAACCTTATGAAGAGCGCCTCAAATCACTGAATTTTTACCCATTGGAATATAGACGTCTCAGAAGTGACCTAGTGACTTATGCCATCCTAAACTCTTGGAGTCCCCTTAAATACATATTTAAGCTTAGTCCCAACACATGCCTTAGGTTAACACCCAGAAATTAGAGACGCAATATAGCAGAATGAACTGTAGGAACACATTTTACACTTCACGAGCAGTTAAATTCCTGAACTAGCTCTTGGCTGAGGTGATTCGAGACACTTCTCAGGAGTACTCCAAGAGAAAGCTTGACATATTCTTAAGGACTCAGGACACCATTTCTCTTATCGTTAAATATACCTAGGCTCCTGTCTGGAAACATCGGCGATTCACTACTACCAGATACGGAAGCCCGTTAAGCGAAAGCTTCTGCTCGAATGCAGACTTTACGATAAGTGATATTAAAATGTGCGCAAGTCCTACATCTTTTGTTTATTAGTGATGTTGCAAACAATTCGGACACTAGTCACGTAGATTCTTCCCCTTCTCTTGGCATCCTCCCAACTAGGGTAGATTAGGGAACCTTTACGTAGTAAAATGACGTAAAAATTTGTTCATTTTTATAAAGCAAATAATTTGAATGAAATATTGAGAAACTACGAATCATTCTAGAGCTATAGTATCTGAAACGAGGTTTTAATACGAAGGCGGCTACTTAATAACTCCCAGTATCTCAAGAACTACAACAATCAACGCCAAAGCATTACATCAATCTGGCTTCAAGAATGACTGTAAAACCAGATAAACATGCTACTCAGGCCTTTTTCCTGAATAATTTCCAGCCGAACGTCTTTAGGCATGCACCTTTTCTGTATGGATTTCTCACTACGGGTGACAGTTTTCTGTTTAGTACTTGTGGACTGTTGAAAAGTGGACTATCATACACAGTACAGCTATAAAAGAGGGTTAAATGGACAACTTGATAGTTATTACCAATAATCACTGGTCAAATGTTTGTTCACTTTGGTGTAAATAGAGCATAGTGGTGATAATATACTTCAAATTATCAGTGAGATACTTTCATTCAAGTCCAGTGTTTGTTCATTTACGAAGTCTTACAGAGTTAGAATGTGAACATACACCTGGTCATAAAACCTAACGTATTTCAGACAGGATTGTGGATTCAAGCAGCTATTCTGTTTTGCTTACGGAACAAATATTTTAGTACGGGTACAAAGGGTAAGAGCTGTAATACTAAAAATGGCTTTCTATCTTTAATTACGAGAAAAATCTTAAATATACTAACCTCTTTCCACAGTCTTATCGTGGCTTTCCTGTATTTTGACTTATGATTCTTGTATCAGTAGGTTTAGTCGGTTTTTACTGTAGAATGAATCATCTAAGAAAATATTCTCATATTATTTGTTCTTCATATAGGGGTGTGGATCGTAGAAGCTCTTCACGATAGCTTGCAGTATTGGTATCTATCGTTGCCTTCAAAGTAAGGTTGAATATCCACGGCACTGGAGATCACAAAAATCCATAAACAACTTGTTTTCTGTTCGTATTTCTAAATGTTTCGAGCTTAATCAATCCCTAAAGTTCTACGCCCAACAAAAAACCCATGTCGTGTGATGTTTGGCAACAGGTTCTGGCTTTGGACTCTCGCTATAGCGCTGTCAGGCCAATAACAAAATCAAGTACTGAATTAAGGCAACTTTATCTTCGAAGAAGAAATCAGTTAACAAGAGAAAAAGCCGCACTGAGTGTCAACGAAGCTTTCAGACATCCTAATTTATCTTGTAGTTTTCAATATGCAGCTGAAACTTCTGTCGCGTCTTTTGTTGCCTACAGAAACATTCGTGAGCAGCTATTACTTTCTCTTTACGGTCCAGCCAAACCTCACAGGTGCGCCTCACCTCAGTTAAGCTTAACTAAGACCAGGAGCTACGACGAAAGTACAAAACTGCCTTCTCTACTGAACTACTCCATGACTAAGTCTATATGTGTAAGTATTTTTATACTTGCTTTTTTGTGGCCTAGCTGTAGCTATGTGATTTCAATTGCCGAATATGTGTGAATAGTATGCTTATTGCCATTTTTAAAGTTGTTGCTCTACTTTCTCTCAATCCCCGGATAGATTCATGAATTGTCCAGACTGAGATCCACTGTGCACCATGGCTGATGCAAGACAAAAAAAATAATTGCCCCTCGAACCTGTCCATTTACTTCCAGTTGAATTGCATATAGGATTGGTATTACATTTAAGTCCGTTTTGTGTATTGTTGGACTTATGGGTTTCGAACTAATTTTCTAACTTCACAAATTAGAAAAAAGATGTCGGTTATTGGATTATTTATAGATATATGAGCCTCTAATTTTGTAACAATTTGTTTGTAGATCGCTTCGCAAGTCTAAATTTTGTTATTTACCCCAATCAGCTATCATTTATCAAGCCGTTTGCTTAATATCGTCAAATTTTTCAGTTTTACCAAACCTCTAATGGCTTTTTTAATTGCTCTTATACCCGAATTTAGGATACATCTTCAGATTATCTTACACCCGGAAGGACGGAAACTGTAGGCGAGAGTTATGCGTTTTCTGGTATTGAGCATATTTTTGACCACCATTCAGGTAAGTTTATTTGAAAAGTTAGATTTAGTATATCATGCCGCATCTAATTTGTGAAAGTATCAATATCTGCTCGTTCATAAGTAAAATGTATGACCTACTTTCGTAAGCCATTCGCGTTAACTTCTGTTTAAACAAAGCAAAAATGACCATATTTGCAGAATATGATAAATTTGTCATACATTGTTTCTTTCTATTTAAACGACATGCATGAAAACAAGCCAATTTATCTTTAATTAACGTAATATTGAAAAATGAGTTGTCGATCAACAACCAATAAGTCGTTTTGAATGTAAAACAAGTTAAGGTTTTTTAAAGGGTTTTTTGTAATTGCTTGGGAAAACTATCTTAATATTCTAAAATTGTCACCTAAGTAATCATAAAAAACTTTTAAGAATTCCAAATTACGTACAATTTTTTCTTTATTGGTTGATAATTCATTCATCAACATGGTGTTTATTGGAAACAACTGAACTTCACACCAGGAATGGAACTCATTAATTTTCACCTCCAGTGCCCAACACATTATCAGCTCACTGAGCTAGAGACTCGATAGCCATTAGCTTGTAAAACGGGTATGAGTTTCGGCTCCATCTGTAATGGTTTGGATTATTCCATTGTTGATCAGTAAACAAAGATCGCCTCTGATTAATAAGCAATGGTCTTCTCATGCAGTTCACCTCTACTGATTGTTTCTGACACTGATTATACAGCACAGCACAAACACAAAATTACAGTCTCAGTAAAATCTGACAACTATGCAGTAAATACTTCATTTGCAAAATGTTAATCAATTTTTTCAGACTTGACCGTTCCTTTGTTTCCACGCTAATCATTCTCTGTTCTCGTTCTCTTCTTTTCGATCTTAATTTTCTGCCCCCAGGCATTTCACTTTCGATTGACGATACAGGTCAGACTGTTTCTGATAGATTAAATGAGGTCATTTGAATACTTTTCAGCTAAGTAGTTACTAAGCCCTTGTGTTCCAAAGAGCAACTTAAAAAGCTTCGAAAACTTTTATTAAAAGAACCTTCAAACCAGTTAATATATGCTTACGCACTACTGTTCTCAAATAAGCGCTTTTGGTTTTAAGACTAAGGATTATAGTAAGTGGGAGCGAGCTTGAATACGTGATTTAATTGTTGAGAGCCTAATGATTTAACTATGTATGGCCATTGGTTAATTACTAACACGAATCATTCTTTCACATTGGAAAATTACACTTGCGAGGATAAATCACAACTTTCCCCCCAAATACCCTGGTATGACCGAGAGCGGAGTGGGTTCGCCCTCCCTCTCGAAATACTCTCACACAGCCACGCGTATACAGCCTCTGCCAGGGAAGTCCTACTCACTGCCTTCTCGTGGCGAGGGTCTTGTTTACGAAACTGAGAGGACGAAAAGCGAATGTCCGGCGCTTTAACCGGATCCCAAACCAATGGTGCACGTGGGCTCCAGTATCCTGCGGGAACGAATGACGTATGAACTAATCGTTGGTCACCGGCTAACATGGGACTGCATCTCCTCACAATGCTCCACTGCCTTGTGGGTTAGATATTTAGGTCAAAGGCTCGGGGTGTGGCCCTCTAAGAAAACCATCTGTTTTGGTCTGGGCACCCGGGCAGTATCGCAGCCCACACGCAAATGATGAACTCTCTATATCTATGGAAACTACTTTTCTCGCTTCGAATAACAATCAAGTGATTCAAATTATTATTATTATTATTATTATTATTATTATTATTATTATTATTATTATTATTATTATTATTTACTACGACATTATTCACCCTCTTTTATTCCCACCCTGTTTATACTTATTTTTTCGACTTATACAGCAGTTCGTCTTTGGTGGAAATTCGACTGTATCTAAACGTTCTCGAGTCACTGTCCATTTGAAAATTGTATGTTACCACCGAATGTGAGTACTTAAGCAGTTTTTCTGAAACCACATGCACCATTCAAACTGGCTGCCTTCAACGTTCGCACACTTATGCAGGTTGGACAACAGATAGGGCTGGCTATGTCTTTGGAAAGTCTTAATATTGATGTTTACTGTCTATCCGAGACCCGTATTCAAGACTCTGGTGAAGTACTACAAATTCGCTCTTCATCTGTCGCTTCGAAAGGCTTGTTTTACGTGCGCTTATCCGGGGACCCTGTGGCATTTTCATCCGGTCTTGCTGGCGTTGGTGTCTCACTGATCGCCAGAGCTGAGGCAGCACTAGTCGATTGGATCCCCATTAACAGTCGGTTATGTGCTGTTAAAATAGAGAGTTCCATCAAAACGAGAAGAAATCGGTGTGAGAAACGATGTCTTTTCGTCATCTCCGCCTATGCCCCGACAGATTGCAGCCAGGATGCAATCAAGGATGAGTTTTACCAGCAGTTACCTGTTCTTCTCTAGAAAGTGCGTTCGACAGATATTGTAGTACTAGCCGGAGACTTGAATGCCCAGGTCAGGCGTCTAGGCACAGAAGAGAGTCGTTTAGGTGGCCGATGGAGACTCGTTGGTCGCAGAACAGATAACGGGGACCGTCTACTGCAACTATGCACAGACCACAACCTGTTTCTGGTTAGCACTAACTTCCGATGTGCCACCTGGCGTTCTCCCTCTGCATCTCAAGCCTGGACTCAGATTGATCACATCGCGATCAGCTACCGCTGGCGTGGTTGTGTACGAGATTGCCGCTCCTTTTGGAGTACCCATCTGGACTCTGTTAGTAATGCAGAGTTTCGGCATCGTGTGTTCGGGCACAGAGACGATAATGCAATTGGTGTCTCCATCTTGAAACACCGACTTCGGTGGCTTGGACGTGTTCTACGAATGTCCTCCCAGACAATTTCACGTCGTGCATTATTTGCCGACTCTGGGACTGACTGGTTGGAAAAAGCGAAAAGGTGGTCAGTACATGACATGATATCGTGTTATGAAAGAAAGCTGCAAAGGACTGACTTGTGTTGGTCCTTCACAACTCCCTGGTTGGGGTCCGAGATAGTTGGTGCGACACAGTGGCTAGAGACGTTATCAGATATGGCTCAGAATAGAAGCCAGTGGCGATCCTGCTGTAACCTTCTTTTACTTTCTTCATAAAAAGTTGTTGTGTCTTCCTTAACTGAAAGATTTCTGATTGTACCTTTCCGTTCCCCCATTTTTACCATTATTATTATTATTACACCACCTCACATCATTATCTTAGTTATTATTCTTTTTTTCTTTCCCCTTAAATTCCCATTGTTTTGTGTAGCGCATTTATATTTTACGCATTCTTGTACCAATATTTATGCGTTCAAATAATAATGCAAACTAAAATTTATTTATATGTTAGTGGTCCCAACTCCATTGTCTGGGAAATATTCTCATCAGCCTTACTATCTTGATTCTTATTCATTGCAGATGTGATGTTGTAGCCGTAACAAACCATGATTACAGCCAGAGCACTATGTTAAACGTCAAAATATTTTGACCCTCCCGTACTCTACTTTAAACAATTTGTTTTCTGGTTTGTCTTTCTTTTAGGCGCCGTAAATCGTTTGAGCTTTGCAAACCACGATTCAAGTCGTTTAGCTTTGGCTTCGTCTGATGGGACTGTATCCATCTGCCGTATCTCCCCAGCTAGTGGGGTTTTTTCCATTGCATGTGTTTTGCCAGAATATCGTGTAAAGCAAACAGAAATTACAGATATAGCCTGGTCCATGACCAACGAATTTCTAGCAAGTACGTCTCTAGATGGAAATATATGTTTATGGGATGTTGGAGAAGCTAAGTTGGCACGAGAGTATTTAAGTACGGAGCTGAAACTTGGCCCACTATTGACGTGCGCTTTCCAACCCGCAAACAATAACATTTTCGCCGTTGGTAGCGTTACTGGAATTATTCAGGTAAATCAGTTAGTTAAATAGTCTAACTTATTTCCTTAGAATACACCAGTATTCTTTATAGGCAGACTAGCAGTTGAAAATATTTAGGAGGGTTCTGTGTATTTACTACCGAAAAGTAGTAGGCTTATCAAAAGACTGCGATTTCCCAACAATGTCTTCGGTGTTCCTTAAATGATGTGAATTTGGATAAACGTTATTGTTACATTTATGCAGAATAACAATTACATTATTTGAAAGATAAATTATTTCACCTTAATTAATTGAATGCCCCCAAATGCCCTGGTACGGCCGAGAGTGGGGAGAGTCCGCTCTCCCTCTCGAAATACTCTCACACGGCCACGCGTATATAGCCTCTGCCAGGGAAGTCCTACTCACTGCCTTCTCGTGGCGGGGGTGTTGTTTACGAAAATGAGAGGACGAAAAGCGAATGTCCGGCGCTTTAACCGGATTCCAAAACAATGGTGCACATGGGCTCCAGTATCCTGCGGGAACAAATGGCGAATGAACCAATTGTTGGTCACCGGCTTCCATGGGACTGCATCTCCTTACGATGCTCCACTGCCTTGTGGATCAGACCTTTGGGTTGAAGGCTCGGGGTGTGGCCCCCTAAGATAACCACCTGCTTCGGTTTGGGCACCCGGGCAGTATCACAGCCCTCACACATATCGGATGAGATTTGTGTGGCGCATATGTATTTGGTGCCTCTGTACCATTATCTATGTGTTGAAATAAATAATAATAATAATAATTGAATGCTTATCTGTTGTCTTAGGTCTTAAAGAGATCATCTCTAAATAAAATAAGTAGTTAAAATACATTTTCGTGAATTCCTCCCCATGTTTGTATTTAGGAATTCTTACCGTTAGCTACCTGATTGAGTGCTTGTTCGTTATGAATAATCACAATACCGTATATATACGAAACGAACAATTCAGTATTATATATAGTAAATGTGTGCATTCATCCTATTTTTATCCTAGATCCGTAGTCTCGAAATTATTTCATACTTTTTATTCAGCAACTCCACTTTCCTGGGACTGTACCTCGTATCTAATATTCTTCCGTGTCACTGATACTACTACTTGGCTACTGATCTTGCTGCACTGTAGAGTATGGCAACTTGAATCGATACACGTTCGCACCAGGTTCTATGTTGTTTGTAACTGACTGACTTCGTGTTTAAAATAACACCACAGATTAATCCTCGTACTTATGTATACGTTGCTCAAATGTTGATAATGTAAACTATAGAATTGCATATTGTCATCTCCCCACACATACCTAGACTATTTGATCAGTTTTTAGAACTGAACAGCGACTCTGTCCTAGTTGTCTTGCTGTAGTCAATTGTTGGTTTATCTCACTTATCAAAGCTGTTGGTATTAGTCAATTCGCTTGCACTATTTGGGACTCATATGTATTCGGTGAATTTTGTAGTAGAAAATATGTCGAATACTATGCTTTTGTCTTTTTCCTACGTGGGACGCCGCATTTAAGTTGTTATTGGAACACAATCGTGTCACTCTTGCGTTTTGTGTGAAGCTTCTTCTTGTTTGTTTGTACGCATGTCATTTAGTGAGCCCTAAAGATTATTTTTGTTACTCACATTTTCAAAGGTTAAACATTCCTTCAATTCCTCAAAACCTGTCTCTACTACGCCACACCCTTTCTCGTGTTCTTTTTAGATGGTGAATCTTTCTACAGGTAAGACCTGTGTTAGAGGCATGGACCGTATTCACGTAGCTGCTCGAGGTAGCAAAACTCGTCCAAATTCGTCAGTTACTGAGCTACGGAGTCTTTTGGGTACAGGATGTATCACAACTTTGGCTTTTGAAAATGCGTCAGGCAATTACTTGTGGGTAGGAACTGATCGAGGCATAATCCAGTCCTATTTATGTGAACCATCAACAGGCTTTATCATCAGATCACAACGTGTCGACATATCGTCACTGAATCTGTCTGCCGTTCCAACCTGCCCTGAGAACGGAATAAAACTTAATAATTTATTGTACGAACGACCGCCAAGTACTCGAAAAACCTATTTCCTATCTAAAGCAGATCAAAGTTTCAAAAGGTGGAGCAGTCTGAAGAGCCGAGCACGTACGCATAATGCGGTACGCAATGAAGGTACATCGTTAGCGCCAAGCATAACTAGTCTTTCGATATACTCATGGCTATCCAAAGAAAAAAGTGAAACATATTTATTGATAAATGCAGCTGGTATCGGGTTATTGCTGCTTCGACTAACTCTAGATAATAGGAACGTGATTCTGGAGCAAAGGTTTCCTGTGCATCATCGTTCTTTCAATTCCGTTCCAACAACACTTCGTCTTATTCACTCATGTTTTGCACCACTCATATCATTCCGTTCTGGAGCTTGTGCTGCGAGTGGAAGTGAAGATTGCAATGTATACCTATATAATGTGTTGAGATATCGTAATGCAGACCTCGCAACAGGAAACAGTTCCTTTCACAATAAACAAACGTCCACGGGTGTTGTCACCATTTTACAGGGACATACAGCTCCAGTGTTAGATGTAGCGATCAGTTGGGACGAGAATATGTTGGCGTCAGCAGATGAGAAAGGTTCAGTAATTATATGGAGAAGACAAGAAAAATCCGACACAAGTTGAAGATTGAACTCCTCCCTCAAGATTAAATCTAGTTTTATTTGGGATGTAATTACACTTCGATGTACGTGCTTTTTAAAGCTAACTTTAATTTCCTGAACTCCTGATTTTCTCTTTTAGTTCTACACATGTAAATATATGTATTGCTACGCAATGTCATTCATTTATTTGACTCTTAAGCCTTTGGGTTGCATTCACTTGACTTCTTACTGGTGTACTAGTGTCACTGTAGGCCTACCTCCAACAACCCTCACCGAATAGCATTAAGAACCGTTTGCAAGTTTCATGCTTCGAACTTGAGTACACCGTCTTTGCGAGTATCTGCTGAAAATCTACTGATCCAGTCCGTGTGTTTAGGCAGATCACAGTAAAGAAATACTCTAGCTTAACCTAACTCATTATTAATACACTAATGTAGCCTATACCCCTTACTGCAAATAAACACTTCTCGACTAGTGATTCGCAAACTATCGATAGGTTGCAGACTGGAGAACAACACTTTGATGATACACGAACATACCTCCACATACAATTGACCCATGTGAGAATGGTCAAATGGGTTAGCAACACGGCAGCAAGGTCCTAGCCTTTCTGAGCCATTCGGTGTTTATACTGTTCAGGCGAGGGCCAAAACAACGCGCATCGTCGAAGCGAGTAAACCAGGTCTGTGCCCGGACAAGTACTCACGAAGCAATTATGGATTATATGACGTTAACAGCTATACCTCATGCTAAGCAGCTAAACAACTGATAAAACTGGCCATCCGCTTGTTTTAGAAACTGTAAAACGTCGCCCACGCTAACGTGACTCCACAAAAGGACCACTTGCTTTGCCATTATTACCTTAGTTCATTTAAGACTGATCACGTTAATATGCGCCATCAAATCTCCCGAACATGCAACCCGACGAGGACTAATTTCTGATCAGTACACAGACGTCCGCACGATTTTGAGATTTGTATTTGGAGCAGAATGGTTTGGCTACCGAGCGTCTAATGTTCCTCTTAACATGAGTACACATTCCCGATAGGAAAAAGGTGATTAACCTTCTTTTAAGACCGTATAACCTGAGCCATACATGCAGGAAACACTCTAACCCTATCTAGAACTGACCATATACTTCAAAATAACTGTGACAGCTCAATGGCCAAACCATCCAGTTGAGAGAACACACCCATACGGCCTCGGTTCTCATGCTTTGATCACCACGAGCGACCAAATACAATGGTCTATGATTTAAGGAAACACTAATACTCTAGATTTTCGAAGACTTAACCGTCACCCAAATTCGACGGTGGTAAGTGCCAATGCGTTCATTACGACCATACAACGGAGCGTGTGCGAACCTAGGTTGCTGTCGTACGTGTGGTTTAGGGTTTTCTAAGTAATGATAAGGGAGTGCATTATTTGTACACTTATGGTCAGCACAAGTCAGACAGCAACAACACCTATAGCTAGAGGCTTCGGTTGGGTCTATGTACGCATTCCAACTAGGAAAAATCAGTCCGCTATACAAACCCAAACTAAGTATTCGGAAAAGGGCATAACCATTTGGATAGCTCTTAATTCTTTGGGTTATCAAGTTAAATCACAAGAACCTACCCAAACTTACACTCAACTCTTCTGAAAGCAGAGACTCGAACAAACCTAATCTCAATAATAAACACACCTAGTTTGGTTGCTTGACCTTTTGCCTGATAAGCAATAGCGACGCCATCGACTTCACTCACATTTGTACCGTTGGCTCTAAATCAAGAACTATTAACCCAAGGGACCGATCGGTGTCAAAACGTTGCATTAAACTAGTATTTTGGTACCGACTTCCCGGAAACGTTACGCAAAACGCTATACAGCCGTAATCGCACGCTACGTAAAGAAAATTTGGCAAGACTAAAGTTTCTGTGATCACAATTACAGATTCGAAGAGCAGGTAAGAATAAAAAACTAATGTACTTAGCGAACGAGCATTCGTTTTGGTACAAACTTAATACCCAAAGTACGCACGACTATCCCGGTAAAAACAACACAAATATCGTAAAATATCAATGATTAACCTAATAAAGTCATCAAAATTGTATTATATATACATCTTAAAACAGTCGGATTCAAAACTCCCTGCGATGGTAATTATCAGGACTGAAGAAAGACGTCACCACAAGTCTTTGGTTGAATTTTCTTCCTGTTAGAGCAGTGGCAGCTTTTTGACAGTCGATCAGACTTGCGAATTCAACATATATTTTTCCAACTCCTGGAACTTCAACCCCGGGGATCGGTCGAGGGATTTCTAGACTGCGAACAACACCGTATTTACTACATTCTGCACGAACATCTTCAACTATATCTTCGTACTCTTCATCATCTTCTAGCTCCGAAGTCTCGATCATATTCATCAAACATAGTACTTCGGTAGGCGGCCCACCACTACGAATTGTTATATTACCTGAACCGGTCGTGTTCTGGACAGTGCCATCTTCCAACCCTGGTAACGATAGCAAAGTTTGGGGAAGAACACCTGTAGTATGCTTTGCTCCTACACTTGCTCGCTGCACAATGAGTTTTTTATCGCCCAATTGCATGCCATTCAAACCAGCGCACGCATGGTCTGTAACATTTGCGTCGACATATTCGCAAAAGGCATAGCCTTTCGATAAGCCGGTAGAACCATCTTTAACAAGATTAAATCCTTTTAAGGGGCCAAAGCTTAGAAGTAATTCCTTCACTTGGTCTTCATTTAAATAGTTGGGAAGACCACCCACGAATATTTTATGAGGAGAATCTTGGACAACCGTACTAACAACACCCGGAACAATGACTGAAGGCTGTTCCGAAACACCTGGTAGAGGGGCATAATCACGTGGTCGGCGGAGTTTCAAAGCTTGATTCTGGAACAAAACACCATCTAACGCAAGGCCTTGGGTTGTTTCGTCGACAGAACGAAATTCCAAGAAAGCAAAATTCTTCTCCATATTTATTTGCACAGCAATTATGGGGTTGCCTTCCGCTTGAATCAAACCTTGAGCACGCATTTGTTTATTAAAGAATTCCATCATATTCTCCTCTGTTGCTGTGAACGGTATGTTACCAACGTATAATCGGCGTGCTTGTCTGCAAACAGCACTGCCGGCGAACGGAACATTAGTAGTGAGTGTAAGAGGAGCATTCGGAGCATGAACTGGCATTGGTACTTGTCCTGCAGCGTATACATTGACCGGTATTTGACCTGATGCTTGGAGGGCTTTGTACTGTGCCGGAGTTACATGCTCAAATCCTGGAGGCGGAACATCCCAATACTTATATACTAACGTAGGACTTGAAGCTGACCGATGACGTGAATGATGTCTTCTAGATTTACGTTCTCTACTATGGTCTCGATGTCGATCCCGGCTATGACGTCGACGATCACGACTACGACTGCGCGACTTTCTTCGCCCACGTTTTTTATCCCGAATTCGATCGTCATTTCCAGAGTCGTATTTAGTTTGGGGCGATGATACTCGCTTTTCGGGGCGAGGAATTGCTTGGTAGTCTTCCTCATCTCTTATGTGGTCATATGAAAATTGCCCATATTCCCCATTACCCATCGCGGTAGACTGAGCAGCAGACCCGTAACCAGTCTCCATGTTATTGTAATCCATTGATGACCCGTAATCTTGGCTGTAGTAATCTGCCATTTGTGTATAAACGCCTGATACCTAAAAACATTTGAAAGCATTCTAAAATGAAAAACAGTGCAAACAAGAGTAAATTTCTTCAAACAAACGTTGCTAACAAGAACAAGAGTAAAATTATCAGTATAAACAATAAATGAAATATAACGAGGACCACATACTTTATGAAGCTAACTACCGCCCAATGGAGATGACATGTCAAGTAATTTAAAACAAAGAATTAATGTAATGAATCATTTGAACTGATGGCTCGAAATTTATAACTAATAATTTATACTTGTTTTACGACAAATTGGAGTCATGATTTCTAAAGCAGAAGCTGTCACATCTTACAATAACTCAACGACGTGCTGGTATACACTAGTTATTGTAGTTGCTTTTTGGTCATACTCTGGAATAATGTGTATGAAGAATATGACGTTCAGGTTTATTTCGCTTTCTCAAAGCTTAAACAATGAAAAATTAGTCTGTTGATAGAAGAGAAGGGAGGAGTATGCATCATGGACTGTGACGGTTGTATGCAATATATTTGTCCCATTTGTTCATTCAGCGTGTCTCTCAAAAGGACAATAAGATTATGGAATTCTTTGAAAAAGCTCTTGATTGTGTTTGGCTCTTATTATTAGGTCGGTAGACTATGAATGAAATTATCCAATGCCTTACTACGGCTAGAAATGAAATAACTCAGGCGCCTCTGTAATGAGCATAGCTGGCTGACCAGATTTTGGTGCGACATATTTCTCATTACTATCTTCGCTCTATCAGACTCACTACTGAACTAACTGTGTGAGGAGATCAATTTAGGATACAACACGAAAGAGCTCTTACATAAATTTTGTGGGAGGATTTTCTCGGTTAGAATCAGTATGTCGTGTCATTGCCTACTGTAGGTAAGAAGGGTGGTAACATGCACTGGATCTTTAAAGTTAGTCATCGACATGCCCTTTAGTTCCGTAGAGATCGGTGATGGTTATTGAGGGAGACACTCCACGATCTCTCTTCCAACTACCAACTGATGTTCTGTTTTTTAAATGAGAAAAAGCGATCTGAATTACTTCTCTTCGTAACTTGTATTTCCATCCTGATAAGTAGGAACATCCTAGTGAGTGGACGGTTATAAATTTCTATCCATAAACGTTCGAACATTTTAAAGTTTGATCCGCATGATACAGATTACCTCCAAGCTACGATAGAAGTACTTAGTAAATTCTGGTTCTATTATCTTCAAATCATGAAAGCTATCTGGTGCTGAACAGAACATGTGAACAGAATCTGAGAATAGCTCACTCATGAACTTTCTTACCTCATAGATCTTTTTAATGATCCTACATTGCTAAAGTGTTTAAATCTCACAGCCTGGCTCTCACAGATTTATGTTAGATTTTGTCCGGAACAAAATTTTGTCTGTCTGCGGTCTCGACAAATGGTCCTCCTGAGGCCTGTAGCGGTAAATGAAGCCCCGAAATCAATAGCTGTGTAAGTCTTCGATGTTTGATGCTGATCACATTAGTTTTACCGGGCTCGTCTAGCTGAAGTCAGTCGGTCACTCATCCGAACTTGATCACGAGTGGGTACGCCGTGCTTCATTTCTCCTACAACCGCTAGTCGTCTCATACTGATCACTTATTGATATATCGATATTCTATCAAATATATCTTCGAACCTCTTCGCTCCTGACTTCTGACTTCACTGGGTTTGCATATCTCGATTATCAAGGGTTTTACTGGGTAAGGTGTTCTCAAGCTCAGAATACTTTTAGAATTTTCAGTCCCATTGATTTTACTTCGATTCGATCAAATCGTGTTGTCGAAGAGATGTACACGCAGGTCGCTCTCGTATGTAATTATTGGCTTTATTCATTTAAGATAATAATGGAGTATAGTAAGTCAAATAAGGGTATGAATTTGAGATACCAATACTTCATACACTAATCGACCCAAGCAGATAATCAGCGAAATGAAACGAAAAAGCAGGCCGAAGAAGAAAAACATAATAATTAACCTACACTACTGATTACAAGAGTCAATGTTGCTTGAAGTAGATAATGCACAGTTTGGCAGACACAGAGATTGGAGAATATAATAAGCGATAGACAAGCACAAAAAAGTATCCACAAGGCACATGAGCGTACAAATACAAGGACATAAAAATAAGACGTGTGAGCTGAAGGTCACAACTAATTGTGAAAAATAGTTTTTATGAAGGTAAAAATGGTTCAATATTCACATGCTGTTTAATTTATCAAAATGAATCATGTGTGTGTGTATTAGTACTACTACAGCGTACTGGGAATTTCACAAATTTACCATCACTGGGTACAGAGCTACTGGTGTATAACTAACTGCACCTTCCCTATGCTCTTCTTTTATTTGTGAGCCGGGAAATTTGTTAGGCCTACAATTCTTCTCACAGGAATTCATACACACAGTTTCACATTACTATATATGAGTCTTTCTAGACCATAAATTGGTCATTCCCCAAGAAACAAACCAATTATTAAACTGAGTGTTTGACAACGTTTTTACTAGCAACACCTTCTAATATAATTCGTACCCACCAAGAGAAATCAAAAGATAGAGTCGAGGAGATCGGAAGAGTGTATTTGGCGATAACCAATATATCGGAATTGTCTGATCCAATCTGGCTAGCGATTGCGGTAGATGTTGAGCACAGCGTTACCACACGTGATCTGGTGCGGATGCCTGACCTAGCGCCTTCAGCTAGGTGAGTCTGTAACAGCTTAGGTTGGTTGGTTAAGAGTTGACCTCAAATAACCAAGCATATGCCAAAACAGTATAGTTCAAGTGTTCATTCACTTCCTTATTTTGCATAGGCGTTATATTTCCTGTTATCTTATATTGAATGTTGAGAGGTTTTTTTGTCTGGACAAATAATCCCACGCTTCACTGTGACTGCGCTAAGATCGAAATAAAGACCTATTCACTACTTGTCTGGTTTCTTCTATCAATAGCACGAAAAATCCACCAAAACTAATCTGGTCAGTATCCAATGTCAAAAACTTACAGAGCTATTTATTTTGGGGATTTATATACCGCTACAGATTACTCCCCCTCTAGTGGGGTAGTGATAGGATTTCCTTCTAAATACGCTTCTTTTAAGCGATCGGTGCTGATGCTATCGTCTGTTTCGTTCTTATTGACTATATAGTACTTAGATTCACTTTGAAGAACTTTGAAAGGTCCTTCGTATGCTGATTCGAATGGTCTTCGATGTGAGTCTCGTCAGACGAAAACGTGTGTACTATATTGTAAGTCATGTTGAACGAAAACATCGGTTGATTGTGATCGAGTGGAAGCAGGTTTAACTGAACGCATTGCGTTTGTAAGCCTGTTCGTGTAGGATGTTAGATTCATGTTTATTGAAGATAAAGCATCCACAAATTCTCCTGGAAGTTGGAGTGTCGTTCCATAAACGAGTTGAGCCGCAGTGTATCCAATGTCAGTTTTCACTGCATTGCGAATACCTAGTAAACCGAGTGGAAGAGCGTCGGTCCACTGTGAAACGTTTGCAGCTGATAGTGAAGCTTTTAGTTGTCGGTGAGTATCGGGAGTGTTAGATGAGCCTAAGGGACATTCATTATGCCTGATAACCTTAGATTTTTGGCAGCTTACACAGGAGCGTGCCCACTCCCTCATGTCTTTATTCATACCAGGCCAGCAAAACCGTCCTGCTATGAGCTTGATAGTTGCACGAACACCTGGATGAGAAAGTTTGTGCAATGTGTTGAAGACATTGCGTCGATAATGTTTCGTCACGATGGGGCGATCCTTACCTGTAGATATGTCACAAAGTAAGGTTTCCTTTCCTGTTCCCATCTGTTTGATAAGTAGTTTAAGGGTTGTGGACGATAACTCGTGCTGAAGATCAGTGTCTTCTTTTTGCAGCTGGGCGAGTTTCAGAAGGTCGATTCCTTGGGAACTGTTCAAGGAAGTTGTGCGAGATAATGCATCTGCAACTACATTGTTTGCTCTAGAGATGTGTTGGATGTCTGAAGTAAACTGCGAAATGTAGTCCAGTTGTCGAGACTCACGGGGAGAGTACTTGTCTGAAGTACAGCTTAGAAAGAATGTGAGTGGTTTATGGTCAGTGAAAAGAATGAATTCACGACCTTCTATGTAGTGTTGAAAATGCCGTACAGCACAATACATAGCTAGGAGTTCCCTACCGAATGTGCTGTACCTCGAGTCGGTGTCTAGCAACCGTCTAGAGAAAAATGCCAAAAGTTGCCAGGAGTTGTTAACCCATTGTTGTAAGACTCCTCCGATTGCTGAGTCGTATGCGTCTACTGCGATGCTAATGGGTGCTTGAGTGTCCTGATGTGAAAGCATTGTTATTTTCGCGATAAGTTGCTTAATTGTGGAGAATGCTTTTCGTGCGGTGTCGTCCAAATTAATGGATTTCGCATTTCCACGAAGTTGGTCGGTAAGTGGTTTCATGAGTAAAGCTCATTTAGGTATGAATCGTCTATAGAAACTTACCAGGCCGTTAAACGTTCGTAGTTGCTTGATCATGATCGGTTCTGGGTAATCCAGAATGGCCGCCACTTTGGTCCTAAGGGGTCGAATGCTTTGAGCATCGATAGTGTGTCCTAGGAAGTCTAATGAATCGGTTCCGATTTGGCATTTCTGAACGTTTACAGTAATCCCATGTTTTTGTAGTCGTTCGAAAAAAAGATCCGGATGCTTGAGATGTGATTATCTGTCCGGACTTGCGTTTAGACAGTCGTCAACATACGCAAGTACGAGGTTGAGACCTCGTCTATGAATCTTTGGAATGTTTGAGCAGCGTTTCTTAGACCGAAAGGCATTCGCAAAAATTCATAGAGTCCGAAGGGAGTAATGATGGCGGTTTTCGGTATGTTGTCAGTGGCCATGGGAATTTGATTATACGCTTTAACCAAGTCGATTTTCGAAAAGACAGTTGTACCTTTCAAGGTAGCTGTCAAATCGTGAATGTGAGGCAACGGGTAACGATCAGGAATGGTTTTTGCATTCAATCGCCGATAGTCGTCGATTGGACGACAATCGTTGCTGTCATTTTTAGGGACCATGTGCAACGGAGATGCATATGGGCTATTTGATGGCCGTATGATTCCTAAGTCTATCATGTGATTGAACTCGTTCTTCGCTAACCTTAGATTTTCAGGGGCTAGTCGTCGTGCTTTAGAGAATATAGGTGGTCCTGTAGTCGTGATGTGATGTGTAACGTTGCTGGTTACACACGGTAATTTCGGTTGTGTTTGATGAATCCCAGGATACTTATCGAGTAGAGGTTGATAAAGTGGGTCTATGGTATGTTTAATTGTGACTGGGGATAATCTGCAACCAGAAAAAGAAGTTACGCAAACGGATAATTTAGCGTTTCCGTCTACTAGCCTCCGTTTGCGCGTATCGATGATCAGATTATGGTGTTGTAGAAGGTCCATACCAATAATTGGCGTAGATATATCTGCAACAACGAAGATTCAGTGAATGGGTTTGCGCAAGCCGACGTTCAGGTAGACGTACCTTTTGCCATACGTAGCGATAGGTTTTCCGTTTGCCGCCTGTAAGTTAAGAGTTGATTCGTGGAACCGGTCGTTGGAATTCGCTGGGAGAACGCTAACGTCTTCGTCAGTATCGACGAGGTAGTGAACTCTCGTTGTCACATCTGTGACGTATAACAGACGGCTATGCTCGCCGTTAACGCGTGCCCGCTTGGAAGTTTCCCGAGTTGTTTTTTTGAGCCAGTCTGTTTTGATTTAGGAAAATTGCAGGGTTTTCTGCAATTTCTGGAAGACTTTCCATACTGGTTATGATACCAGCACCAGTCGGGGTTATCCGTATCTCGTGGTCTAGAGGCAGATCGTTTACGTGAAATCCTTTACGTGGGCTGCGTGATCGCTTACGGTCGTTACGAAAATTAAGATAACGCGTAAGTGTATGATATAACTCCGTTATGTCATTCTGGGAGGTTTGAGGCTTTTCTTTGACTGAAAAAACCTCAGCAGTAGAAGATTTCGTAATTTCTAAGATACGATCGGCAGTTGCAGCCAGCTTGTCTAAGGCGTTGTTCTGAATCGAGACCAGAACCGCTTGCACCTGTTGGGGAAGTTTAGACAAGAAAAGTTGTTTGAATAGGCCTTCGTCGAAAGTTCTTAGTCCTATAACCTCTCTCATCCTTTGCAACATGTCCGTTGCAGAACTGTGTTGCAGGTCTATGTTATTAAAGAGTTGGTCTAACCTTTATCAATCGATTAGGTCTCCTCGTTTAAGAATCGAACCCTTTTAGGTTTCGTAAGGTTCCGAAACATCGCTAGTAAACATATTTGGTGTTACGTACCTGTTGAATTCCCGCGATAGTGCCTCGACTACTGCGAGGAATTGTGCACGTGTGTCGTTCACACCTTGCTCGTGGAAGTCGGCTACTGCGTAGCAGAACCAGGCTTCGATATTATCGGGCCAGAAGGGCATGAGTTGGAACGAGGGTGGGGACATGGTCTTAATCTTAAATACCTTAGAGTCTGTTCGGTCATAGGGGAATATTAAGTACGACAATACGATGGAAAAATATAGAGATATTCTGAAACACGGGGAAAAAATATCACAATGTATAAAGGATAAAAAATAGGGCAATAATACAAAAAAATCCCCAAAAGGAACAGACTAACATTTGCAATTAGGTGTACCAGATCACGTCGGTTTCACCAATGAAGATGACAAAGGTACTCTGTGTTTGACAACGTTTTTACTAGCAACACCTTCTAATATAATTCGTACCCACCAAGAGAAATCAAAAGATAGAGTCGAGGAGATCGGAAGAGTGTATTTGGCGATAACCAATATATCGGAATTGTCTGATCCAATCTGGCTAGCGATTGCGGTAGATGTTGAGCACAGCGTTACCACACGTGATCTGGTGCGGATGCCTGACCTAGCGCCTTCAGCTAGGTGAGTCTGTAACAGCTTAGGTTGGTTGGTTAAGAGTTGACCTCAAATAACCAAGCATATGCCAAAACAGTATAGTTCAAGTGTTCATTCACTTCCTTATTTTGCATAGGCGTTATATTTCCTGTTATCTTATATTGAATGTTGAGAGGTTTTTTTGTCTGGACAAATAATCCCACGCTTCACTGTGACTGCGCTAAGATCGAAATAAAGACCTATTCACTACTTGTCTGGTTTCTTCTATCAATAGCACGAAAAATCCACCAAAACTAATCTGGTCAGTATCCAATGTCAAAAACTTACAGAGCTATTTATTTTGGGGATTTATTTGCCGCTACAAACTAACGATGCCCATAGTGATGTTTGATTTGAGGTTGTAAATTGTTTTGACTGTCAACTTAGGTGACTTATTACATTAGTACATTTATCTTTGCTACTATAATAATGATCCTAATCCCAAAATTTTAGAAACGTCATGATGTGACTACCTAACTGTAACATCTTACGAGGAATTCACACCATTTTCCACATTGACTCGTTCTACCTGACAATCAGTAATATAACGTCTAAAGCAAATATCTGGGCTGGGAAAAGTTTAATATACTTGATACGAAAAGGAAGAGGTTATACAGAATAACCGTGCCTACATGACCGAGCCATACCATTTCGATTAAATGATTCGGCGTTCACCACTGTTGACCTTTTCCGTGAGTTACATGTTGAATGTAAGTGTTCACAGTAATTATATACTCAGCTTCAAAGATCGTGTTGTTATGAACCAGCACCTTTACAGTTCTATACCCTTTCAGTTCGACATTGTCTTTTATGTTGGATACTAAGGTAAGATTATTCGTTTGTTTTGCAGAGTCTCTCTGGATTATGAGTCAAAATGGTTCACGAATGGTGCATTTCTCTATCATTGTGGGAAAGCCAAGAGCATGAAAGAACCAGGTGAGAGTGAGTGACTTACAAAAGCAATTACTTGCACTATAACAAAACAAAGACTGTCTCATTATTATCATGTTGCGGTTAGATTAACATTAACAGTGTACAGAATGCTATAGTATTAGAAAGAATAATTTACATCTGGAGAAGATAATTTCTAATAAGTTCGCGAAAGTCTACTGTGAGGCAGCAAAATAAAGGGATATGACATCAAACAACAGCTGGTGTTACGCGAAAAATCAGATCTGTCAACTGAATACTGAATTACTATAATGTTTTTTATTCTCTATAGTTAGAAAACTAACCAGACTTTTACCTTTAGAAACTAAACTTTCATGAGCTATACTTTGGAGAATAACAGAAAAAACTAAATTTAAAGCAGTAGTATAACTGAAACACTTCCTGAATTTTATTCCAGGAGAAGCTGTAGTAATGTCTGCAGTTGGGAAAATAGTAATACATCATCTGTATAAATTTCCGCTGATAGGTATGAATGAACTAGGTAGTGAAGGCTGAAAAATCGTGAACTCACGCGGATATATCGTTTTGGAATATACAGGTTCAGGGTCGGATACATTTACCGTTCACTGCATATACCCGTTGGACAAAGTATGAACAAATACATTTTTATGGTACATCTGTTTTAAAATATCTACTTCTTTAAAAAGTCGTTGATAATTATGTGATACATACGTGGTGACTCGACAGTAACATATAGTCGTGATACGATTGGGAGCATGTTTTAAGATGTTTGGACGTTAGAAATAGTCATATGATAAAAGAAATATGTAAAAACAATGGTTAGTTCTACTAAGAGGTTCTTCCATTAAAGCACTAACAGTCTGTACAGAAGAGAATAGCCGAATCAGACTTGACTTCATTCTCCATACGATCTTAAAGTAACACGAGCGAAAAATTCAACCTACCAGCCCACAACCAGTTTGAAATGATTAATAGGATGCATAATTCTCGTGTAAATTGTTTCACATGTGGTCATCTTTTCGTAAAATGTTATTAACACATACTCTAAAATAAATATTTTGACACTCACTTTCATTTACGAAGCGAGCTATCTGAAGAATCAAATTTTCGTAAACAACTTTCACAAATTGCACATCTATTGCAAAAACGTCTTTCTTCCAGTAAGCCCAGAAGTGCTTACTATTCATTCTCTTGCTCTGCTATAAGAAATCGAGTTCTGACCATACTGTTACAAATAAGATATACTAAAGTTAAACCGAGGTTAATTAAATATTTGAACGTTATTGTTTTCCAATCCTCTCTATTGTTCTTGAAATATTCGGGGGTAGAGTAACTGTCAAAAAATCAAAAAAACAACTGTAATGGAAACGTTTTGTAATCAGCTGCTAGCAAGTACATTTGTAGAACATATACAACTTTGACGACCTGAAATTATAGCATTTTTGAGTGCAAAATATTAGAGTTGCCGTATTGAAATAATAGTTCTGAAGTCTAGGATTTGCGTTGTGTTTTAAAGCCAGTTTATTAAATATCATACTAGGCTTAACGAAAAATTTGTTACTAGTCCTGGTGAACTCAGTTGGAATAGCGGAAATTTTGATCGAAATGAGAAATCTATTCCAGTTGTGAGATCTAGGCAGTAAAATTATAGATCCTAGCAGTTCAAGTGGCAAGTCATTATTGTTAAATATTTATTCATAAGGTTTAAGATCAAATCACTTATAGTGACTCACATATATCACGAGAACACAACTGGTTTAATAAAAACAATTATTACTATAACCAACTGTACTAGTTCTTGTTTTAATGTGCTTTTGTTTGACTGTGCTAATGACAGCTATATTGTGCTTCCATTCTTATTCTTACACTTCGATTGTAACTTCGCGCGAATTCGGTTACGTTCTGTAACCAAGCTTGTATCCTCGCACGATCTCGGTATCCTTTCGATGCCACGAGATCGCCAGCGAATATACCTCGATTTGGTCCATTAATTGGCTTCTGATATTTGGCTTCTCGGGGATTTTATGGAGTCATTTGGCACGAGCTTCTTGGTAGCGGTTCATAGTCAATCTCGACTCGACGCCACGCTACATACTCATTCGATAGGTGTCTTAACTTGTCCATTACTCTTCATACAATATAAGATTAAACTTTATTCTCCTAGGACAACTACTACTAGCTTCCAGATACCTGTAGGCCCACTTTTATGCCACTGGGCACTAGCCAAGACATCCGACATTCGGGTCACTGAATATCTAACAGTTTACAGATTGCCATCAAGGTCAAAATATTTAACGATTATCATCTGCAATTAATTAGACTTTCATAGAATTATTCATAACTATTACTGCACAAACTCTTATTCCACGGTCAAATCTTACATCATAAGTGACTTATTTTATTTATTCATTCTGTTCATTTTGTAATACATATATTACTGTTCCTTCTTGTTTTCTCAAACACTTATTAAATCATTTACATATTTCACGCTTCTTTCCCTCGCTTTTTTCCTTTTCGTTCTTTAAAGTTTATTCAGTATTCTAAATTCAATAGAGCCTGTTTAAATATGGCGAATATTATGCAAACATTATTGAAACTTGTGTATAACTTCAAAATGGTTTCATCACAACACTTATATACCAATAAGCTGTTTGTAAATAATAATGATGATAATGATAATAGCAATAATAATTAACGCGCACCAACCATCTGCACGCCGTGGACTAACTCATGCGGCAGTGGTCACATTGGATCTTCTACCTACTCTTACCAATATATTTCTGCATTAACGTTGTTTGTATTGTATGGTCTTCAAAGTAGCTATAGTACCTGGATACGACGAAAGGGTGATCCACGCTAGGTATTAACCGTGAGGTGCGACTTCGACGTAAGATTGTTGATCATCTCATACCCGTCCAACTCTACTAGACCCCCAATCATCGACACAGAACACCTACGTTGGTAATCTACAGTAGCAATACTAAACAAAGGTCAGATAGCCTTGGAGACATCACCTTCCACTTCGACTTCTTGTTTTGAAATTTCCCAAGACAAATTATCCAGTTAAACCGGACGGAAACCAAGTGTCAAACTACCAATGTAATCAAAATACTCCTTCAAATCTGATAAAACTTTGAATTTAAAACAGTTCTAAAACGCTCAAACGATTTTTTACAAATCTGAATAAGTAAGCAACCCTTTGTTAAAGGACTTTGTGTTGTCTCCAAGTTTTCAGACTTCGGAGCGACTAAGAGACAAACATTCAATAGATTAACAATCCGAAACTAAGTAATGCCAAAACCAAAAAATTCCTCAATGAAATAGGAATGTTGTGAATATATTAAATTCTACTAAATTATTGTTCTTTGCAACAATTATAGAGATAAATTAGTGATAAACCTTCAGCATTTAAACCTCCTTGTGACTATGAGCAAATGGACAAACGCAAGGGCAAGAATGGAACCGAGAATCCAAAGTCAGAAAGAAAAACAAACCAAGTTTAAGGGTTGATTATGTCAAGATCTAGCTAAAAGAAGCAGATTTTACCATAATACATTGTAATAATTCGGCGAAGAAAATCATGTACTTAAGCTGTACAACAATGAGTCACGTATTCTAATGTACAAAGTTTGTGCTCGACCTCTTCTAGAATATTGCACGTTTATTCTTAGCAGTGCGCGCATAAAGGATAAATTAAGGCTGGAGTCAGTACAGAGACGATTCTTGGAGCTGATTGTACCTTAACTTATAATTCTAGATGTAATAAACTTGGGCTAGACCCTTTATAGAAGAGGAGACTCAAACTAACTCTTATCTTTTTCTTCAAACTACTTAATAAACTATCCTTTACATCCGATCACGTGATTCAATATACAGAATCTTCTCATTATGACATCCGTAATTCCTTTGCAATAGTGAAACAAACTTAGTCTAAATCATCTCTTTATATGAATCACTTTGCCTGCAAATTTTCTAGACTCTTCAATAACCTACCATAATCTATCCGTACGATGAAATCACTCTCATTATTTGTTCGCTACATACTGCTTCTCTGAAAATGCATTGAGTGTTCTAGCACCTGTAATTGTATCTCATTCCACAAGTGATATTATAGGAACTTTAAATGTTTAGCCATCTTTATTAGTGCATTCCCCAAAGTAAAACCACCTACTTGCTGTCACTTTATGTTAACACCGTCCCCAGCAATTTTAACTAATTTGAATAACATCAATAGTATATCACCGTGTCACATTAAACACGCATTTTAGCAGACCTGATTGATATATTTTGGTAATTACTGCTTTGTTGTTCCGTGCTCTCTGTGTTCGTTTTAATTTCTCTAGTTGTAGATAATTATTATAAATTCGACCTGGTACACAAAGTGACCTTAATTACTCCGTTCATATGTCGGCATGCTGTGCATTTAAGAAATATTAAAAATTCCCGGCTGATAGATCGCTGTAATACATGTACTACCTAAACAATTATTGAACTAGTATACTTAAAACTTTCTTCTGTCACATGTTTGTTCTGTACATCTAATGCTACTATTTATATCAAATTGATCATGCCTATAAACTGACGTGAATTCTGTAATTATTTTCAGAATATATAAATTATCATTAATAAAAGATTGCATCAGAAATTGATTTGAGACTCTTATTAATAAATGAGATTACGCAATAATCAAGGGGTAAGGATAAAAATAATTTATGGGTCAGATATCAAGAAAAACGACAAGCATAGAGGTCATAATAATAAAAACTGAATAATAACCAAGCAAACTTGTATAAGATAATAATAATAATAATAATAATAATAATAATAATAATAATAATAATAATAATAATAATAATAATAACTGATTAGAGTTTAAAATTGCAAAATAATAATTTTAAAAATTCACTAATAATAAAGTAAAAGTGAAGAAAGAAAAAAAAGCTCAAAACATACCAACAAAGGGAATCAGGGTCAAGGAAGGATGAGAGGTTGGACGAATCGTTTCTTCACTCAAAGTTCGGGCCTGAGTTCGTGGATTGCCAATGCCTCAACAGTGCATAAAATGTTGATTCAACATTCCTTCGATCCGATTCCTTTGACTCTGTAGATTATTTTAATAGAGGAATCCTTTGGAGCGATGTGTCTACAGTTGATTAAATGCTCCTATATAGAACTAGTAATTGTTTTACATTCTCCTTTTAAAAGCCACGCCGATAGTGTTCTGAGATGCATTTGGAAAGTGTGCGGGGTATGTAACATGCCCCACATGAGCAAGTACATTTCTAGATACACACTGATGTAGCCCTAATTGGAAGTTTACCCTTAACACACCCATGAATGTTAGGCCGGTCTGAGAAAACGTTTTGGAGCTTAGCTACGTAGAACGTTCTATCCAACGATTTTGAAACTCGTTTATTTAAGATTTCAGCAGCCGTGTCTCCTTTAAATTCCATATTCATAAAAAGTGTTTTCTTTTGTCCTGCCGAATCAATTTATGATGCAATCTTTTCTATCCTCCTATAGACATACATTTTCTATATAACTATATATACGAATGTACAGCTTGAGTAAATGATTTCGTCGAAAAGAAAATTTTCTTCGCTGAATTCTCTTTTTCTTATTCAGTGACACTATGGGTTATTTTACTTACCTTGTGATAAAATCAAGATTTTATGCTTCACCTGTAACATCATGTGTTTACTACTTTTACAAAAGACAATATACAACATTTTCTGAAATGAAAGCTGAGAAACGTTGGCTTAACAATTTAAATCTTTAGGTTCCGATATGAATATCAGACTCCAATCTCAATGACTTTCGAAAATCAATTGAGTCTATTAGTTAGGATGAGACATGCTTTGAAGGACTGAAATTAGAAATACTTTAATAACCGTACAGTACTTCTCCATAAAAACCGATGAGTTTTAGAAGTTTTCTGTTTGTTATCGTATTTTTGTCGTAACAGAAGAAACTTTTACCGTGTTTTCACAAAGTTTAACTAAATAAACAGTAATCATATCATTTTAAAAAAAAGGAAAACTGTTAGTTTTGGTTCTGAGTAGATATTAAGAAATTGAAATTCTAAATTAGTTTGTAGTGGTTTGGCATATCTCAATGTTGATATTTTAACTGAATTTCGATAACCCAAACCATTGCAAACGAAATTAAAATCCATACATGTTGCAAAAGTGAATGACTACTTGATTTCAGCAGCTCAGTGATTGAATAACGCTTTGGTTAGTCGAAACAAAAGATGGTGAGTCTGAATCACGGAGTGACCACTAACACTAGGATTCAAGTACATCCACTCATTGAGTTCTGAAAGAGATGAAACGTAATGCCTGAATTCTATTCCCGTTCGAATATAACCTAACGTGGAAGCCACTTCTTTGGTTATTTATTCTCTGAAGAAGTGGAATTAAACTGAATCACGAAACGTCAGAAAATCTAATTATTCTACTCATTAAGATATTATAAATATATTATTTTGTTTACAACAATCTACCCAACGCTCATTTTGTTCGAAATTATCAAGTCAAACCTAGGTAATGATGCCTACTACGCTTAAATTCCCTAAAACGCTTAAATCAATTGTTTAAAAAGAAGTGACTTACACTAAGTCACGAAACGTCAGAAAATCCAATTTTCTACTCATTGGGATATTACAAATATATTATTTTTATTTATGTTTTTAAATACGATATGGGCGAAACAACTAAAGTCATGTATATTGATCACGAATGAGTAAAGAGATGATTAACCAATATTTCATTCAGAATAAGCTTTTGATGTTCTTTCTAAATCATCATATTCTTGAAACCCATAACTATTGTTGTGATGCTCAACTTATAAACATAAACCTATGATCTGTAATTCTGGAAAACTAATCTTAGATAATGACCCTAAACTGTAAATCCTAAACCCTGACACACCTAATCTATTGTCTTAACTTCTAACTACTAAAGTGAATGCGAAAGCTAGTTAACATGTACAGCGAGACTACAAATGTATTGCCACAGTTCAATGATCCCTACTTAATAAAGGAACTCTTGACGCATATAGACATATTAACCATTTGTTTAATCTTCCCTAGATCATCAATTCTTCTGTACATTTTTTAAATTTTGTCTTTGGCTTAATCTGTTTAATCTTTCTTACCAATTTCTGAAGAAGACATTTAGATAACTAGTTACAATTCCTCACTGATCCCCGTAACATCCCTTTCCACCTGCATCTAAACTCCGAACTCATTAAGTTATAAACAAAAGTACACGAGAAAAAGCGTAAAATCAAAAAAGAATTAAGATGAAGTGATTTCTGTGGAATTTACTTTCAACAACAGCTTCTAAAAAAGTTCCTTACATTTTAATCAATATGTTAACTTTATAAGAAGAAAAAGAAGAAAACAAAACGAAAAATTAAAACTAATACACAAATAGGGAGAAATAAGTACATAAAACAGAGAACATACGGTTGCTCGCCTTTATACAATATTTTATTTTTAAGTAATTAGTCAATATTACTAACGTTCTTATTTACAAGGATAAGTGACTAAAATCACTGTATCCACATATACTTCTAAAATATACTCATATGGACCTAGTTTAAATCAATCATTATGTATCTATTTTTGGATATATAAGCATCAAATATATCATACTCAATATACTGTTTAAAAAGGACGAAAGGAAAATATACTGTGGCTAATACATACTAGCACATACTAAATCACTAAAAAGAGGTTATACACCTTTTAAACACAACATAATCACTAGAACACTCTGAAACAAAAAAAACAAAACCAAAGGATGAATAAAAGAAAGAATGGAAATCACATTTTCAACCTGAATAAAAGTTATACATTTCATTTTAGTGGATAATATTACAATGTACAAAAAATAATGGAATGATTAGTTATTAGAAGTAGATTTGGTGAGCTGTTTTCATAGATTACAGTGATAGTAGTAATATCAATAGTTAGCTACATCAAGTCTGGTATACATAATATTACTTGAAGTTGTATGTGAACGAAAAGATCAAAAAATGTGGAAATTTCATCAAAAAAGAGTTAAACTATCGATATTTTTTGCATTTTCTCTCTTATAAGTAACCCACCGTCGGCGGTTGTTGATAAATTTCTTCCAGTTCCGACGATCAAACCACTTGTATTATTATTACTACCTCCACAACTATGTACAGAATCCGATATTACTGTACCACCTCCATTTTTAACTAATGATCCTGAATGTGACGATGTCCGGTGTTGTGTCTTATTATTTAATCTAATCGTATGACAATAATCGTGTTGGTTATCGAGCGAAAAGTGTGAACTATGACAGTCATGAGATGCATTGATTAGTTGTGAGTGTGTACTGTGTTCAGTCATCTTTTTGTTGTAACTGTGGTGGTGGTACCGATGAGAGTGAGCATGTGGTGGTAACTGATGTGAATGTAATAAATGACGATGTTGATGATGGTGATAGTGTTGCTGGTGCTGATGTTTCTTTATTGGACCGATATCTGTAAAGACCATTTCTTTCTCGGCTGACAAATCGCATAACAACCCTGTACTCTGTGAATTATGACACTTATGTAACTGTTTTTTATTTGGACAGTGGGTGGTCAATCTGTGAGCTGACTGATTTAGTGATAGAGAAGGCTTTGAACCTGTTAATTCTGTTAGGGGATCCAATGGCATATGTTTTCGGCGTTTATATTCACGATAGTAAATGTAGCAAGCTATACCAAGAAGTAGAATTAGTGCTAGTAGAATACCCGTACCAATATGAACTAAGTTGTAACTCAGTCTCAATGAACCTATGAAAAAAGTACATAAAAATAAAACACTAAATGCTATAACAGTGATTATGTTTGAAAATTTCATGACACTGCTCACAAAGGACAAAAACGTGGTCTCCGTTTAGGCTAAGATTAATGCTCCCAAACTTTGAGGGAATCATATAGGTCACTAAACTATCGAACTTCAGCTCACCACTTGCGAATCTTGATGTAAATAACATTCAGTTATTAGTTTATTTAGATGCTTGGTTTTTAATATCTATAAGACATCGTAACGTGAAATTGATATTTGTGAAAAAATGTTTCTTATGAATAAGCTGGATTTGTTTTATGGACATGATAAATGATACAAACAAATTATATTTCGACTCCTCATATCCTTTTGTAAGATGATTTAGATGGTTTGACAAAGATAGAACTAGCGGCAATATATTTACTTCCTGAACAAATAGTAAATAATCGAGAAGGAATATTATGATTGAAGGCAAAGGAAAGCATGTAATCGCTGAAATATCATATCGAACAAGAGGCGAAATAATCCCCCTTTTGTTGTGCATATCAGTTGATACCATCTTTATAAATACGTAAGAAAGATTTCAGAACATCATTTATTTATTAGTACCCTATCATAGTACCGAATTGACAAGTACTAAGAGTTGCTCTCATAAAAATTAGGTTAGAAAGTAACAAATATAAAATCTTCATGAAAGGAAGGAATGAGTCTAGGCATTTGATTCACCTTCAGGGAAGAGTGGAATTAGTAGGCTCACTGTAGACTTAGTGAGGAAGTTTGGAGAGTGAAGTGATTCATTGGATAGTAATTTTAAAAATAATCGCTTTTTTCTCATTAAATGAAATACCTTAATCTCAAAACCTCTGGACTAAAACTAGAGTAAACTCATCAATCCTGCTCTTCTACACAACATATGCCAGTTGTAAAATTAGATCTTTTTCGAAAAGGAAATATAGATTGTTAAAGACATAAAATAAAACTGGGATTTACGAGGATGAGTGGTGAAATCTAGTTGATTTGTTTTTTATAGTATATGTTTCAGATGCTTCATGACAATACCTGGTGAAAAATACTTTTACGGAACTCCCAAATTATCCATGAGGATCTATGAATGTATGTTCACACATTTGAAATGAGTCTTATTCATTTCACTGTCAATCCAATCTTTCAATCTAAAATGCATTTTCATAGTCAAGTTTATGTTAGAAGTCAGGACATCTAAGTCTTACACATGTAAATAAAATGAATTAATCTTCTGGATCGGTGACTGTTTCGTTAAATAACGTTCTATAGAGTACTTACAGCTTGTTTCATCTGATTCATCCTTTAACCATTTTCCATCCTTTTGATACATTCCACAATTCAGTACTTCATTACATTCTAGATCTGTATATAAACAATGACCTGTGTTTTCACAAAGGAAACCTTTACATCCAGCTGAAACAATAAATACATAAAAACATTTTTTACATATATGGTTGTGAAAACGTAAAACTGATATCCTGGGATCTAATCTGAGAAAAATGCACTCTGTTTGGAAATGCTGGAATACACTTTTTGGTAAATTCCGCGGCATATATATTCGATTTTCTAAACTAACTAATAACATCTATTCAATTTACTATTATATCGTTTCTGGTTAGGCTAGTTTCCACTCTCAAAAACAAAATGTTCAATTTTCAAAGAAGAGATTAATTACCGATTATACTTGAATAGTTTTTGCTGTGCGTAAAATTGTATAGATTTGTGATCATTAAAAATAATAATAATTTCTGTAGAACACTGATTTTCACTTTCGTTCCCAGATAGATTAATTAGAAATACAAAATAGCTATTTTTGGCTTGATAGCTCTTCCTATAAATCAATCTAAATATATAGTATACTTACAGACAGCCAAAAGCACAGGGTATTTCAAAGGTTTGGTCGCTAATCTAGTTTACTTTAAGTTAATAGTGCTTAAATTTTCGCTTTAAGAATCATGATGATTATTGATAAAGTTGATAAGGCATTTTGTACTTAATGAAAATGATAAGTGGAAGAACTTTCCAATCTAACACTTCATATACTTGATTATGTTTTTTACTCTTTAATATAAATATATTTACGGATATATATATATATATATATATATATATATATATATATATATATATATATATATATATATATATATATATATATATTGACAGTCAAAACAAAAAAGAATATGTGGTGGTAAACTTGTTTGATCCATCAGATCAGGTGAAAACGTGAATTTTTAGAGGATATGCTGAGACTATTAGACAAAACTTAAAAGAAAACAATTGAAATAGGCCAAAACGAGTTTTTAACTGCGTGGTATTACGGCTAGGAAGTTACGAGAAACTTAAATAGATGATAGTAAAAGTACTTGTAACATAATTAGGCTATTCGGTAGACTGAATATGCTAAGAAGGAGCACAATAATGGTGACTAACCTAGACGAAATTAGTAATAATTGTGATGTGCTGGAAATATTGTCATACTAAATTTAATTCAAACTCTATTTTTGTAAGCGTGTATAGATTTGATTAGCTTAGTTTTAATTTAATCTACTTAGATTAAAAAAACAGTTTGTGAACTCAGTATTAGAATTCGTTGTCGGTTTTAAATTCACAGTCCTTATGTTAACAATTCTAGAAAATATTTTTAACATACTTTCAGGATCTATTGGTAGTAGATCAGTCCAAATTAACTCGAATCCTTTTGAACCAGATGCATCCGTTGCTGTGTGCATTCTGTTTAGAAGTTTTAAAAAGAAAGTATTTTCTATAAAACCACTTGATCAGCACTAAGTAATCTTTTTCAAACAGTATGGATAGTTTTAATTCACCAATTGATATATTTAAGACAGTTGAAAGACATGAACTTTTAAAATAAGATATCAACTAACAACACCGTTTCGTAATAAGTTGGGACAATGTAAAAGTAAATAGCGGCGATTACATCTGTCTCTGGACTAGAGAACATCATGCCCCGTGAATAGGCTTTGCCATAGATCAATCAATTTAAAATTCAGTGGTTACTACTTTTCATAAACACAAGAAATAATATTTTTCTATTTCATAAAACCCTCTTTACTAAAACAATAAGCTGCAGTTTGGGGTAGATGTATGAATATGAAAATCTTGTTGAGATCACATGTAGACGGTTTGGAAAATTCGCCAGCCGTAAGAAAATCTGTGACGAACTCTGAAGTTGTAAATATAACATTAAGCGACCATCCGAATTAGATATATCGTTTTATGCCACGTGGTCAAACATATTAAGCTGGTGTGGATTTACAGGCTGTTTCTGCTTAGTCGCCTCAGTTACTAGTTTGACCATGTAAGCTCTACACCCATGTTCTTTATTGGAAATATTGGATTTGATAAGACAAACTACTAACAAAACCATTTAGTAACAAAAGTTATTTTGCTACTCATTTTATTTTATGCAAAATAATAGTCACGTTCACATTTATTTCAGCGAAATGACAACAATTTATGTAGATATCATATCCTTAAAATCATAACATTTAACATGGAGTGTTAAAGATGATTTGCAAATTAATTTTAAATATCTCAGTCATGATCTAAGAATAACTAGATGTTTTTCCGATGAAAAAGGATTACTGAAAATTATGAGAAAAGAGAAGTAGTTTATATATATATTCAGTGCTTTGGTCTGTGCAGATAATTTTATTCTGGGCATCCAATGTCATACAGGTGGAACAGGGAGCCCTAACCAACTATTTTAACATGATCAGAGGCTTCTGGGTTCACTTATGGGTGAGTTTGAATATATTTACCAGTTAAAAGCTTCTAACTATATATATATATATTAAAAGTAATTGAATCTAAAGTATTCTAAATGGGATAATCAGTATATTATGCATGGACGAATATCTTCTTGCTATCGTGTGGATATGCGCCCGCGTGGCCTAATGGCGCCTAAAGACGTCTGCCTCCTTAGTAGAAGATTGCGAGTTCGAGTCCCGTCGTGGGTGGGGTGTGAATCATACTGAATATAATCTGATGGATTTGGTGTTTTTATTTGTTTGAAAGTAATTTTAATTCAAATATACAGTCACTTGAAAAGAAACTGACTTCACCATGGAATTAGCTTCAGATGAAAGATATTTGTTAATAGGATTATTTTCATGACTAAAAGAAATCATGGATAACTCTCTCATTCAGAATGATTATTCCAGATGGTGGAGAAGATCGGTAGCTCAGGTGGTAATTTTGATGAAGAACAAAACTCCATCAAAAATGACTATTCCAACATAGTATTCCGTTACCACATCGGGTAACTTAAAAGTGATAAAAACTACAAATCATCAACATTTGTTAAGGGATTTTTAAAGATTTTTATCTTTTCACAACCACGTTCATTAATTTTGAACAAATCTACTATTCTTTCTGGAAATAACCCGATATCACTTAAAATGTAATCAGTTACATCATGAACCCCTCAAAAAACTAAAATTATTTGTGGCTTATACTATGCATGATCTAATAGGATATCTATGTGTATTAGCATTTTTAGGACTAGATTTCCAGTGACTCATTAATCATCAATACGAAATTGAAAACGATATTCAAAATAATTTTTCATCAATATTCGTATATATTTTATTTATTCAGAAATGATAGAATGTGCTGTGAATGTGCTAAGAAATAGAAATAGGCTGATTTGGATAAACCAGACTATTATAAATAGCTTTCAAAATGATCGGTGGTAAAGTTACTTGATCAGTTCCTCAAAAATATGATAACGTGACAAAGCTCTTCAAGTGAGTTCAACTCAAAGAAACCTAGAAACGACTAGACAGTATAAGATAGTTTGCATAAACACTTTAGTGAAACAGGTAAACAATTCTGAGAACAACTTCAGATTAATGAAGCTGAAATCTAACGGTTATTTAATTTGACAGAACATTTCTATATACACTCTCTCTGAATATTGATCAGAATAACCGTTAAATATCATGACTCAGTGAACTTCATCACAAATCGTATTTCTATTACGGTAGATGGCAATTAAACAATCCATCTTATCTGCACAGTTAACCCATGTTGACTGATAAATTAAAATCTCAAGAAAAGCAATCGGTCGAATAAATTGCTCAAATCAAAATTTTTTATAAAATGTCAATTGACATTTTGCTGATTAACAGTGAAATTTACCACTTTGGAGGGTTAAAACGTATAGAAAGCGTCCAATTGTTGTAATAGGATAGCAACACCAGTTTCTCGCTCTCTCATGTAGAATTGAAATATGAAACTTGAAGAGTTAAATGATATTCAAACCTAGAATAATCTTTGATTCGGCTCACCCAGTCAACAGGACATTAGTAATTCTAAGAGATTAGAGATCGTCCATAATACAGTTACACATTCCTCCCCATTATTTTGTAAGAAAATAATCAATCAATCAAGGATACTTCGCGTAGCTTGATTAATACCAGAATACATTGAAAGTAGGTTCTAACAACTCACCTAACTTCGGATCTTAGTACAAGTTATTAAACAAGATTCTAGGACCCCTCATAAATATGCTATACAAACTATGATAGAGAGTCTGGAGCAGATTGGGGTTTAAAATCTATTTTATAATCAAGTATTTTATTAAACCTACTTTACTCGTGCTACAGAATTCGGTATAATGATAGGCAGGAGTTCATTAGGATTTCCACAAAGTTCATATGAACTTCTTGGGTTACGATCTTCATATATCCGAAGAACTGCTCTTGAACAATCTATTACGGCAGAAGAAAACATGATAAAAAAGGTAAAACATAAATGTTTAGTGTACAAGATAATATCTGCATACATAGTGTTCAAGCTTCGGTCATAGAATAATTCATTTTAAGTTTGAGTAAATACAAGCGACAGATGATTTCGTAATTCCAATGAATGTTTTATTTCTATTTCCAAAATCTTATTCATTCCGGTAAATAATCTAATGCTTTATCTAATACACCGCGTCTGATATATACAATTAGTATATCACTGGAATACAAAAATAACAGAGGATATCTGCTTGTCTGAAAACTAATCAAAGCTTCAACAGAATAAAATGTATATAAAACAAACATGAACAACATACAAAAGTAAATACATAGGAAGATCCAATCCACTATCCGAATTTCATTTTCACTTAGAAACTTACTCATTTTTGAACCTTCTAAATCCAATGAATTGAAATATAATTGAATGCGACTTTTCTCTGTAGTCCCTTGAATATACCACTCATAATTGAAATCCTTGACATATAAATTGGGAAAATTTGGTGAAGTAATTAGACCACTGCTAGTAACTTTGACTGAATGTTTGTCGTCAGTACCATCACCATTTTTGTTCCCTAAAAATATTTTCACAAATTAAAACTACGTTATCTAACTATACGGTCGAGTTGTATATATACATTCAATGCTAATTTATTGCTACCATTTGTTAAAAAAATATTTAGACATGAACTGTATCAGAAATCCAATGAATCACATAGTAATTTAGTTAAACGTATTTAGGTGTGGTGATTTTTTATTATCTATAATGAGATTGTTTTTATTTAGAGCGGAAGGATTATGACCTCCTATCATGAGATCACATACAGTCTCTAGAAATTTCCATCATCCAGGTTGAAAGTAATAGTTAAACTATGTCATATGTCCTTAAATGTTGAAGTATAGAGTATTTTTAAATGATCGAGAGGGTTTTTTTTAGCTCTAATCATCGACGAACGTTGATAAATTTAGCGTATATCAGTAGTTGTATGATGACTGAAGAAAAATGTTCGAAAGGATCAAAACATAGACAAAATGTCATATTACGATATAAATCGGCTGCGGTACCGCCGTGACATTACTCTATAAAAAAGTTCTGGTTCATTGAAGCTTAAATCTATAAGTGGATAAATCATAATGATTATATAGTGAAAACTTAAGTTGCAAAACTATTTATCTGACTGAAGGACCAGGTGAGAGGATCAAGATGTGTTAGTTTATAGTGAAGCATAAGGTTGGTTTTGAATTTACAGGTGTACCACACCTCGCAAGATGAAATCATTTAAATTGCATTGCCTAGTTTGTTGAAAAGTTTTAAAGGGAGTCTCGAAATCGCGTTCGTTTTCCATCACTCCTTAATTTATCCAATTATGTCCTTGAGCAGTTTAAAATAAGTTCAAGGTTTCATTAGTTAATACTTAAAACCTTTATTAGTAATTTGTAAAGCAAATGAATAATATTAACGTAATATATGGTAACATACCCGGTTTATCAACAACTTTTGATTTTATTGGATCAATACGTATTTTCGGGAGAAATTCATAACTTAATGTGAAGCCCTTTGAAGTTGTATTTTTTCCACTATGAAATCTCATTAAAATGGCTGTGGCAGTTGGATCTGAGACTATTGGACCCGGTATATATTTCCCACAGTATATACTTATAGGTTCAAGTATATGTTGATTCGTACCTAAATAAATTTGTAATTCTTTCTCTAAATTATGCCAACGTTGTATCCAGACATCATATGATACTTCAAGTAACAGTGGATAGTTGATACGTGAAGTCAATGCACTCATTACTTCTTCTTTTAAAGGAATGTATAACTGGATGATTTCAAGGAAATCCTAAAATAATTCAAAGCATAAAATGTGACTAGCAAGTGAATATGCCAGTGTAGAGTGTAAATAACGATTATATACTTAAGTAAGCAGTCTATGAAAAATAGTTTCCACCACGAAAAGTTTCACCTACATTTATGGTTAACATTGGTATTTGATTTGCATAACTATTCCCATTATTCGTTTTCTGTACTCGAATGATGACATTCGGGTGTCAGATGGTAGGTGGTAGTTATGTGAAACATTCCAAGTGAAAGCCGAAAACACGACAGTATAAGTCTTACAGTAGATGCGCCAAATGGAACTCGTTTGACTTTTATTTGTAGTGTTAAAGTAATAAGGTATCCAAATTGACGAACTTGTAAGAATCCATCAACTTTAATTGGTAAAACTCAAGATAAGTGAGAAAAGGATCAAGGTCGACTAGACTAAGATCAATATAGGAAGCTAACGACGGTTGATTCGAGTACTGTGGAAAATTGTGGGAGATCTTAGTAGTGTTCCCGATATATTTGAATTCATAAAAGCTAAACAACGATTGTTACAGTTTTTTCAATAGAACACGGAGATACTTCAGGTTTCAATCGATAATTTTATTGAGCCATCTGTTCAATGTAACTCTATTTCTTGAAGTTACGATGTAAACTAAAATCTTTAATGGAATGTCTCTAGCAGTGGCATTCAGGACGCGCGCTTCGTTCTATTTGGGACTTATGAGCTCGAAGTGCCTATATCCCAGAGTTCAGGAATTGAACCCAGTACCGTTTTCTACAAAGACTATCACGTTATGTCGAGGCAATTCACACAGGATGCCCTCATACCAACCAAAACTGATCAAATTTTAGTCAAAAATGTCAACAGCAGAATGATCCAAACTATTTCAAATTCAATTAAAATTTTTAAGTAGAGTTCACAGTTTTTGTAAATTGTTCAACATTCAACCTAAATTGTAACAAATTATAGTCAATGTGTTAGTATTTTAGAGAACAAAGTTTTTATGTTCACAGAAAATAACTTTCACGGTGGTAAATTTCAGCTGATCATCACAAGTTTTAAATGTTCATTTTATAATCTTTGTCCAAGTGTACTCTAATAAAAGTTGTTGTTTTAATCAGCCTTAAAACTTGAACTTAAAACATTGAATTATATACCTTTATTAGTTTTGAATCAAATTAACTCATTAGTTCTGAAAATACATTGCATATAAGATTAATCTTCATTATCACTAAAATATAATTAAGTTTACGCAATCAGTAATTAAATCTAAATACTTTTTTTATCATCATTTTCTGGTAAAAAATACTACCCTAATTATTAAAACTTCAGCCAAAAATAAAATTGTTTTTGTATAGCTAACATCTTTATAAAACACTATTTTAAGTATATTTTAAAAGAATATAGAAGACTAATCTGTTTGACAGACATTTTGACAGATAATGTTGAAATGTTAATGAATGTTAGGAAAGTAAATAATAGTTGTGTTTATGAAATAGGAATATTCGTCGAGTATGTTAGGTTTTTTGTTACCATATAAACTAATATATTCACTGGTGTTTGTGTGTAGGTTTTAAGATTCATTCAGTTGATTAAAATACTAATCGTAAATGAAAAAATAAAAAACACACAACAACAATAGATTCTTTTTTAAATCCATATAGATTAAACTGAACAGAATAAAATTAACATTCATATAGTCCACTTTATTTTTAAGTTTAGCGAAACTATTTCAATGGTAATTCTAGGCTTAAAGCGGATTATTTATAAAGAAGGGACGAATTGAGCGAAGAAATTTCTTTTCAATTAGTTTTTCATCATGGCTCTACACTAATATATATATATGTTTTACAATAGTAATATAAGACTCATCGAGTAGATACGTTACGTAATAATTACATAATGACATTTAAATTAACATTGATTAATTGGAAGAAAGAGGATTATTAATATTCAAAGTGATCAAGAAGTTTTTAAGTTGCGTAATGTAAGAAACAAAGAAGGAACAGAATTTTAACGGATGGTCAACAGGATGGTAGTTACGTAAGAATCAAGAGATGAATGTTGAGAATTTATTAAGTTCAAAAGAAATAAAATTACAAAAGTTAAAAAAAAATGGAAGAAGTATGAAAAAATAGTTCTTTTGAAGGAAATTTTAAACTGATGGCCAGGGCAGGGAAAGTGGTTGTACGAATCTCTTTTGAATGCAAAGGTCAGGTTTGTGAACATGGATTGCGATGGCTTCCGCAATGTGCAAGAGGCGCACTCTTAAACCATGTGGCAAATTAGATGGGATATTGTAGATAACCTTAAAAGCTTTATTCAATTCGACTTGATGACCTGCGTCAACCAAGTGAGAGAGAATAAAACTTTTAATCACTTTTACCTGTCCTTTGTTTAACCACGACGGATGATGTTCAGTAATGCGATGACGGACTTGCCGAATTGTACGCCCAATATAACTGGCTCCACAGGAGCAGTTGAAACGATAGATACACATAGATTTGGCGAATTCAGGCAGTCTGTCTTTGTTGGCTGTTCTTATCTTGGGATAGTTGTAGAAGATTGCATTTAATCTGGCAGCATTAAATGTTTTTTGTACGGCTCTTCTTAGTTTCTGAGTCAAGATTTCTTCGATGGTGTCATTTATGAATTGTAGTTTTATGAATAGTACCTTCTTATGGACGGTGGGTATCTTTGTCCTTGTTTTCTTCTCCATCATATGTTTGTCGATGAATTTCATGGGACACCCATTCATGCTAAGTAGGTTCCGAATATTATTCAATTCTTCTTCGATGGTGTCTTCGGAGCAAATCATTCTAGCCCGATGTGTCAAGATTTTTATCAAGTTCCTTTTGTATCTGATCGGAACTGCATTATAGAAATGAGTGTATTATCCTGCTGCAGATTTTCTGTGTACCCCTCTTTTTAAAGTTCCGTCTGCTCTTCTTTTTAGTTGGACATCTAGAAATGATATGCTGTCGTTCTGTTCATCTTCTGATGTAAAATTAATTGATGGATGAACGTTATTAAATGTATCAAGTAGATTGTCCTTATCATTTTCTTTTTCTCGTACTATGAAGGTGTCGTCTATATAGCGATAATAAGTTGGTAAATGGCTAATTATGCTTTTAAGTGGTCCGTTTTCTAGTTTTGCAAGGAAAATATCAGCCAGTAGAGGGCCCAATGGTAAACCCATGGCAACTCCATCTATCTGTCTATAGTATTCGTTGTCAAATCTGAATTGTGCATTCATTGTGCATCTCAGAATTAACTGTTTTATCGCAGATGCTGGAATCGGGGTTTCTATGCGTCTCTCTGTTAGTTCATTGCAAATAAAATCAACTGTTTTTTGTAGTGGAATGTTAGTGAATAAAGATGATACATCAAGTGATAACATGAAATTATTCTTGACTTATAGATTTTTTATGTTCTCAACAAACTCAAAAGAATCCTTGACACTATGCTTGAAAATTTCTTTGTGTAATGGTTTAAGAATTTGTACCAACCATTTTGCTATAGTATGATACGCTGAGTTATTCATATCTAAAACTGGTCGAAGGGGTAAGCCACTTTTGTGTATTTTTGGTAGGCCATATAGTCTTGGTGTCATCGTTCCTGTAGGTTTCAACATTTCGAACATCTTTTCTGAAATAAAACCTTGTTGTTTAATTTCTTTTAGTGAATCTGTTTTACAGTAATAAATGAAAATAAAGCTTGGACGCATAGATGATGATGGATAGTTTAAAGTAATCAATAAAAGGTCACTTAACGTAAGTTTTCTGAAAGATGAGAATTATCAACAAAGTACAACAAATTAAGCCATAATTGAAATTAAAATCTTCTGATGGTTGTATCAGGTATTGAGTAAAAAAAGGATCTACGGTGAAATTATTTGGAGTTCCAGACATTATATCACTTGTACAATATAAAGTGATCGTCTAATACCAGTGAATATGACATTGATTCAGTTACCTTGAGATAGCATGGTCATTAGGGGTATAAATAAGAATGTAGTATTTTGAACAACTCCATCTGTAGCTCTTTTAGGGTTATTGCCGGTCCCAAGCACGGGTAAATGAAGAGAGTTGAGCATGGGGCCAGCATCCCCATCCCGTAGAAAACAACCTTGCTAAATAAAAACGCTAACCAGAATAAACAATTTAAACTGTACCCTGTGAGTTGAATAGTCTTGTCTACGAAGAAAAATTATAACACCTCATGGTGATAGGCCAGATTCTTCTCAAGTCATGGGGATGATGCGCCTTCTAACAATCAGAACAACAATTATTATAGGTACATGGAATGTTCGGACAATTTGGGAAAACTGGAGGATCAACCAAATAACTACGAAAATGAGGAGACCCATTTTGGTGGTGCTCAGAATCAGTGAAACTCATTGGACCCAAGATGGACAGAAAAGGATAGATTCCGGAGAGATACTGCTGTACTCTGGTCACGAGGAAGAAAATGCTCCACACACTCAGGGAGTTGCTCTGATGCTACATAAAGAACCATGTAAAGCACATGTAGGATGGGAATCTTATGGACCCATGATCACCAAAGCATCCTTCAAATAAGGAAGGAGGGAATCACAATGAATTTGATCCCATTTATACAACCACCAATGATAGCAACGATGACGATAAAGACCAGTTCTATCAGAGGCTGCAATCAATCATAGCAAAATGCCTAAGTAAAGGATCTCACTATTCTGATGGGAGACATAAACGTCAAAGTTGGAATGAACAATATCGGATATGAAGATGTAATCGAACGACATGGAGTGACTGGGAGAAAGGAACGAGAATGGTGAGAGATTTGCAAATCTATGTGCATTCAACAAAATGGTAATATGTTGCACAATATTCCCACACAAACGCATACGCAAAGCTTCGTGTGTCTTACTGAACCACACCACACTACAGAGAATCAGAACGATCACATATGGATCAATTAGAAATTCAGAAGGTCTATGGAAGACGTGAGAACCATGAGAAGATCTGACGTAGCCTCAGATCACTACCGACTGCTGGTTTCCAAGATGAAACTGAAGCTAATGAAGCACTGGACAACTGGAGAGACAGCATTTAAAAGATTTAATACAGCATTCTGTCGAGATGCTGACAAACTCAACGAATTCAAGGTAGCTCTAAACAACAACAGGTTCCATGTCTTACAAGATCTACTACAAGAAGATGAAACTACTATGGAGAGCAACTTGAGATGGGTTAAAGCAACACTAACTCCAACGTGTAAGGAGGTGCTAGGCCACAATAAGCATCATCATAAGAAATGGATCTTCATGGGAACCCTGGACAATATTGAAGAAAGGAAGAACACGAAGACAGCAATTAACAACAGTCAAACAAGAACAGAGAATATCAAGGTACAATATGAATATACAGAAACAAACAAGCAAGCGATGAGGATCATTAGAGCTGACAAGTAGAAATACGTGGAAGACGTAGCATGAACATCGGAAAAAGCTGAAAGCAAAGGAAATATCAGACCAACATATGACACAACGAAGAAACTGGTAAGAAAATACAGTAAACCAGATAGACCAGTCAATGACAAAGAAGGCAAACCAGTCAATGAGATTCAAGAATAGAGGGACAGATGAGTAGAACACTTTGAGGAACTCTTAAGTATGCTAGCGCCACTGAATTCACAAAACATCAAAGCAGCACACAGTCATTCCAATAGATCTCACTCTACCAACGATCGAAGAAATCAGGATGACCATCAGACAAATCAAGAAAGGAAAGGCATCAGAACCGGAAAACATACCAGCTGAAGCAATGAAATCGGACATAGAAATAACTGCAACTATGGTCCGCGTTCTGTTCAGGAAGATTTGGGAGGCGGAACATGTATTGATAGACTGGAAAGAAGGACATCTCATCAAAATACTAAAGAAAGGAGATGTGAGCAAATGTGAGGACTACGGAGGCATCACGCTACTGTCATTACAAGGAAAGGTTTTCAACAGAGTGTTGCTGAACCGGATGAAAGGTTCAGTAGATGCTCAACTTCGAGACCAACAGGCTGGTTTTCGTTGGGATCGATCGTGCACAGACCAAATCGCGACACTAAGGATCACCGTTGAGCAATCAGTTGAATGAAGCTCCCTACTACACATCAACTTCCTTGATTCTAAGAAGGGTCGCATTTCTACGGTTGAAGAACATATGGAATTCAAAACAACTGTCAACCAACATCAAAGTCTGAATTTCCATTACGAACATCAAGACAGTTCTATTGAACGGAGCTGAAACTTGGAGAACTACCACAACCATTATCAAAGATTTATAAACAGTTGTCCACGTAAGATACTTAATGTCCGTTGACCGAATACTATCAGCAACAGTGTACTATGGGAGGGGATAAACCAGCTTCTCTCTGAGGAGCAAATCAGGAAAATACGTTGGAAGTGGACGGGACATATATTATGGAAAATACTGGTGGACGGTCTATTCTCCTTCACGTGGAGTTACAGGCGTAAGGAAGTAATTTTGAATACTTTTATAAAGCTGTTGGTGTCTATTTATCTTATCAGAAGAAATAAATATAAGTAAATCATTAATACGGTCGAAACATATTTTTGAAGTTCATTTAAAAATAAGTAATTATAGTTGGAGTTTCCCTGAGATATGACCAACAACTGGTTTCATTTATTTGCCAAAAGGATATATATATATATATATATATATATATATATATATATATATATATATATATATATATATATATATATATATATATATAATGTATTTTGATGATTGATGCAATCGATAGATATCAGTCTTTTAAAGACTACTGTCGATAAAAAATTTCCATATCTGATGGTAATGCATTTGCATTACCTAGAGTAATAACATTTATATATTACACCTCTGACTACTCAATAATTTGACTGTGATAAATTCGTAACATTGTTAGTAGTTGAGCTTTGAGATCCTATAGTGAAAATCAACTCATTAAGTCTATATTTGATCAAAATTGTTTACCAGAATCAAATATTACATTTGAGTGGTGGAATTTCATCAAATACTGATTTTTTGTGCAGCTAGTAATCCAGGAACATTACATGGTAACTGCATTAGGTTTATTCCAGAGTCTAATTTGATTTATTTATTTAAACTAGGGCTTGAAGTAAGCTGTTCAAACGAATGCTTTGTAAATATCACTGCAATATCTATACAAAAGGACAGTTACTCTATTTTTCCCTACTAAATCTTGGTTATCACTTTTATGATTATAATTTAAAGTTCTATTATTTGAAGATCATATCTACAACACAACCATATTATTTAGATGGGTAATAATAAAACATCGAAATATCATGAAACGAGATATTCATCAGTCCATTGATGCTTCTGTACGATTTGCTTTAGTTCCATCGGGACTACGAAATGTAGTTTTAACTATGATGAGAGTGATAGGATATTTTAAAGTGCTAGACGAAGGTTTTACATCATTAGGTACTTTGGAGTAGTGACAGTAGTCATATTCATGTAAGACGAAATTGTGGGTCACCAGGTCACATTAAGAGCACTTTGTTATTCAGTGTGGTAGACAGTTTAGTAATACCACCAAAAAGCTGACTATTGTTCTTTGAACTTAAATATTTTTTCTGTGTACATAAATATATGGGGAAAACTATGCCGGACACAATCGATTATTGACAATTAACTTAAAAGAACAAGCAAAACACAATTATGACAATTCCGTCATAAGCGTAAATAGTTCTGAAACAGACATATCTGATCAACATGACATAGGTGTAGTATCGTGGTTATGTTTTTGAATAGACCGTATAAGAGCTAATCATTACCCAGCATTTTGAATCTTGATCAGTTCTGATTTATGTGAGACTAAATTTCTTCCGAATACCAAAGGCGCTATACAGAAATGACAGTATATTTAAGCAAATCACTTCACTATACTTCATATTACAAAGTAAGCAATATTACCACCATTTCTCAATCTACTAATAGACACAAAGCAATTTTATACGGATTAATGACAACGCGAAGCTGTTAAATGGTGAATGATGTAAGCGTCTATTTCCTAGACAGAATGAAAGTTTTCATGTATTTTGATCGTAGTTCTAATGGTTTTACAAAAACCTAATAACGATCTATCACTTTTCCGTAAACCATCTATCTTAACATTGGATTTTTTTAACGCAAAATTTCGTATTCTACTTCAAACAAGGCAAGTTAGTTAACTGGAGATTCCTCACCTGATAACAAATTTGAAATTTTTCCAGTTCTGATTGGCTTTCAATTGATACTTTCGACTGGGTTCGATATGTAGTTGCAAATGTTTCAAAGACTAGGCGTATGGATTGTTCTACAGCAAATTCATTTTGTGGTGTAATTATATACAAACAATCTGAATTAGGTGGGTAATTATTTGGGTAGAGAGGTGAGTTGGTCCATCCTTTGAAATTTACTGTATTTGTTTTTGAGGTAGATGAGGATAACGGTTCGGAAGAGGATGATGACAATGAAAAAACAGAGGTTGTCGACTGTGATGGATTTACATACATAAACTGACAACTTTCAGGATTAATCATTATACCGGGAATACCAAAGTCTACAAATGAATAAGAACAGTTGATAAACCGTTTTATAGCCATAGAAGGAAAGAACCAAGTGTGTTTCACACAGAAAATGTTCAACTAGTCGAGTCCTCTAGCTAAAGATTTTAAACTATTTACTGTCACAAAATTAGTTAGCGTCAACACTTCAAAATTATGTAATTGATATCTAATATTAGCTACATAGTTTCATGACCTAGTTAGTATATAACCAGTTAAATTTAAAGACGTCCTTTGACTTTAGATTAATAATAAAGCAATTATCGTTTTCAGTCTTAGTGACTAAAATGTCTAATGTCATTAGAATTTCAGTGACCTAAGCTACAAATATTTACAGTCATATAAATGAAATCCTCTTTAAATAGTTAAAATTATTTAATGATAACGAGCTAAGTAGACTCGGTCGTATTAGATAATAGTTGGTAGTACGATAAGTTCATTTGAGAAAATCGTCAGTGAAATGTCTTAACATTTCACCAAATATAGTGTCATCACTATGACCTGAGTTATGTATGACTCCAGTCGTCCCAGTGTATAATATAGTGAAATCAATCGCAAGGTACATTTGCATAGTGTTTCTCAAACGTTTCTCTCTACTCAAGTTATAGATAAGTTTCCACTACTATACTCAAATTTGATCAAATCAATCTAATCAAATTCTTTCTTATTAGAAGTTTTTCCATAATTTGTTTTCTCACAACCGAAGCTTTTCGCTACCTCTTATAGAGTGTACGGAGCTACCAAAAAGCATCACTAAGTTTAGCATTTCTGTTAGTCTATGTCAGATGCAACATTTTTTCTCAATACTTTTGGCCATAATTATTGGATTTCATGAAAAGGTTATACCAAACCAGTAGCGTATAGTAATCATAATAATCCAAATCGAATCCCGTTTACAAGCAAATCACACCCCTACCATAGTCTTATCTATAATCTTACTAATAATTTCCAAAAACTACCGTTTTAAAGAAACCAAATTTTCAAAAATGTGATGAAATTGAACTTTCGTTTGTCAATGTTTTCAAAGTACTACCAGTTTCCATTCTATCTACCTATCAACAGTTGTGTTAAGGTGAGGCACGCAACTATATGTTTTTCATTTGACCAAATTCTCACTAAAATAGATTCAGTAAAATTGAAATCTAAATAAATTAGGGTGGATGAACTCAAGGTTAAATTCATAGTCAAATCTCACATCTTAGCACTAGAGTGCTATTACGGAAAAACCTCGAATATACTCTGAGTCCATGGGAGATTTTCCTTTACCTCTAAATATGAATTTCTGGATACCTAGTCTCAGTTAAAATATTTATGGTCAAGAAATATTCTATCACTCAGACAAACTGAGTAGGTTATTTATAAACTAGTTAATTTACTAATTCCCATAACATCTACATTAGTTGACAACGGAATCGAAGTCAAACAATAACACCCATTCTGTGTAGTCATTACTACTAAATAAATGCATCGACACGTTAACTCGATTTGTCTCATTCTATATTGATTATCCTGTAAGCCATGGTAACAAACGTTTGTTTCATGGTGGAATTTAATCGTATCGTGATCATTAACGGAGAAAATAAGTTAAATCAGTCAAATATTCCGATTAGCGTGGGAAGTAGAAAACTATGTTCATTGATAGCAAAGCACATACTTAAAACGGGGTATAGAATTGACACCAATACAACTTTTAAAACCTTGTATGAGAATTGCCAAGGACGAATTCTTAGGTTTAGGGAAGCCTTGACTATACGCAAATTCACAGACCACTTGTGTGTACAGAAACAATTTCTCATAATTTTGGATTTACCCTGGTAATCCTAAGGTAATTTTATGGTCTAAGGTAGTGCGACAATTTTCTATTGCTGCCACACAATATTGATTTTCTTTCTCAACCATTTACAAGTATTAATTCTTCAAGAGTAATTATCTAAATTTACGGTTATTTTATCCCAAGAAAAGGTATTTTGTTACAGTTTGTAGTAAAAAGAGTGGGTTCGGAAAACTACCAGTAAGTCTAAAACCAGAAAATCATTTCATAAAGCAATAAAAATAAAGGAATGTATATTGAATAAAACTAAACGTGGATATTAGAGACATTGGATCCTCATTTATATTCTTATATTAAGTTAACTTGTAAAGAACTATTATATTCCTTGATTATAAAAATTAGGAATTCATGAAAGAGTTTTAACAATCATGATTCAATGATTTTAATTTGAGTTACAGTCATTACTGGTAAGTTCAAAATACTGATAGTCGGACTTGGTGAGTTGATCTAAAATAGAACACCATTGAAAATCTGTAAGCACTGAACAGCCATTTTGTTATAGTATGGAACTTTTCAGCAGTGTGTGTTCACGATCCCGTACACGAGATTCGGACCCAAAACCTTCGGATCGCATGCAAACGCTTGACTTCTAGATCACTGAGCCGGCATCCAACAGACATCAACTAATCTATGAATGACTAAGCAACAATTCATCCGTTGTCTGAGGTAGATACCTGTCTCCACCCGACACAGATTGAACTCCACTGGTTATGGTTTCTCACTAAAACTCCGAGAATCTCCTTCACGAAGCTAGTAATTAGTGAGCACATGGTAATTATCAGTATCGGGTTGTGGAGATTGTTAAGTTTTTGACTGAGATCCCGAGTGTGGGACCGTGAATTCACACTGCTGAGGAGTCCCATACTTGGACAAAATGGCCACCCAGTGTTTCCACATTTTCAATGATAGTCTAGCTTACATCGATTCGTCGATTCAACTATTAAAATTACTACAGTCTCCGCAAACCCCATTCTGATCATAATTATTACTTTGTTTGGTTGAACATTCATTTATTGACCTTTATTAATTTTCAGATAAAATGCCTTGACAAGTGTCTGTGTTTAGATTGTTCTAAATGTCTAGCGTAAATACATCACATCTTTCAGATCAACTCCGTCTTCTCGTTGATCTATAAAGATTTAGGAAAGGGATTGATTGCTTTGACATAAGAATCCTGAAAGATATAGATATCCGATTGGTTTATTTCTTTATTTTGCATATTATGATGTTAAGGTCCTTTTATTAGTTTATCAAGCCACTAACTTTATTTGTATTCGTCTGTATGGATTGGTGAAAAGCAACCGAATCTTAATGATTCGTGCACATAAGGATAAATTTCATTTATTTTTTGTCAGCATAAGTAAACTAAGTCGTCAAGCTATATGAACTTAAAGTAAAGATAATCATGATCATAAACTATAGATTCAGCATAGTCTATTTTTAAAATATTTTTTATTATTAATAAATAACTTCATTTCCAGATTTTTTAATTAACGGAATCTTTCCATTTCCATTCTCTTTCGATGAAATAGATTGGGGTAAGCTAGAAGTTGACAATATCCTTGTATAACTTATGGGTGATGAATCTGTGAAGAGAAATATTAAAGCTTTAAGGTACATAAACAGTAACCTGATTTTACACAGTGTAAAACAAGATATCAGTATTTCACGGATAAAACAATCTCTGTTAAGATGAAGCATCAAAATACCGTGGTTAGTAGTTTCCAGCTTTGACACTACAGTGTTCATAATCAAGGTACTCCTTGAAACGTCTTAGATTCCTTTGTCGAAACGAGTTACCTATGAACAGTGGACTGTTATCTATAATGTACTGTTCATCTATATGTGATTTTTTGATAATTTGTTCAAACTGCAGGTATCAAAAGTCTTAGACTGGTTCTAAATTCAAATGGATATTCAGATTTTTGATTCTAATAAATTTGTGATGTATTCAGAGGTATTCTGTCAGATTTTTAATAACTCTAAACCGAATAAATAGGCTACAAAGTTCTTTGAAGTTTAGATGTCAACACTTTTATTCACTTATAGCTATGTCTAACCTACGAATAAATTTTAATCTAAAAGGTGCGTAGGAATTATCGTAATGACAAAACTTTGATGACAACACTTACAAGTGATGTTTGCATTGCTCCCTGATACTTTTTTATTGTACCAATATACAACAAAGAAGTTATTTGTCCACTAGATAGCTTATTCTTTGCAACACGCACAAGGGTTCGACTCAGTCTGTTTTAAAAACCAAATAGGGATGTATTTTCTGAAGTATTTTGTAATACATGAATTGACTTCGATACACTTTTCATACTCAGATAAGATGGATTAAAAGACCTTGAACAACTCTTAAATAATTCTAATCATACATCCAATTATATTATTATAGATTATTTGTCGAATGAAGGTTTATTTACTCTTCTTTGCATCAAACGTTATCTAAAGGTTTGGATTATTACCTGGATACTTAAACAGAAGTGGAGTGGGATTTGAAAATGTAGCCTGATAATTGTGAGTAATGTGGTGTAAGCTCAAAGACATTTCTTATCACGAAAGAACATTAGCTTGAAAACTATCGAAAACCATATACCACTGTACTTTGTTCTATTTTTGTTTAGGACTGCTTTGTTCAAGATTCCTACTAATCATTGCACAGTTATTGCATCTGTTGAGTCCTTTTCTTGTCTAAAAATCTTAAGGTAGTTTGATATACAACAATCATTAGAAGAATATATGAGTTTGGAAGTTTTATCAACGGTTTCATATTCATACTTCTTCAAGCTTGACACACATTGACAAGATTTTTATTTGTTATCTAAGAAACTAAGGCCCTGTCTAAAGTTAACTCCTCTTAGCTTTGATAGGTAACGGAAGTTAAACAACAATGACCAACACGTGAATTTGATGATATTCAAAATGCTTATTGTGAATGACAATATTAAAAAACTCTACTCAATACCATGTATTTATCTAGAAAATAAATAGTAGGTCATACTGGGTTGACGTAATCCGGTATTCAATGAAATGGTTAATATTTTGTAGTTATAGTCGTCAACGCCTTGAAGATTGCCATTCAACTTATTCAACTGGTTATTAGGAGACAAGTTGTGATTAACTTGAAACTAACTGATTTGAAATAGTCTGTTTAAACATTTGGCAATTGAAATAGAAGTAATAACAACCGTTCAAATATTGCTTACCGTTCACTTAATAGTCAACTCCATAGCTAGTTACATATTACTAACACGCAGGAATAAGAACCTGTGCAGATTTCTTTTTCAACGAAATAAAGAAAATACTTCATTATTCATTTTATAACCAGCACAAAGTAAGATCTGACTACTAGTTAAGTCTCGTACTTCAAGTTTATATTACCTCAGACAATCAACTACTAGGCCTCCAGTTGAAATACGGTGGCGAAATAGTTCAGTTTGTTACACTCATAAGAATATATTTATTTGAAATTACTTATATATATAGGTATTAGAATTTTTAAAAATTGTGTTCTATAAAAGAGGATTTTACAAGCTCTTGTCTACTGGTTGCTTCAGCTCAGGCCTTGCCTGTGTAAACGTAACAATTAAGTGATTTCACTACTCAGTAACTGTTTTTTAGAAAATAATACGATTGTAATGAAAGTTAACATCTACACTAGTACTTTCCACACAAAAATTGCTCATGGGAGTATTTAATTTGAATATCACATAACTTCAACCACTCGTGAATGATTAATAAGTATTCACTGAATCTCATCTATAATCCACTTTATGATCTTACGCAATATTAATGAAGAGTAAAGTTTTCTACTAGTGGATCATTTATATTTTCAATAAACTGTATCACCAGACCGATTGTGTTGAATAGTCTGTTTGGTAGTACTTAGGGCAGTGTATGATCCATAAGTTTCTCGGATGCGTTTTGAGTGAAATGTAAAATAGTACGAATTTATGCCACTTGCTTCGTCATATGATGATTTTATGTTTTTCATACTAGAAAAATTAATCAACACCAACACATTCAGAGTGTAAGTAATGGCTTTAATTTGTAACCAGTCAACATATGAATCAAACACTGTTTTACCTAGCATCATAGTCTGTCAAATAAGTTAGGTCAACAGTAAGGACATGACTACAGTATAAATGGTTTTTCTTCCCTCAATAACCCTACAAATTATACAGAAAATTAACTATGATGTGGTGTCATATTTCAAACTTTTAATTTATATGAAATCTAGTTTAATCGCTCAAGAATAAAAAAAAAAATGAACATACCCTTTTTAAACCTATAACTTAGAATAAACTTCATATTTAAACCGGGTAAGTCGGCTCCCGTTGAATTAAATCTCACTAGTAAGACATTGTGTCGTCCAACTATTGGGTAATCATGATGTTGAAAACCTGATCCGATTTTGAGCGATTCTAGTTCATTTGATCGATCACAAAATACATGATCGGGTTCTTTATTAGATTGAAGTATTTCATGAGAATATTCATAGGTTGGTTTGTTAATTTGTTCGCCAGGTAATGGTCTACTACCATAAATTGCCATGTGTCCACGATCACATCTATAAACATAATCACGAAAATAGATTTGTATACCATTATGAAGTTATACTATGTGGAATTCAGAGTGTTAATCCTATACGGTAATAATGTTAAATCAAAATTTTGAAGTAGCAATATTTTGTTTCATGGTGATATATAATCTAGAAATGTAAGGCTAGAGATTTTCGTACACTGAAAAATGTCTTCACAAATAACTAAGTTCATCAGAATTTAAAAATATCATCTAGATAAAATATTGTACTTCGACTTACTCTTCAAACAAACCCCTAATAATCTAAGTCGTGGAGCTTTAGACCACTCTAATACGAGTCATTAATGAAATAAATTTCCCATTTATTTCTGATGGACACTAATATGTGTTAAATATACTGGAGGTATTACTTTCTACTGATTGTTCAAAAACGTCCAACATAAATAATGGTTATTTTTAGTTTAATTTCGCTTCGAAGCATAAATTAAATTCATTTTAGGGAGGGAGATTCAATTTCAAATTGAATAAATTAATGTTCAGTAATATCAAATATCTATTTTTTCTAAAGTGAACATCATGGCACTGTAAAACCTAACTAGAAATTCAATATATATCTTATTTTCCGGATAAATTTCTATAGCATAGAAAAATAAAACTCTGCAAACTGCGGCAAATATAATGAAAATCTTTGTTGTTGTTTTTTCATCACAGCAATAATTTATAAATTTAATTAGCTTCTTATTCACCATTCTTACTTGCTTCTATCAACCTGATGGAGGACAAACATCTGTAGTTTCCGTCCATAGTGTTGCACTATATACTGGTACAAACTTCTCATCATTGAAGTTATTCAGAATATCATACATATTAATTACCAGTAGATAATAGCTATGGTAGCTAAATCTGTAGATCATTATCTTGGTAGGACATTTTGCGGTGAAGCCAAATATTTAATTCAACACTTTCCACTGTTTATTCCGGGACTTTCAAAACTTCAAGACACAAAAAACTTACAAATGAAACAACATATACCACAGAAGCCGAACTGATAGCCAGCATTCTTTTAATAAATTTAAAGAACTGTCTCTATTTCTTCATTATCTAATGGAGTTCTATTTCAAAAGCTGGATGTTATCGAAATAGAATATTTGTATTCCTGAAATTTTCATGTCATTTGAATCATGTAAATTCATGAATATGATTTTTAACTTTACTCTATTACTTGTCTTTAAAGGATCCGATTTCTGCAGTTGTCATATTCCAATATAATAACCATTACGGCCGATATTTCATTATTCTTATAGCTATTACTTAAAATCAACATTCTAGTCACCTAAACCATGTAAGTGAATATTATTTCGATTAAAAGTCAATATGAACGTATTAATCATGGGATGCTGTAGTGTTTTTACTAGTTTCTGTGACATATAATCAATAGCAACACTGAACTAGGATCTACAACCCTTTTAATTAGCTGAAAACCATATCATATAAGTTCTCGTGGTATTTCATAAATTAATTTATTTAGAACTGAGCTCACTGGTTTGAAGTATTAGTGACAAGTAACGACAATTAGCAACCGTCTCAGTCCTTCCTGAACGCTTCAGTAACTGTAACTGTGGCAAAGGCGAGATATCCGTCTATCAATAAAAGGACGAGTATACTGCGCGGCAGTTCGTTCTGTCTTAATTTACGGCAGCGAAACATGGCCATTAAGAGTAGAAGACACTCGTAAGCTATTAGTATTTGACCACGGATATCTTAGAAATATTGCTCGCATCTATTGAGATCGTCGGGTAAGTGATAGTGAAGTTAGACTTAGGGTATTAGGGAATGATGATAAATCAGTTGATGAGGTTATGAATCTTCATCGACTGAGATGGTTGAGCCACGTGTTACATATGCCTGAACACCGATTACCACGGCGTGCAATGCTATCTGGTATTAGAAATGGTTGGAAGAAAGTTAGGGGTGGCCAAACCAAAACGTGGCATCAGTGCTTGAAGTCACTAACTTCTAGTCTGAGCCATGTTGGTAGATGCAGACTACTTGGTCGGGGTCCGCGTGACTATCGTAACCGATGGTTGGAGACTCTTGGTGACATGGCTCAGAATCGATCACAATGGCGTCGGTGTATACACTCCCTGTCTTTCCTTAAACTAAGAGATTAAAATCGCTTCATATCTTTCTTTCTACGAACCAATTCTTTCTTCTTGTACTATATCTCTATATGCAATCTCTCTCTTATATATTACCACCTTTTACCTAACCACTGTTATGAATCCGGTGTTCATCTTGTTGTGCTGATGCGGTATGGCAACCTGGACCGATGCACATATGTGCCTGGTCCTACGTTGTAGCTGACTGACTGACCGCTTCAGTAACTTAAATTCCTCTATAACTTACATCAGGTTGTCAATGAGCTCAAACTTACGGATAATATTGACAATGTAAACGAATGAGTCATTCTAAACAAGCTTAAGAGACTGTCTGCTTGCTGATTTTCATTTAAAAATAAATTTTACACAAAATTATAAAAAGACTAGCACAAAATTCTGATTTTCAGTAAAAAAACAATTCGGAAATAAATATTGGCAAGTGATCAGCCAGAAGAAAACATAGAATTCGGGACCTGTCCTGATTAGATTTCGTTTAAGTTTCAAGTATTGTAATTAAATTAGGTTATGAAAGTTTAGAAGCATTTAAAAGAAACCGGATGTATTTTTGCTTTATACTAGTCGGGAGATAAATAGTAATATGAATCAAAATATTCTTAGGCCAAATAATGTTTTGGATAATTACGTATAATCAAAATATTAAGAAGAGCGATTAAAAGTAACCTAACTACTGATTAAGTAGGAAACATTTATATGAGAAAATTGGTCCCAACAGTGAAAACAAAGGAAGCTAGGAAGCAACGATATTAGTGCCAATTCTTATGCCCAAGTCATAACAAGCTGTCGAAAATATCAGGTTACGTTATGAAAATTGACTAGTGAAGATGAATAATGATCTCAAAATCCATATATCAATTCCGAATTAGGGTGAAAAAGACTGGGTTTTTTTTAACTTTTGGTTGATTGACGGTTAGTCAATGAACGTACAGAGTTTCTGAACTCAAACCAAAAGCTGTAAATGCATAACTCCCACTATTTAATGCAGTCGATACTTGATATTACAAAAATAATATTGATAAAGTATATCCGCCTGCATTGTCCATTAAACGTTTGTTGCAAAAAAATTAACAGAATACAAAAATTAGCAATCAGTAAGGTGACGGGTTCGGAAAACATATCCAGTGATTTAGGTAACTGTGATTGTCTGTAAATCTATACTGTAACACGATTCAAATATTTTCTGGATAATTGTCCCATTCTCTACGGGTTGTGCAATGACAGCTAACTGTTCAATAGATTTTAATATTTTTTTTAATAATGCAGAATTTTACAGGTTATTGCTGATTCAAAATGTTGATTGAGTAACGTTAGTTAGATGGAACTTTCAAAATAAATACAATAATCGACAACTTTGAACCCTTTAGTATTTATTGATTTGTCTGAAAATGTACTAAAGTTTTTATATATTATAAGTTGCAGTTTCATGGTTTATTTAATCTAGGAAAGTTTTCACGATTTAGTTTAAATTGGTAGGATATATATATAATTTAGTTTAATTAAAGTCGATAAGTATAATGCTTTTACAAATATTACTTGGGTTTACTTCACTCGAACAAAAATATTTGGTCAAAAAAGTATTTATTTATAGTAAGTTTCTTTAAATTTATTATTACCAATAGTAACATCAGCACAAATCTAATGATGGATGGACAACAATTAAAAAGCCTCTGAAAACCGAATTATTAAATAGTAATTTAATCCAAATTACAACATCAACAAACTAATAACCTTGTCTAAAAGCTTGTCATTTAGTTCGTGAGTTTAAATTCCCACTTTCAACTTGAGCTGATTCGTAATTTATCGAGACCACTACACAATAATATCCCTAAAATGATGGCATTTAGAAAATTCGTCCTTTAAATGAATTTTGCCGAAAAGTGGTATACAAATAATATAATGGTGATAGGTTTTGGATTGTCAGTTTTGAGTTAACAGACTGATTAGTATATTCCGTCATTATAAAATAAGTGTAGTTCAAAGTCAGAACATTACACAAACCTGTATCCAGTTATCAAATTATTTTATTGTGTTAGATGAGTGAAGAGAAAACAAGTCAGCACTTATGGTTCTAGATTTTGCATTTATTAGCAATTTTCGGCAGTATTAATGATTAAAAAGCGAATTTCCAATGCAATCTCACAACACAACCGCTGAAATATCTACGCTATAATTTTTTAACTAGAAAATTTATATTGTGGAATCAATCAGCCAAGCTAATAGGACTGATTTATTGTGTTTTATTCACCAACAAAACTAAACTATTTTAATCGGCTGAAAATTTATATGGATTATCTGTTTTAGATTAAGATCATGAATCGATCGATGTTAGACTACTATTGAAAATCTGGAAGCATTTACTTTCATCTAATTCACAAATGATTAAATTGATGTTAGATAGTTAGAAGTAATCTTCAAATCTAGATGTGAATTATCTTGAGGCTTCTGATGATATTTCTGGGAGTGAAACTTGTATAATTCAATGCTACCGTAAATTACTCAAGCTGAGACTAGCCTTCTGTAAAAGTGAGAAGTTTTCATTAAGCAGTGTCGAAGTTGTGACTAACTTAGTGTTATCTAGTTCGTATTGTTTATTATGTACTACTGATCAGGTTTACGATTTGTTCTAGAAAATTAGGCTATTTGAGCTATTAAAAATATAATAGTTAGGAGAGACAAGTTGCACCATATAAGACAAAACTGAAAAGCATATTCTGTGATGTTTCGATGATGTGACAGGAGTAAAGATTAGGCTAGCAAATTTAGTTGGTTTATTGATCTACGGTACTATTCGATGTAGAAACGGTGCATTGGATTTCTGAATTATAGCTGTAAGTAATAAATTATTCAATCAGCCAGGATCCAGTAAATACTGACCGAAACATTAATAAATGTTCCCTAAGTTGATTTGAAACATAGAAACACCTTAACAATTAGATTTATTATTATCAGGTCACTTCATTTATTACTTAGTCCTTCATTCTTAGTTTAGTCAAGTAAAGATAGATTGAGACTTTACCTCTGTATCAAACATGAGTGAATCCGGTTTTCTAGTGTAAAATATCTTTAAGAAATTTGCGTTAAGTTATCCCATTTTCTACCTAAAAATAGTCACATCATCTATGATAAACTGTGTGGTTTCTGGATAGTTTTATAAACAATTAAAGAAAGAAAAATATCTTAAAGTAAAATATTTACAGATGAAGGGTAGACAAGGTGTAAGAAAGTGAATTTATTGAGTTCGTTCTACATTTTTACGATTTTTGGTACATTCGTTTTTTGGTACGAGGATTTAAATTGAAGGCCTACAATACAAATTGACTCAATTATTGGTAGAGTTGTTTTATATTTTCTAGTAATACACATTAAGTGTCAAATGTCCTTACTGTAAACATTATTCTGGCCTCTTTAAGTATTATTGTCTAACGCCACAGAAAAAGACCCAATTTAACAACCTATATCTCTGAACTGATCATAATCTGTGAAGTCTTTAAATTACAAGGTAGACTTTTCTATAATTAGTGTGAGGTATAAATTATGAATAAAATGATCACTTTCGTAAAGTTTACAGATTACCATACAACTTAAAAGTGATTTCAAATCGTTGCATCAAAATCAGTATGATAATGGCATATTTAAAGGCGAAAAATATAGAGATTAAGGACCATATTCGGAAGTTTTTACCATGGAGATTCATCAGTATTTTATACAATCATACAGATTGAACTTCCAATGGTCAAAACATGTTAGCTACTTGTGTATTCGCATTATTGTAATTTTATTCTTACAGAATTATATTTTAATTTGTAAAAGAAAGGTGAATATCAACAGTTTCACATTGTAATAAATATATGGCGAGATTATAATTTGTGAACGAACCAATCAGACTTGGGATTACGGGTCTTAGATTTTGGCGCGAAATCTATTCACCCACTTAGCTAAATAGCATTTTGGCTTTATAGGTGATGTCAGTTCGTCATGTAACATCTAAATATAATTCTTAACCCTAACCATCAACTGTAAATCATAATTCTAATTCCTCAAACAGGTTTATAACCCTTATTTAGTTCCAGTTATTAGGTGGACACTCCCAAAGTCAGTTTAGCGTCGCTCAAAAGTCGTCCATAGATTATAGTCTCACCAAATCTATCACAATATCAATAAAAAGTAATTACAATTACCACATAAAAAAATATTGATCAAACAAAAATATGAATACAGTCGCCTACGTTTGACTTCCTTCACTTGACTTAGGTAATTCGATTCGTTCAAATCCAATTGATACACTTTCGATGTATTGTTCAAATTGATCTCCGATAAATATGAAATTGCATACTCTATCTGGAGTTAATACGAAATTATTGTTCATTGTAGGTGATTCAAACTGTTTTTCAATAGAACCTTGACTTTTTATCACATAATCACATTCTGAAAAAAATTAATTTTTAACATTAAAATGAAATTTGGTAAGGTGTCGAAATTGACGTTTCAGAATATTTTTTAACATACACATTTAAGTTAAACACCGAAAGCTTATTTGACAAAAAGCCTATACATGAGAAGTATGAACAAATTATGATGGATTAATACTTTATTTGATATGATAATCAAATTGTTGTTGGCTTGAATTTGAATAAGAATCGGCAACAAAATTAATCAGTTCTAGTTACACATTTAACGGTAGAACTACCAGAAGTCATTTCTACGTTATTACAAATTGATAGCGAGTAATCTAAACTGGACCATGAAACCAGTGAGGTACGTGTATCTACGCTTTATCGAAACCAGCTCTAAATAATAATTATTTCAGTAGCCTAATTTTGTTTCAACTAACCTATCTTACCATATTATTGGCCTATTTACATTTTATTACTAATTGAGAATCTGGATTTGTTCACTGATACAGTTTGACTAGGTTGGACGTGATACATTATATTGGGTGATTAAACTTACACATAAGAATTATTATCGTTAAGTAAATGTATTGTTATTCACAAGGTTTGACACTCAGCTTACCTGTTCCACGGACGTGCTCGCCTCCAGGTGTTTCACTGACAGGCAATAACCTTTTGGTAAATGTATAACGTAATCGAAAACCTCGACGTCTTGTACTCAATGCATTCATTACTATATTATCTCTTTTATTATTTACATAATTTAGCAACTGAATTTGACCAGTAACGAATAGTATCACTAAACTTGCTCCCGTAGATACAATATGAATATTATTCGAATTATCACATATTCTTTGACCGATAGAATTTCGACTTATACTGGTATTGTCTATTTGAAAACCATCATAGAATTGGATAAAATCTTTTGGACATCTGAAACACAAAATAACGAAATGATTAACATAATAAATAAACTAAAGATCATGAATATAAATTAGTCAAATCAGAGCTGTTAGAAAACCACTGAAATCTGAAAAATCAACTTTCACATTATATTCACGATCATTTGATAATAGTCTATTAATCAGTCCGGTTAAAATAAGCAGGAGAAGCCTGTAGTCCTTAAGGGAAAAAAAGAGCTTTTCCAAAGAGTGCACGACAAGAGTGCTGAAGAAACTAAAGCAAATGGACAAGGTAGCGGTTTATTGTGTTGCAGGGACTTCTATTCGTGTAATGCAGACGGCTGTGTTAACAGTTTACACTTTCCAATCACATCCGGAAATTTCGTAACAACCCAAAAAACATCCAATGAAGCACCCCTTTCTGTAGTCTTATAGGGGCCATTATAATTTTTTAAGTATTTATCTATTATATAGTTGAAGAACATATGGAATTCAAAACAACTGTCAACCAAAATCAAAGTCTGAATTTCCATTACGAACGTCAAGACAGTTCTATTGAACGGAGCTGAAACTTGGAGAACTACCACAACCATTATCAAAGATGTACGAAGATTTGTAAACAGTTGTCCACGTAAGATACTTAATGTCCGTTGACCGAATACTATCAGAAACAGTGTACTATGGGAGGGGATAAACCAGCTTCCATCTGAGGAGCAAATCAGGAGAAGACGTTGGAAGTGGATGGGACGTATATTATGGAAATCACCGAATCGCATCACGAGGAAAGCGCTAACTTGAATCCTGAGGAGAAACGGGAAAGAAGAAAGCCGGAGAACACACTGTGTCGGGAGTTGGAAGCAGACATGAAAGGGATGAATAGCAACTGGCAAGAAATGGAAAGGATTGCTCAGAACAGAGTTGGATGGAGAATACAGGTGGACGGTCTATACTCTTTCGCGTTGGGTAACATGCATAAATAATTAAGTAAGCAATCTATCTAACGTAACGAACAATAAAGGGAATATACCTAAAAACAGTATTTTGCCGTTCAGTAGGGATAAAATTTTGAAATAAAAAAATTTTAGAGTTAGAATAATGAAGAAAGTCAAACTTTCTAATCCTTCTCTATTGGTTTAATCAATTTTTAAAATATTATTTAAGAAAAGGTTAGAACCAACAAAGCAACTTTCATTGGCAGATAGTCAGCCATTATCTTTATAATGAAAAAAGAATAGCTTTACTCAAAAGACATTAAATAAAATATCACCAATGTTGAAAAGAGAGATAATTGAAAAATTACCGGTTTCACAATTCAGATAGATAGCCTGTGTTCCAGTCTCAGTATATAGTCTTTTCTGATGTAAGTATTTTGAACAAGAAACTAAGGGTATCGGTGTCAAATATTCATGTAATCGTTACAGGAATTGTTGGCATAAGTCCAACCAGTGGCCCATCCATATACCACTTAAATGAATAGTAATACGGTGCTCACTTGTAACTCGCTTGAAAATACCTCTTCTTTAATTTGGGCAAGAAGTTGTGGTATACTAAGTTAATTAAGTCAGGAAAGAGACTGAATATTTACAAGCAACATTGCGTTATGTTCACGCCATATCAAAAAATAACTGAAAGAGGTTTTACGTATTCCACAGACTAGTATTGTGTCTTTCTAAGCCTGATTTCGCGAAGTACTCTTATTTCAACTAAATGTTACAAAATACTTCATTCGCAATAATTTGACTCTGACCTCAGGTTCAGTTTTACTATATATGAGTTACGCATTTCACTTGCTGAACGTAACATATGTTTGGCTACTTTCGTGTCCACCGATATTCAGTATTTGTTGACTACAGAGGAATTTATTTCACTGTAATATCAAATTGGTACTTTTGGACACATATGTTTATAATTACATCACTAAAATAATTAGTACATGGGAACTTTGCTTCCTTGTTTTCAGTTGCTGTCTAAATAAGATTATTCCTTAATATAAACTAGCAAAATAACTGACTTTATGTTGGATAATATCAAGCTTGCTAAAACTGAGGTGTACAGGAAAGCAATTTGAATACTTGTTATCTTATGATTTGTTATTCAGATAAGTAAATGGAACCCTTTGAGTTACTAGGAGTTTGGGGGAGTCCGTCATACTCTTATTAAAACACACAATGATTTCCATTTTTTTAATACTACTCAGGGCTATAAAACTTTTCAGTTTGATGAATATTTCATTTAAATTTTAAGTAATTTTCGAAATGGTACTGATTAGGATCTCAAAGAGAAAATCATGAAGTTGAGATACCATGATGAAACTCAGTCTGAGTTCAAAAGTCGAAGATTTAGTGTAATAATTAATCTCCATGACCTGGCTAACACTACGATCCCAATACTACTTGAATTCTGTGAATTCACATGATTAACTTGATAATGAAATATCGAATAGGTTTCTATTGATTCACTTCGTTCACTGGAGTCCGATAAGCACTGAAGGTTAGGTAGAATGATATTCTTTTCTATACACAAAACGATTTTAAGATCTCTTCCCTCACATTACATAAGTGATCACTAGAAATAATGAAATAATAATAAATAAGTTGATAGGGATAAAATGACCATAAATATTCTCTTGTTTACTGGCAAGAAAATAATCTCATAAAAGCTACATATTACAGGCTTTACGGTTATTTACCACTCAGCATCTAACGTCATAAATAAACTGAATTATTATTGTTATCTAGAAGTTTTGTGTGATGATATATTGCACAATTGGATGAATGTAGTATTTTTATTCTATGTTGTAGCCGTGATGCCATTTGTTTGCTAAAAATGATTTTCTTTTATAGAAAAAATGAATAAATTAAATTAACATTTAGGAAATCAGATTCACTGTTCTATTTCTATTTTATTTCTAATTTACTCAAGTGGAAAACTGTTATCATTACGAATGTTACTTACACTATAGGGATATGTTTAGCCCATGTGTCATTAAGACAGCAGAGGAAACAAGCAAAAGACTAAGGCATAGTTTATCAGTATTATAAATAATAAAACCTCAGTAAATTAAGAATTTTATTCAATTTTAATACTGTTTTGATCATCAGGGTATATTAGTCCACAAAAAGACAGATGAATAGTTGTTTGGTTGCACTCTGAGAGATACTGTTAGTTACATTTCCCAGGACTGGTCATACTGTCAATTCATATAATGGATTGATTATTACAAACACTTAATAATTTAAATTATGTAAAATTATTTGAGTTGGAAGATGTTGCCGAAAAGAACCGATAATTTCGTGTTATTGAAGAGTGTCTATCAAAATAGAAGAATGTTTACTAACCCTTAAAATTTAGTGATAAAAATCAAATGTCTTATCTACAACAATAACTAGATAATACAACACGAGGTAGTTCAAACGTCTTCTCATTTCTTGTACCTTAATTTAAACTGAATGCTGGATAGATTGGCTTGAATATGCAAATATCTTTTCGAACAATATTGAACCTAATAAATGACTAAATTTGTAATGTGTAAACGCCTTATTGATGTTGTAAACAAGAGGAAGAAACGATCTATCTGAAAAACAGATAGACCATGTTCTAATTCCGTGATCATTTTTGTATAAGATAATGAAGAAATAGAAAACTAGGAAAGGAATTAGGCAACAAAATCAATTAATCAAATTGTCACATTCAGATTGCTAGAGTTTTTATTATAATTTAGACAAAATGTGACTTGCAGTTCAGAAAACTGCATCTGTTCTATACAGTTCGTGAGTATTCAGATAAATAAGGCTTTAGAGCACCTGTTCTATCGTTTCTGATTAGTTTAGCAAACTATCACTTTTAACTCATGTCTATAACTAATGATTAACTTATGCATGTAAGCAATAGAGATTTTGACATGTATAAACAAAGATGCAGTATATTTAGGTATAATATTAAAGCCTGTGGCTAAGCAAACAGTTAGTAATTTATTCAACCACATTAAAATATATTTGAACAAAATTCACATACATTCATTTCACCATATTTGAACAATTTGGCAATAACTAGTTAATTCTTAGATGTGTCCACTGGGATTAGAGAGTAGTAGACAAGAGAAATTCAATCCAAGTGTTTGACTATATGGTAGAGGTGACAGCACAATGCAAGCAACCAGTAAAAGAAGCCTGATATTATCAATAAATATAGAATAATGGGAAACACAGTTTAAATAACCCTGTCTTTGTATTATTGCCTTTGAAGATTCTTATAATGTTTGTACTATAATGTTAAATATTCTTAGAAAACGAAATCTGCTTAAACTATATACATACGTAGATACTGGTTGATCACTGATATAGATATAGGTTTGTTAAACTATGGAATAGTAAGTGCAGTCAACGAGCAGTTGGTCCTAAGGAGCATTTTCCTAAAACTTTCCCTACGAATTCGAAAAGACGTATGATTTTCATTGTCATGTGGATGCTTGCTGTTTTTCGAGTTTATCTATATAATGTTACAAACACACTAGGAGTGACTTCAAGAGAGCCATATGTGACTCGTATGTTGGTAACTGCTTACTGATTAACTTACAAGCACTGTCATAATCCATGTAATCAGTTTTTTACTTGTAACAAAATCTCTACCCATATGATACATTCAATCTGTTGATAGACGTTACCTTACTAGTCTTCTACTGAATTCTTTATAACTCATTGAAACAATGGGATACTCTAGGAGCATTCAACATAATAGGAAGTACTTAGTTCACACAAATTTCTGAAGCTATACTATAATAATCATCAATCAAATAAAAAAACATGCACTTGGACATTATGAACAGTCATAAGTTAACCGTCAGTTAGCCAGTTCACTATATTGATCAGAAAAAATTTAAATCCAAGAATCTTTATTTGTTTACGACAATATAGCAGTATAGCTGAACAGACTTGACCAGAAATGAAATCCTTTAGACCATCTAGATGTAACCATCTGACTTCAACAGTCAACTGGTCCATCTCTCCACCTTCAGAAATTGATGAAGTAAGTATAAGTGGCCAGGAACTAATCAACTTACTGTGACGAAATTAAGCAGTTTTACAAATAAATGTTGAAAAGCTATTCGCAGAATTCACTGATTAAACTGAATACATAAACTGACAATCAAATTCATTTACCCATATCTTGCAAGTGTAAACTGAACATGTTTGAATGCTGAACTTTAACTCACTTCATCGGTTTTTTGAAGGTAAGTATAATTTAATATTAGGGAAGAATAATAGAATAGTACTGAAATACTGTCAAGACACTGATAAGATTATTTATAAATTACAAGATATAAATACTGAAAAGAGAAGCTGGCAAATCACAATTAAATAAAACTGCAAAAAACAAGTGGTCAAGTGCATGATTTGAAATTAATCACGTATGGTTATAAATGCTAGGTGCTTACCTTGATTTATATATAAATTATATGACTTATAAAACAAAACATTTAACAAATAACAATTTCCAGTTTAGGACTTGTGGAGATTGTTAAATTTTTGATTGAAATCATGGACCGATTGATGTTAGACCACCATTGAAAACCTGCAATCACTAGACGGCCGTTTCGTCCTATTGTGGGACTCCTCAGCAGAGCGCATCCACGGTCCAGCTCGCGGGATTCGAACCTGTTTCTACCCGACATGGATTAGCTCAACTGGTCACGGCCTCTCACAATTTGCCATTTCCTATACTCCTGAGTTATGCCATAACTAAAAACTCAGTGTTTCCTTTTATCAGTTCGTGATAGACTAGAACCTAAAAATCTAAATTTGATTCATATTCCAAATGTTATGGTGTTATAGTGGAACAAATAGCTTGTATAAGGTGATCAAGACATCCCAGTGTCTTAGATCTTAAACAACTGGTTTAATTATTTAAGCTGTGTTTTCCTAAGCTGACTACTTTATCAATAAATTTTCAGCAATGATGAAATGTATAAATGTTTAATTCAGTTGGTAGATAGGACTATAATACTAAGTGTCGATAAGCCCCCACACCTAGATTTCATGGTGTTAACACCATCGGTTTAAAAAATGGATAACACATAATGCTAATATGCAATCGAATGATACATTACTTACCCTGGTGATCCTGAGTATAAGTCTATGTCCAAAATATCCAAAATAATTCGCTGATATGGAAGCCCAATTAACTGATATACACAGAGAAGATTGTTAGGTTGGTAACCTGGGTAGGTAGGTGAAATTAATTCACCAGATATTTCATCTAATTTAGTCATATCTCCATTTATGTTAGGTTTAGCAATATGATCTGCTTCAATACGAAAACGACAGTTACTACTAGTTATGGTGGGAGCAGCAGTGGCATTGCCAGCACTAGTAGTAATGTCATCTTCAAATGGTATATACAATTCAGAGGAAGAAACGGCCTTACCAGGATAGAATGCATCTGCAAACACAAACATGTAGGAAAAAAACAACAATAAGACAAAACGAATATTTTATGTCTTTTTAAAACAGTTTGTTTAAAAGCGAAGACTATTCAAGCTTATAATTGTTTTTATCTAGCCATCAGGTAAACCTACCAAGATATTTAGAGACAATTCTAAAACTTTATTAATGAACTTCTATTACTTGTAGTTCTTTTGAAAAGTCGTATTCAGGATATTTTTTCTATCTTACAAATAATACCATTTATGTCATAACAGACATATTCAACTCCAAGCAGAATTTTACCACCTGCTGTTTTTTAATCGTTGTACTATTATAATAGTATCACATGCTTCTAGAAAGCTTTTCATTCAGATTATCACATGGAAACACTGTAGTTTCTTTCTGCTCTGAGTAATTATAATAATGCTAATAATTCCAATAGCATACATTGTTGCCATTGTTCCATTTAATTTTCCTTGTTGTCACAGCACCAGCTGCTGTTGCTAGCAGTGTCCAAGTATCTGGAGGTAAAGATTAAACCTACGTTTTAAATGTTTGGCTGAATAAAGTGTATCATGATACTTTGTAAAATTCAGTAAGTAAATAAACCAGTTTTATTTAATCTAAATTTAAAGTAATTATGTTATTCTTTTCATAGTTAAATAGTAAATGGTATATTCATGTATCGTATATCAAAACACGCAGAACAGCTGTTTCGTTTAAGCATGGGACTTCTTATTAGTATACACTATTAGCCAAAACGGGATCAAAACCTTTAGATTGTGTTTCAGCATAAAACCAATGAATCGAATTTCAGTGATTCATATTTTCAACTCCAGTCACATGTGGTGACATAATGCATACCTCATCTAATATAATTGGAAGGAAGGGGTAATTTTCAATTTTAACATTCTTGAGTAACTAGTGAAATATAACTCTACTGAGAATGAGAATCCAATCGGTTTAAAGATTATATAAAACTTACTGGTTTGGTGACAACCTAAAGATGGTCACTTATGGTTCTACCACTGATGAATCAAAAGTCAAATGCATAAAGAACGATTACGGATCAAGTTAGTTATGCTACCATGTGCGAAAAAAACTAGCAACGAGAACGCTTACATGTAAAAGGTCTATCATTTTTATCTTGAGTGTAATACTTTTTTCAGAAGATCAGTGATGTAATCCGGTGAAGGCAAGATATTTTTAAAATACATTTCATTCATTTGAAATCTTTGTTGATATTTATTTCACTGGCTATAATGACCAAGAAGATTTTCATGTTCACGCTTCTTTCGAACGTGACATGTCTTAGAACAAAGATCACGAATTTAAGCTGTTATAAACAAGTTATTTGGTCAATGAAAGATCAGTTGAGGTTGAGGTTTTCAACCCTCGTAATAAGTTATCTATAGAATGGTTTAAAACCTGAGGGGAAATCTATTTAATGTATAGTTAAATATTCTACTCTTGGTGCAGTCATAATTTTCTAAAAGCTTTGTTCAAGTAAACTATTCTAAAGATACTTTAGAAAATCAATCGAATAGTTAAAAACTAAAATTTAGAAGCAAGGTCGATCATTCGAACGATTCACTATGTTTTATGCATATCATGGTACAATTACTTAAGTATGATATTAAGGCTTTCGTAGCTAACCACGAATATGGATAAACCATGTATAAGTCAGAAAATAAATCAAGTAAATGATTGTATTTTATTAAATATGACAATAATCTTTTATGAATTACAGAAAATAAAGCATAACACTAATAGCAAGTTATATTTTCAGTGTTTGCTAGGTACCAGTAATTAATGACTGCAAAGGTAAGTTAAGAAATATTGAACAAAGATATACGGGTGTACATGTTATGCTGTTTTGTGAGAAATAATAAACCCGGTTTCACTATTTGTTTGACAGGTGAGTCTCAAATAAACTACAGAAAATTGGTTATTGTCTTGGAGGAAATAAAATATCACTAACTATGAGACTAGTGATAAATTGAAAACAATTTGTTTTATTTAAAGACACCTGTCTTCCAACAGAAAACTTTGGCCAAGAATTTTTGTTTCAGCTAATTCTGTTATCAAAACTATTAGAAAAATGTATTTCCTGTCTAAAAAGAATATTTACTCAACCACAACTAAACGCAGAAGGCATAATGTTTTTAACTTGCTTATAATTAATTTGCTACAAAAGTATGTATATAACGAGAATACTGTGTATGTTATTCAAGAGTTACTAAACAAGGCAACTGAACAAATACTTTTTTATGGAATAAATATAATGCGACTAGCGGTAAAATCCAGGACGCATGTTTCGTCCTGTTTAAGACTTCCTACCTGGGTGTACCTGCATCCCAGAGGTGATCTACCCTACAAGACTCGAACTCAAAACGAAATGCTCGTCCCAAATTCTACTGCTGGCCACATCCCATCTATCCTACGTTAACTTGTGTCATAATGACCAAACTGGGTAATCTGTACAGGATGTATATATGCCCATCAAGACTGATAAAATGTCAGTTAAAATATCAAGCTACTTCCGTGATATTTTAATGAATTCCTTGAGAAATTTGATTTGGATATACCTCTGTTTTTTTACTACTTTTTAATTCAATTATTCTCCAACTTACTTATTTTCCCTGGTCAGACCGAATTCTATGGTTCTATTTATTTTTTGAATACAGTAAAAAGACTAAAACTATTTAAGACTATTGAAAAATGTTTGTTTTTATGTTGTTGTGTGGCCCTTTATATCGACTGATCGTGAGGGATGAGTGAAGTGACAAATAAGTAAGGTACATTTTTAACCTTTATTGATAGTGTTTCTAAAACTAAACCACTTAAAATAAAGAATGATTTTAATCTCTGAGTTACTAAGGGAATAGCTAAGATTTGATAAGGATAGATAGACGTATGAGTAGAATGTACGTCTTTACAATAAAACACTAATATCACAAAGCAAACTAGAAAGTTTAAATTACAATTTTTATATTAGATTTACTTACACTGATTCAGAATCACATATATATGTGTTTTAGTGAAAGCAGACATTTAATCAAACAAGATATTCATACAAACTGTTGGTGTTTTTAATTTATATACTGATATGTATCGTCTATTAATCAAACAAACGTTTACTCATACAATCATTTGAGTTAACAGAATCATCTTACCACTCAGATAAAAACAAATGTACATTTTTGACTAGTGCCTTGTATTCACAATCATTTTATTTATCATAAAGTATATAAATGACTTCAGGTTTCGATATGCTGGTTGAAGTCCAAATCCTACTGTAGATATGAAAATATCTGTCTACAAATACAAGTCGACTTTAAAAATCAACAAAAATTCAGTCGGTGTTATTGATCTACGGTGTTCACTCAAAATTTTGCCAGCTAACAGGCTTATTATCTTCATTTGAAGATTACAACTAACTGTCGTAGGGCAACCAAAAAAGTAAACTGACGTCCAGAATCAAGTACTTATTCAAATTACCGTCAAACAATCCCAGCGATTGGTGAAATATTTCTGAGTATATTCTAGCAAAGCCATTTGAACATCTAAAGTTGAGAAATAAGCGTAGTTAAACTTTTAGCGAGACTAATTTCAAGTGTAATATTTCTAAGCTTTGATAATAAATTACCATAAATTCTCAAAATAATTTCACCCACCTCTGGAATAGATCAATCTCTTATTCCTATGTACATGAGACTACAGATACATGTGTTTATTTGAGGGAAAAAGAACAGTTGATAACTGATTTAAAAGTCGATTCTTGTTCAAATTTTCTAAATATTTCCAAGTTATTCGCTATATTACATTATTATTATTATTATTATTATTATTATTATTATTATTATTATTATTATTATTAATGGCTTTATTCAATATTATATTTTGGTGCAACATAGAAATTCTCGGCACAGGGTATTTCAACAAGTTTCTTACACACAAAAAACAGAAACAAAGAAAAAAAGGCAAGGAAAGGTTTAAGAAAAGAAATCTGAAAACCTGTACAACTTTTCAAATTAGAGACATGCTAAGAATACAGGTTATTGACTAGGTTAACTCTAACAACCTGTTCGTCACAGAGTATATTTGCTAGGTAAGGTATTATAGAACTTTTATACTTTTGCTTACGTGCATGGATTTTAATGTAATTACGTCTCTTTCTATCAGAAGATATACAAGGAGAAAGATAAGAGTGAAGGGGATAGTTAGTATCTGATAAAATAACATCTGCCAGGAGTTTGCATGACTTTAGATGTCTATCCACAACCATATTAATTATGACCTCGAAATATTCACCACACATCTTGCTAAGTGCCTTCAGCACTCTCCGCAATACAGCAAAATCTTTTCTCAAAAGCCCGGGAAAGAATAATGGAGAACAGTAAAGAATAATAGGTAATGTGAAAGAATCGACAAGTTGTAAAAGTAAGTGACGAGTAATCCCAAGAGCATGTAATCTCTTTATGTAGTAAGTCAGACGGAAAACCTTCTTCGATAACAATAAAACGTGAGAAGACCAAGACAGATCAGAGGAAAAGGTAACACCAAGATAATTGACCTTCGACACTGTGTTTATCAAAGAGTCTCCAAAGGCACAAGCATTATGGGATCTGAAAATGGTATTTAGATTCCGTTCATGTCTCATGCTAATGTTAACAGCTTGACATTTAGACGTATTAAGTATGAGACCATTACCGACAGACCAACAATCAATACGAGACAAAAACTCATTCATTACTATGGGATGTAAAAAGGAAGAGATAGGCACACATACAGTGAGATCATCCGCATAGTTCATAAAAGTGTTTTCTGTGGAAGATGGTAGATCATGCAGAAAAAAAAGAGAAAAGAAGAGGTGAAAGAACAGCTCCTTGTGGTAAACTTTTATGAGACAGAAGAGACTCTGAAAATTTTCCTCTAAACACAGTGTACTGGCCTCTTCCAGAGAGATAGGAACATAGCCAGTTGGTTATCCAGTTGTCAGTGTTGACTCTGATTAACTTGGTAATTGACGTTGTCTTGGTATAGATTCAAAATCTGAGGTATAGTCCAGAAAAGCTCATCGAACATACTTCTTACCCTTTCCTAATTTGAACACTATATTGTGTGCAGAACAGCAACAGCATCTAAGGTGCTTCTTTTGCATCTGTAAGCAAACTTATACGGATCAGTATGCTCTTTTATCGCAGGCTGAAGTGGAACTATCAATAATTTTTCCATTGTTTTGAGGAAGGGTGAATTTAATGTAGTAGGTATAAATATCACATTCTTATCACCAGATACTTTCTTGGGTACAGGGATTATATTCATCTTTCTCCACATGCTCGGTATGAGATTAGATGAGAAGGATCTGTTAAAGATAGTCGTGAATGGATAACATAGGACGTCAGTACATTTTTTAACAAGGAGGTTTGGGATACCATCAGGTCCTAAACATCGGGATGAATTACGTGACTGAAGACATCTTCGGACATTAGTTTCAGTGAAACTAGGAACACAGCTATTCTTTAAACCTGTGGATGAAGGGAGCATTAAATCAGATGACTGACGTAGAAAAAACTTATTTAAGTCACAAACATTCAGCTGGCTATCGCTCCTAATCTGTCTAAAATTTACATACTGTAGCTAAAACTCGTCTGTCAATCTCGTTTCTCGATTTTAATAAGTCATTCAACTTAGTTGTTTAGAATGTCGTAAACAACAGATTAATAATAATAATTACATAACACTGAAATAAATGTCACTCTCATAAATATTATAATGAACTTCAATGTAAATCACATTCTATACATCACCGCTTATTGTTTATAAATCTTAACTGATCATGCTGTGATCAAGTATGCAAGTTCACTAGGGATTTACGCGAATCCTTTTACTTAAGCCTAAAACAAGTATCCTAAGTCAAACGAAAAAAATTTATCAGTACTAAACAAATAGGCCTTTATTTACTAATGTGAATTGAACGGGTGAATTTTAAGAAGTTTTTTCATATCTGATTATGAAAATCTAGAAATGAGTTCACCTACTTAAAAAGACATCAAGTTAATAAATAACACAAATGATATTAACTAACGGTCAATAACAGTGTTTATTGGGCGTTAGAGTACATGTCTTATGTAAAATTCAGGTGAACCCTGAACTTGGGATAAATTTATTAATTTATATCCAACAACGTTTAGTATCAGTTGTTTAATTCCTGAATAACTAAAAACAAAGCACTGTTTTCAACAAGGTTTTGAGTATGAAGTAGACGTTTCAGTCATTCGGACATTTTAGAAGCGCGAATATTAGCAATATTATGAATAACAGGAAGCTCATTGAGTGGTAATTTACAAAATTCAAGCATTATCATTTTATACTTAAAGTATATTTGGCCACACGGTTAGAAGAAAATTTGTAAATAATGAAGTGAAACATTTAAACATTTTTGGAAGTAGTATATGTGAATGTTTGTCAATACCACAATAAGGTAGCATATTGACAAAAACAAAAAAAAACAAATTTACGCGAATCATTTTTTCCATAGTGATCAATAACTTTCTGCATCTCTCTGTACATACCATTGATGGTCAATCTAATCACAAGGTTTGCTACGATACTGTGATGTGATCGAGTTAGTGTTGGCTAATTGGAAAATATTGACTGATAAGTGTGGGTTTTATGTGTACTTATCACTATTCATCGTATGACCCTTAGGATAGGTCACAGTTTGATGATAAAGTATTGGAATATGCGACCCGGCATAATAGAGTGTATTTTGCATTACACAATCAGATTACTCCTTAGTCAATAGGTTTATATTGGCACAGAACAACAGAGTAGGAACTGTATGTTTGAAAAATTAATCCAATAGTATTTCTAATCAGTTGAGATTTTAGCAAATTGTTTTTGATAGCATTGACTACAACCATGAAAAAACCAGACTTGGGTGCTTCAAACAACAAAATTTGTTTTGATCGATCGATGCTAAACTTCCTTCTGAACACCCTTAAACATATATCATGAATTTCTTGTTGACGTTAAACGCTATACATCAAGCTAGTGTAACAAATTAACAAAACAAAAACGCTGTTATTAAGCTTACCGTCATTAATAAATTCAAATGTTCCGTTGAAACCGAATATAGTGGATTTTCCAGTTGTATACCAGGGCTTTGCCACTTTTTCTGACTCTGAATAAAAATCCAATACAATCTCTCTGTGTAAACTAATAAATGTTACAGAGTTGGTCGTTAGATAATCACCACAATATCGACCCAATAAATCTGATTTATCTAATACGGAAGAATAAACAGAGGCTGAAAATGGTGTTGTTGTGTGCAGTTCATTAGATGATGATGATGATAATAAAGAAGAAGAGGCTTCAACAAGTATTGCAGCTTGTCTATCCAAATCTAGTGTTGAGGAAGCAACATCAATATACACGTCCAAGAAGTCGACTGAACAACTGTTAGGAATAACAGTGGGAGAAAAATAGAAAATGAGGTATTTATCTACGTTGTTAAATAGCTTAAAGGTTCTGTAGAAGGAAAAACTAAATATTCATCAAAATTATGAGTCACCTCATTAAGACATTTTTTGTTACTTAGTTTTGGGATCTTTCTATTCTAAAATCTTCGCATTTATACCCGGAGTAATTGTATAACCTGAAATTCTCATTTAGTACTACTTGATTACTATCTATGATAACGTGGTACTGGATTCTAGGGAAAAGCTGGTTGAAGAATTTTGCCCATATATTATTATTAAAATATAGGGTTATAATCAAGAAAGATAAAGACTTTAGAGTGAAAACATCCAGATCAGGTTAATATCATCGAAAGCAATCAGATGACACACAAATTTTCACCATGATGTTTAGAAGGGAATTCATGTAGCATTCAAGCAAAATCAAATTTCATTACGTATCAGAATGAAAAGGAAAGCCATCTTAGCACTTGACTATAAGCCATACAATAACGGATCTAGAAAGTTCTCAACAGATCACTTACTGCTATCTGCAAATGGCCCTAAATTATGAATTGACAGGTGATTGGTTGGTTTTTAGTATGTGATTTATTTTTGTAACGCAGGAATAATCATTTACTCTAGAAACTCATCCAAGCGTGTGTTTGGTTAAGCAGCATTTACCTAAACTAAGTGATCACTTTGTTTTACACACAATAAAGAAAATTTCATCAAAATCGGGATCTTTACTTAGCCAACGTTGTTAACCACAACTGAGTACTCATTAGCTAGAATTTCTATTAGAAAATCGAAACCTTTGAACAAAACGGAAACTCATCGGTAACATTAAATGGAGACTATAAGGTTAGTTGGAGTTGCAAGTGTGGGTTTTTACCTCAATAGTTTTGAAAGATATTGAGTTCATTACGATATTCATTCTCATTCGTTACAGTTGGCGCTCACTGTTTCTGAGCACTGAATCAGAATGACACAGTTATTTAATGTTCATTGGTTCTCAATGGTTCGTGATAAGAAAAACTTATAACTTGTACAATATCTCCACAAATCCAATTCTAATGTTATAGCTTATACCGGGCATGTAATGAATCAAACTTTAGTATCTTAAATAAATTTTATTATTATTTCAGTTTTCAAGAATTAGATGTATATTTCGCAAACCATAACATTAAAAATGATGGTTGGTAATTTATCACTACTTTTTACATAATAGTAACTATAGGCAACTAATGAGAAACCAATGACGTTAATTAATGAAAAAGTATGTCTATATTTAATGTTTTTCGAGTTAAGATTATAGGGATTGCATTAATCTAATATTAACATTTGTTCATCAGAAAGTTGAAGTACTCATAAACAAATAAGAATTATTTATCTGTATATTGCATAGTTTACACACGAAATTATCGCACATTTTCATCGAAACCATACTTCACTTCTCATATTTAGTTGAACAGGTAAGATTTTAAAATTGTCTTAAAAAATTAGTGATTTTACAACACAACAAGACTAATGCCGAATAATATATTTAACAATGATCAATAAATTCTGGTTCGAGCGTCTTACATAACATTCAACTATGAAGTCTTGCCTTAGCCCGAGAATGGCGCGCTTATGATATTTAGAACATGTTAACCGTTTTTTACTGTAACTGCGGTTAAAATATTAAATTTAGCTCATAAAAGCCTATCGCTGTAGGTAGAAAATATCAATATATTGATGGTGTTGTCCACAAAAACTATGAAAGCTTTACGATCATATCCCCTAGATAGGATCACTCAACTTCAACAAACTCATACTCCAAACTACAGATTCTCTATACCATTTTAGCTTGCTTAATCCAAGAAAGTTGTTTGTTTTAAAAACTCTCCCAAGTCATATCTGTGTTTCTGATCGTGTAATGAAAACAATTCTGCTGAATGTCTCAGTATTGGGAGATATTTGTTTTACAATGTCTACTTAGAAAAAAATACATTCAAATTGAGTGTAACTTAATGACAATAATTTTTTATTTAAAATAATAACAAAGAATAAAATGAAAAGTACGTACAATAAGTACTATTCATAATGAAATAACACACTGTTAAAACACTTTTGGAAAGCACAATCAGTCAAGAATTTATTGTTTAGTACTTTTTGAACACAACAGGGATAATGTCTGATAACAACATAATATTCCTTGTTAATTTATTATTTTTATTTAAATATAATCCACTAGAAACACTTGCAAATAACACATCGCTACTGCAATTAACCCTACATAGATGTTGATGGGATAATGAATTTCGCAGCATAATTCTTCCATACAATAATTCCATCAGTTTATTCAATTTCCTGCTGTGATGCATTTTAAAAAACACCAGTATATTTGTATTGTTATTAAAAACATTTTTCACGCCTATAAATTAGAATGTTATATAAGAATATTTATGAAGTTCACTGAAACTTAGGGGACATTTTCGATTGAAGTTTTATAGCTGAAAAATCAATGAAGAACAGGTATCATTGGTCATACATTTTAACGTATACATACATGATTCAATATACACGTCCTCCCTTGTACGCTATCAAATCCATGAAATCTAATATCGCTATAAAAGTGTATTAGAATGGTTCACATAATTGATTCCCAGTTATGACTAGTTATTATCTATCATTCAACTTAATTAATGCAGAATAATGATGGAAATCATTGTGAATTAGACCAACTCCCCAGTATGAAACCAAAGAAGGAACACTGTTAGAATAATGAGGAATGAAATGAATCATCTCTAACAATAATTTACCAAAATATCTTTATTTCCTGGATTAACTAAAAGGAGTAAATCAATTTAACACATAGAACATTTTACTTATTTTTGACATTTTACAATTATTGGTAGGTCAGTATGTGATATAATATTCACACGAGTACAGGAGGTAAGCTCTGGTTTAGCTGATTTTTGCTAGCTGTTGCGCAAATAATATGCTACAATACGTACATACTACTTAATCATCTAATCTAGAGCACACTGTAGCTGCGATACATGATTTTTGAAGATGTCAGAAGGATCCAATTATATGATTAGAAAAGTCCAGCTGATAGTAGGAAAATATTCAAAGACATGTACAGTGACACCCGATTGACCTTTTTATTAGATAATCCTTAGATTATTTTCTTCATAATTAATTGATAAGATGGATAATAAAACAATTCATGTATTTAAAAAAAGAATATGAGTGATAGAATTATGTTCTTTCACAATAAGCTATTGATTAATCTTTCAATATCTGTTTCTCGTTCACATTATTTCAGTTTAGTCGATTACAAAATAATAAACTACTGGAAAACTATAAAATCAATAATAATTGATGAACTAACCTTGGCATATCACCCGATAAAACAAAGTGATCAAATTTAATATGAACTTTCTCACCAACATCCGCTATAAAACGATAAACACAACGTGTCCCAGATTCATATGATTTGGGCCATTTTGGTGAGGTGAATATACCTTGTTTTATTGAGTGCTTTCCGTTTCCATCTTCGTTGTTACTGTTAGAAGTTATATCGTTTTCTACTCGTTTCTCCGCTGAATTAAGTGCGGAGCTTCGAAGTAAAACTTCTCCGGTACCAGGAGTACAAGTGTATCCACTGATTATAGGAATAAGCAAAGTGATAAAAACTGAAAAGAAAATATATGCAATTGAAAAATACGAAATGTCTGATTTGAAAAAACTCATTTATTAGATTGCTTTAATTTTGAAGATGATTTAGGGTGAGACTATAATTTATGGATGACCTTTGAGCGACGCTAAAATTACCTTGAGAATATCCCCTAATAACTAAAACTAAATGAGGGTTATAAACCAGTGCAATGAACCAGAATTATGATTTATGGTTAACGGTTAGGGTAAGGAATTAGATTTAGGGTTTTCATCACGAACTGACATAAGCTGAAATGCCAAAACACTATTTAGCCAAATGCATGAATGCAATCGCACCAAAATCCAATACCTGATTGGTTCATCCGTAAATTATAGTCTCTTCTGATTAAGGTTATGAAATCAATTATTATCACTTATTGAAACTGCAATTATTACTACCGTCATTAATGAGTAATAATAATCAATCTGACTTCATATTTCTAAACCAAATCCCCACTTTTATGTTGGTTCGATCGTAATTGTTTTAAAGGAAATGTACATTCTGTCTTATATGAAATTATTCGATGATGATAATCATTATCAACCTCCAGTTTAACAATGAAAAGTGAAATAATCGGAAGCATATATATATCATCTAACTCATTCGAACAGATATATCATAAACTTATTTTTCGGCCATAAATTAATCAATATTGAAGGTAAAAATCTATTCATGTAATGCTTGGTTTATAAGTAACTCTTCTAATAACATGATCTATTACAGTTTAACCACGTGAACATCAGCAAATGCTTTTTATTAACCGTTCAATGACTATCGAAGCCTGTAAATCAATATGATCACTGATATATAGTGCGAATTCCTCTTATTGAAAACATCCCGTTTATAGGATATCTTATACAAAAGGCACATAATAGAATATCGTAGAAATTTGGTAACAAGTTTTTTACAACTTTATTAGAAAGTTCAACAAAAAGAACATTTATACATGCTTCACACCATTCTCCTAAAAAACTAATTAATTTTAGTGTGTTTATCGATGGCCGTTTTAGTAATGTCTGACATACTGTCATTTGCTATTAAGAGAGTAAGAGAGAGAGAATGAACGGAAGGAAAACAATCGAAACTAGTAGATTATGTTCCCATCAGCAATCACGCAATGAACAGTCAAATAGGAAGAGGAATTGTTGTATAGAAAATAGATAAAGAACAAATGAGGATGAAGAAACGATGAACATAATAAGGAATTAAATCAGATTTCACCAACTTTATTACAGTCTGGAAATTTGATCTAAATAAATTAGGTTACGCTTACGTCAGTACGGTATTCATTACTATCATTTCGACAAGAACAATCAAATACAAAATTTCAAATATTTCAGTAAATGATTTAATGATGGATCTCCAATACTGATGTCAGAGATCAAAATTTATGAGGTCAGTTATTTTTTATGGTAGTAAAATGTATCACCTTTAAAAGTACAAGAATATTAGTCTTCAGCATCAAGTGATGATTGAAATTCTGTTTTTCAACATGCATAATTAACAGGTTATCTGCCTAATATTAGGAATAGTATACGTGTGCTATTTAATAAAAGTGATCTTTACAGAAATCTAACATTGAATAAACTAGAATTCTTGCAGTTTTAAAGTTCGATCTTAATACTTAATGTGCAAAATATTTTATAATCATTCAGAAAACAACTTTTCCAAAGAGTAGCACCAAAAAGTTTTAATCCTCTTTTTACTTACTATTTATTTCAGTATGAGTTTAGACAAAGGAATTTTCGTGAATAAATATGAAATCTAATAATAATATGATTAGGTGGAAGTGTTTGTTATAGTTATTAAGTATTGATATGGATAAAAGATTAGATTACCCTCATGTTTTGCACTAATCAACAAGCAACACTTATTTACTTTTTACAAATACAGATGTTACTCAATGAACTTAAAGTTGTTATATTTCTGATAACTCACATTCCACCTTAATTTCAGTCATTTTATTAAACCTGTGTTGTCGTACATTTTCTGCTCTGTATCTGTTATTTATGTAGATAAAGCTTAGGTTGATGAATATAGAAAAGTAAAAAAATGCTGCATATTGGTAGTTTTTTGGCTTTTAGCTCAAAAAGACAAAACGGTAAAATGTTGGTGAATATCATATTTAATTTCTGAATAATTGATGCCTGAATTATTTCTATCAACTACTTTACACGTTTACGATTAATTACTAGTGTGGATGTTTGGGGGAGCAGAAAATGCACTTACTGCAACTAGAAATATATTGACCTACGCTTGGCCTAAAATCTTTCACCTTTTATATTCAGAAGAAATTAAACATTCGACAGTACTGAGAATGATTTTATTCAGATTTTTACTAATAGGAATAGAGTTATTTAGAGCGTATCGATGTTTTTTTTCAACAAAATTCATGGTTACCAAATATCGTAGATGCAAATGGATGTCTAGAAAAAAAGTATATAATAATTAGATGACAACAAACAAACAAATCAATTTGAAAATGAAAATAACCGATCATCGCCCCCAAAGAATACTGTTCTCCAGGTTGGAGATAAATCACTCTTCCAGATGAGGAGCGAATGTATGTATTCAATTTATTTTAATGAAACTTAATGAAAAAATAACACTGATGTCTCGAAGACATTAATAACAGGCTTTCCACCATACCGTGCTGGGTGCTTACTTTCATTTATTTACAAAACTGGAGTTTATCACTTTGTTATTGTAAATAGATAGTTGATTTTAACAAAATAACATACAGAGACAAATACTTTTAACGGAAGAACCGATGCATTTTTATATTCTATCAATTACTGGTACGCTATAATGTAAATGTTTTTTTCCCAATCATTGTTCATGCATAATAACTACAAACCCCTATCTCAATTGATTAATTACTATATAGTATAAGGTGAAAAATTAGTTGATCATGATACCCAGAAAGAGAAATGATACTGATAAAATTGTGAGATCTAGTATAGATTGATTTCTTTCTTACTAGTATATAATCCAATAAGTTGCCAATAGACCCTGATGTAAAAATTTGGACGTCAGTCCTACTTCCACTCGAGACTGGTAAGAAAGAAATTTCTGATAATGAAAAATTTGAAAGACTAATGACAATTAAACTTATGAAAAATTAATAGCCAAAGATTAATTTACACTACACAGTTGCTTTCCATTTCATCTACTAAAGTAAAAAAAACTATAGTGCAAGGATACTAGTAGTTCGCTTTCATGATACAGCCTTAGGTCATTGAGATCGAACCAAGTACATCTAAAACTGAGTAGCAGTAGGTCAATCAACTTTTAGATTATTAGACATGTTTCATCAAGAGATCCTGAATTATTTAACAGATTAAACTCGGTTAGTGTCAGCAAGCATTAGCTGACACTATTTTGTCACTGCAAGTTTATAAAAGTATTTGTAAGATAGTGTAGACAGGTTTAAGTCCATAAAGAAAGAAAACTTCTCATCACATGCACTAAGTGAATAGCCATTATAAAGAAGAATATCTTGGGATGGTTTCCTCTATACCGTCTAAAATGATGACGAAATGTTTCAAATAATTGGTCAAAACATGTTTCTTACATTTATATGGTACAACTTCGTGGAGTTGTTTGTCAAAATAACATTCCGTAGCAAGATGTAGAATTTTTATTACGGTTTATTAAAAGAAATGCAGACACTTTTGGGTCAAAAACAGCAACGAACAAGTTTTACTGGCAAGTTTGTTGCGTTCCTTGCAGTAGATAAACATATGTTTTAGAAAACGTTGTTTGGGTTGAAGTTTGATTTTGTCATATTACACCGAATAATTTGGTTTATTGACATCATTATCAAGATGACTAGAGAAGATCTTTCTTATCAATTAGACTTGTAGATTTACGTTGAGCTTCGCTACTTCATGTTGAATTGATCGCTTTTCGTAAATAACGTATATAACAAAGTACTACTTACTAGATAGTTTCTGTGCCTTGCGTTATTATTTGCCAGAGGTTACTGGTAAATGATATTACCTACGTTCTATTATAATCAGCATTAAAATAAAAGTACCTACTGAACTATAGTTAATGCCAGTTAGACAGTTTAAAAACGTGAGATTATATTAATTATATTAATGAATGATATTCTGACGGAATTAGATTAGCTTGAGACTAGCATTCCGTATCCAAGATACGATAGTGACTAAAGAAACGATAATTAACCGACCTCAGCCTATTATAAAGATTCCGAATAACGATAGATTATTTAGTATGTTCAATGAATTAGAATACAAATAAACAACGAAACAGCTGGAAAATTAGTATATCGCATAATGATATATTATCTGTAAAGCAATTTAAATTGATTGGTACATAATCAAAAGTAATTATCTAAATTTACGGTTATTTTATCCAAAGAAAAATATTTCGTTACAGTTTGTAGTAACAAGAGTGGGTTTGGAAAACTACCAGTAAGTCTAAAACCAGAAAATCATTTCATAAAGCAATAAAAATAAAGGAATGTATACTTGGAACGGGGTATAGAATTGACACCAATACAACTTTTAAAACCTTGTATGAGAATTGCCAAGGACGAATTCTTATGTTTAGGGAAGCCTTGACTATTCGCAAATTCACAAACCACTAGTGTGTACAGAAACAATTTCTCATAACTTTGGATTTACCCTGGTAATCCTAAGGTAATTTTATGGTCTAAGGTAGTGCGACAATTTTCTATTGCTGCCACACAATATTGATTTTCTTTCTCAACCATTTACAAGTATTAATTCTTCAAGAGTAATTATCTAAATTTACGGTTATTTTATCCCAAGAAAAGGTATTTTGTTACAGTTTGTAGTAAAAAGAGTGGGTTCGGAAAACTACCAGTAAGTCTAAAACCAGAAAATCATTTCATAAAGCAATAAAAATAAAGGAATGTATATTGAATAAAACTAAACGTGGATATTAGAGACATTGGATCCTCATTTATATTCTTATATTAAGTTAACTTGTAAAGAACTATTATATTCCTTGATTATAAAAATTAAGAATTCATGAAAGAGTTTTAACAATCATGATTCAATGATTTTAATTTGAGTTACAGTCATTACTGGTAAGTTCAAAATACTGATAGTCGGACTTGGTGAGTTGATCTAAAATAGAACACCATTGAAAATCTGTAAGCACTGAACAGCCATTTCGTTCTAGTATGGAACTTCTCAGCAGTGTGTGATCACGATCCCGTACACGAGATTCGAACCCAAAACCTTCGGTTCGCACGCAAACGCTTGACTTCTAGACCACTGAGCCGGCATCCAACAGTTTAATTTCTAACATGAATCCATCCATGATCTTGCGCAAACCTTCATCCGTTGTCTGAGGTGGATAAATTTCTTCACCCGTCATGCATTGACTTAAAATAGCCAACGTTTATTTCCTATTACGAGGAATTTAACGACGTTTTCTTGAAGTTTTACATTATAGTCTGTAATGACCGAGTGTTACTAAACACAATTTTTGATAACCGTAACTTTTCTATTCGAATCAAAATACGTTTTTTCTTCAATTATGGAAGAAGCTGGACGAAATAATTCAGCAAATTCAAATTCCCTCAAAGACATTTCGGAACAAGATATGAATAGTGATATGTGTCAGTTGGCACGACGATGAAAAAGAGATTTGCCCCACCAAAAAAATTTAATTTATAAGAATTCGCACAAAATAATTCATCTTTAAATATGTAATTATCTGATTGCAGCCTCATAATATTTTTGTCCTAAAATATTTTTGTTTTAGGTACAAACTTGGCTGAAATTTTCCATTTTTTGCTGAGAAATATCCAAAAGTTTGTAAACTGACAAAGTGGTGTTATTACGTCGAGTTTTGAAAGAAAATTTAAAAATTCCAATAAAAATGTTATCTGGTTAGGATGGGTAATAAAATTCGAATATTTACTCGACTTACATCAAGTTATTCTTCCTTATCAAACTGACGAAGTTTATGACAACTGGATTTCGAAGTGGATTACTCATCTGATTCTTTTTAATGAGATTGCATAAACATTAATTATTCTATCATGAAATTCGTGATTACATATTAATTCTTTGGATTTACGTTTTAAAATGCTTATTGTCAGTATGGAGTTGTGGAGATTTTTGAATTTCATTGAAATGATGAATCGATCTAAGTTAAAAACCACTGAAAACTTGGGAGCATTTGACGGCCGTTACATCCTAGTATGGGAATCTTCAGCAGTGCGCATCCATGACTCCGCAACCAGGAATTTACCCAGGGACTTCGGTCGAACTTAGATCGGCTCATGATTTCAATGGAATTTAACGATCTCCACAACCCCATACCTAAAATTATTATCTACTCACCAGTGACTAGCTTTGTGAGAAAATTCTCAAAGTTCTGATGAGAAGTCGCTACCACTTAAGCTAAAAAGTACTGGATGTGTGACAGTGACCCATCAAAGACAATGGTAGATGATCATGTGATGTTTTGGATTGATTGAAATCAGATATTAACAATGTTGGATGCCAGCTCAGTGGTCTAGAGAGTAAGCCTTCGCCTGCAAAACCAAAGATCTTGGGTTCGTGTCCCGCGTGCGGGATTGTAGATAGGCACTGTTGAGAAGTCTCATACTAGGACGAAACAATCATCCAGTGCTTCCAGGTTTTTAATGATAATCTAACTTAGATTGGACTATGATTCCAAAGAAACTTATTTTAATTTTTCAAAAGTTTTTTTCTAAACGAAAACTTTGAACTGAACAATCTAGTGTAAATTCTTCGAAAAGAATATAATGTAGTTTGAAAATTAAATCGATGGTCTTCCAACCCTTTTAACACAGATCTATATTGCAAATTTCCTTTAAAAAACACTATTTTGTTATTGTACAGAGTTAAATGTAAAAGTAACTATGCATAAGACATAAGTTGAAAATCATAACAGTCATCAAACCCAAAGTTTATATATTTTTTTATAAACCGATTTATCAGCTTAACTACAGTTTCTATATATAAGTATGTAAAAAGTGTGCCTTATCGACAATCCCTATTTTATTCGATTGCATTTTTTTATTTACAAATATTTGACTGAACTTTTAAACCTCAAGAAAAAGATTTAAGAAGATACGTTTGGTTTATTGAATCAGTTGCAAAAAACCAACACCGGTATAATTGTTCAGTCATTCTTCACGAAACATGATATAGTATAAACGTCAGATAACTGAGGAAACAAAAACATTATTACACAAGTTTGGTGTTCAAAGTTCATTCCAATTCGATCAAACCATCCTATTTAAAAATTCACCGTAGTCAATATTTCGTCATTCATTTGACAAACGATAAAGTTTTAACTCTTATCTGTTGATTCACCTATGACTGAAACATTGATTTATTCCACATTTGTGGATTTTCCAAGAGATGTGTTACAGAACTGTCTCTTAAACAACGTTCATAATTATAATATAACCTATCTTCCAACTATTTTGTAACACAACGCTATTCGTTGGTTACCGTCGTGATCTTAATATGATATATAAATCCATTTTAAGAAATATACCTTGAGTATGTTCATCCATCTCGTTAAGTATCGTTGCACTGTTAATAAAAATCAGCTGAGTAACACGGGATGTATTATCCAGTTATCATGTGTGGTTGAAATATGTGATTCAGCTTTTGCAGTGTAACTTAATGTCTCAACATATCATAACCCGCATTTTTAAGTAAAATCCTAAAACCCAGTGACTGATTTTTCATAATCCTAGTGTATGAATAAAAAGTGAAAAGCAAATTTAGTTTAATTAAATTTGTTTCCAAGACTTGACAAAACTGCCCAGTAAATACAATTACATTTATCTTTGTTTTTCAACAACCACAATTACACCCTAACCACCAAGTTTGTATGCTTTTCAAAACATATTTTTATAGCTAGCAATCTGTATAAAACTCTTGTAAAATAAAATATTTATTTTCTTTTGTTAATCTGTTTTCGTTGTTCACCTAAATATCGTATGTCATATGGTCATCTTTAAGTTCATTCTTCATCGTAGCTACATTTCTTTGTTATCTATTTATATGGCTGCTTACTATTTAAAACAGCAAAAACTATTGAAACATTACTTAATGTATATGATACATTTTATGATGACACTATTGAGGTCATAGAAATATATATACTAGATTACACAAGTGATTGTATTCACATTCCAAATAGGATATTTGTATATAACTGTCAGGAAAGTAAATTTAGGCTAATTTCATATAAAACTGTGGATGAACTAAAAATGAATGAAATTTTAACTGTAATTATTATCTTTTAACTACAAAACCACTCACTATTACTTCACAACACTGATAGTAATGACTTAAAACAAACGTTATACATGGCTAAAGGAATATGGGACTATTTAAATTATCTTTTGAAAGAATAGCATGGTATATCGTTTCAGGATGGGTTATCTCATTCACTGATTTGTCGACCAGTAGTAATGTTTTGAAGAAGAACAAATGGTGATTGTGACGATTAGGATAAGAAATGCATTACTGTCCACTTATCTACCTACCAATCTACCATAAATTTTGAAGACTAATTATAGAAAACAAATTTGTAACAAATTTGTAATAATAAAGATAGCTAACAACCCAACTATCCTTGTTATTCTGTTGTAAGAAATTACCTTTGCAATGTGTTATTCCTTTGTGGTAATTCATTTGTTTTAATAAGGATTATTGTATGGGGGAAAAAAGAAAGCTTGAATTCGTACTTCATTCAAAAATACCTGTATATATTTCCGTGTTTGTGTGTCATAATTAGCCATACCAAAATAATTTCATTCTACGCAGTTCCTAATTTACTTTTTAGTATCCTTACTATTGAAATTCTTCATATCTTTCATTAGAATGTGTTGATAAAATATCGACTTATTTGATAATTCTGTTTGTGTTACTGCTTCATACAAATAATAATACCTTTTTGATTGATATTTCACTTTGAAACATTCGTTTACTAGTTTTATAGAAAATGTCTTACTGACTATAAAAGAGAAATAGATCTTTGATATGATTAAAGATTTTTCAAAAACTAGATCTGCCGATAATCTTTTAGACTACGAGGCCAAATGAAGTATGCAAATACGTTGGAGGAATTAATTCAAAAACAACAACTCATAAAACCTATCATATAGTTAATTATCCTGAACACAATTCCTTACTAGTAATAGTTCTATTCAATAGTCTATATGCATTATCCTCCGTCTGGAGCCCCTCTAGGGCTAACGCCGGTCCCAAGCCCGGATAAAGGATGAGGGTTGGGCATGTGGTTAGTGACACCATCCCGTAGAAAACTAACTCGCTAAAAGAACTCTAACCAAAAAAAATTATTCAAACCACTTAAACTCTGTCCTAGGAGTCAGAAGCTTATCATTTAGAAGAGTTATGACACCTCATAGTGAAAGCCGATTTCCTTTGGAAGCCTCGAGGCTGATACCCCTTCTGACAACCAAAGCAACCATTTATTTAGGTACATGAAATGCTCGTGCAATGTGAGAGACCGGGAAAGTCTTCCAAATTGCTGCTGCATTTCCCTACTTTTCTGTAATTAATTTATCAAACTAAGAGCTAATGATTGAGAGGATAATTGTTTAAATAGCTTCTTCCACAAGCACTTACAGTTATGAATCCATTATTATTTTATTAGTCCAGGCAAAATGTTCAAGTATGCATGCAAACGTTCTTTTTGAAATAATGTCACTGAAAGATAATAAATTTCACGTTAAATAAGGCTTAAACACAAGTAAAATACTACATTGATAAGGTTTTACAAGGAGGGTTAGGAAAAAACTGTATATCTTACGGTGATGAGTTCTAATTCATAGATTAAAATCATGTGCAAAAATCAGTACAAATTAAATATTGTATTATAGTTGATGGATAATGATAACTAGTATTAGTAAGATTATCACATCTAATCTAACATAGTCTTTATGGAGAGACTTAGAGAAAATTATCTCGAAAATTGGTTAGAACAAAATATTCTTTGTTTCCTTTTCGATAGATAATCTTTTAATAGGATTGCATTCGACTTTTTACTAAACTTCTCTTTTCAAATATACATGAACCAAGACAAAATATAAGTGAGATAATTATCGTATAACCACCATGGAGTGTGTAGTTTTTCATATAGTTGCTTGTATTTAGCAGCCAAGACATGCATACACAAAAAACTCTTTTCGTTAGCATTTTAGTACATAAAATGAACAATATTAGTGTTAATATGTATTACAAAATGATGTATCTCTATGAGCTTTAGGTTTTTTTCTATTTTCTTGACAGTCTCTTATTATTCTGTTGTTAATTATATCAATACTACTGATATCTTCACTCGTGTTGACTGGAAGTTAATTCTCATGGGTTATAATTGTGTTTTTTTTTTCACGTAGCGACTTATTAGTACAATCCTTACCTTATTTAACTAGAGTGAAGTCAAATACAAATTGTGTATAAGTCTGTGAACATTTCGAAACTCAACTTTACACTCAACTTGACCATGTCAAAAGATGAGAAAATGAAATTAGAAAATGCAGAAATAAACGGTTTTTTAGGTTAAGAGTATAACGATAACAGATTCACTGTGCTACATAAATTACTTCGGCTCTATAGGCCACGAAAGTACACATCTGCATTACATTTGGAATTTCAAGAAATATGAAATAAGAGAAATATCTCGATTTTTATACTCTAATGCTTCTGTAAATAATATGCACAGTCATGAGCTGATGACAAAAAACATCGATTCGTCCTATTCAGTTCGCTTGAATATCAGTAATTATCTAAAGTCTCACGTTGACGACCTTCAGCAATCTCACTTGAAAATAAACCCAGACAACTTAAAAAAGTAATAGAACAACTGTTGAACATTTGTTGTGATTTGTTACAAAATGCGACAAGATGAAGAGCACCAATAAACCTGTTAGAAAATGAAATTTAACTTTTTCTAAATCATCAGTATGAAGTTGTGAGAATTGTTGAGTTTTTGATTGAGATCAAGAATCGATCAATGTTAAGCCACCGCTGAAAACCTGGAGAAATTGTACGACCGTTTCGTCCTGGCACGGGACTCCTCAGCAGTGCGCATCCACGATCCCGCACATGAGATTCGAACCCAGGACCTCCAGTCTCATTGAAATTTTAGACTAATCCAAAACAGAGTAGAAACGAGAAGAAAATAGCCCTCAATGATAAAATGAAGTTGGCCTAATTTATTCATTTGAAGAGGCTTTATTAAATTTAGTTTATGCAATAAGTTATGCGTTTTGATTATATTAACGTAATAAGTAGTAGATGTAAACTATGAGTAATCTCTTCACATAAACCCAATCTTTATATATATATATATATATATATATATATATATATATATATATATATATATATATATATATATATATATAGAGAGAGAGAGAGAGAGGAAGAAAGAAAGATTTTGTCCAATTCCTTGTTACTTCGTAATAATTTATGGCATTACTGACCTTAATCTACAAGCTTTCTAAGAAATATTAAGGCCATTCGGTTAAAACATCAAGATGGTATTTTAATTAATAAGATTATAATTAATTTTTTTGTCATTCCTCTTTCTTTGAACTAACTCCCGTTATTTTGTGAGAAATTGTTCATTCTATAATTCACACGAGCTTTATAAAAGTGGGGAAGAAAAACATAATCTTTCGATACCGTGAAACGTAACTAATTAGTTACAGATGAAAAGTTTGAGATTATAATGGGCTATTCGATTTTTGGATAAGTCTAAATTCACTGTTCGCCTACTTCCTCATTTACCGCTATTTTTTGTAAACATACGAAACAAACATCGTTAGGATTATCAAGCAGGTTTACTATCCCAACCGGAATTTTATTCAAGCTAAAGATCCTACAAATCTTTTGTTCAGATGACAACGCGGTACTATACTTGGAGATAATAATAAATCAGTTACACTGAGCAGCTAATTCTCTTTATTGTAGTCAAAAATTTTTTATCCTATCACGAAAGATTTGGTTAACTCGAATCCTGATGGGGCTCAAATCTTATTAAAGTCAAAACAATCAGCATATAACACTAAACATAAACTTTAGGAGAGTTATTACGACACTTTATTAAACGCCATAGAAATTAAACTCAAATATACTAAACTTGGATTGGAACAATGAAAATTGTAAAATTCATCCCTCTCCTATTTTCATAACGAACAAATATGTTGATGGAATTCACTGACGTTTATTTTATCAATTATGTTATTGTATATCATTTTAATGCTGTCTTAGACTACTTCTGTTTAGAATAACCAACCTTCATTGTGCAAAAATTTCAACTTCAGAGTCAAACAATTTTGGCATCCGGTATTAGTTATCGAGGAAGTACTATATACAAAAGTACCGGTTCGTAATTTCACGATCAACAGCAAATCACAATGGCTTTTTTACTTCCTAGCCATGACTTTCTTAACAGTTTCTACATAACAACAATCCGAAAATGTTGTTATCTGAACGTCTTGATGTGTAAAGTGAAACGACTTCAAATGTTAAACAAATGGTCATGAATCATCGATGTATATATTTGAACTAAAGTTAAGCATAGTCTAGAAATGTCTTTGTGAGAAATCGTTGAATAATTCAACAAAAAAGGCTGATTCAGACCTCGTGAATACCGACAATATTTCTTTCAATGTCACTTTAGTTTTTTAGCAACTTGTACCCAGTAGGTTTAATCAAGTAAGTATAAATTGAATTATTGTTTTCATGTCAATATTCAGTATTCGTTCTACAACAGTTAGAAGTATCTGGCTTAATTATTGTACAGTCAAAATGTTTGGTTATATCCATTATATGTTTATATTATATGCGTGGTCTTGCTGAATGCGAATTTCTAGGCTTTGGGTGCTAGTGTTTGCATGTTATTTAAGTAATGACATACTATTATGAACCGTTACTGCAATATAGAATTAGTCGAGTACTGAAAAATTGCTTATCTGACGATAAGCTTAAATCACACTCTGATTTTGAAATCATATTGAAAAACGAAAAACCATTCAAATGACATAAACCACCTTTCCTTTGACATTGAACTTACTTTATCCACCATATTCGGCATAGCGGTTTAAAATGGTAATCTCGATTATTTATAATTGTAAGGAAAAGATATTTTCGAGCTTAAGCAGACCCATCTTTCTATGAGATTGAATTTTATAAGATGGTAGAAGTAAGTCAGCAAGACAAATCGCTTATCATTTAGTTGAAATTGTTACATTAAATTTATCGCAAAATAGTTTTCATTAACTACACTCCACGTTCAGAATAGAAATCGAGTAGAGCTACAAGTTATTTTTTTCCCGGTTCAACTCACTCTTGGGGTATTACATATTTTTCAACAGAGGAAGGTAATGTATCCCGCCCTAATTATTGTAATGAGTCAAAATATCAGGCTTTTTTCAAAGAATGACCAATCAAACCATCAGTGCAGGACCAAATTATAAACGATAGATGCTGATTAAAGAAATTGACTATTCAAGATCTGGATTAATTTTCAAAAGGACCCATACCGATATTAATTAATGAATTTGTACATATGTATAACTCAGGTTAGCTGATAAAAGCTTCCGATTTACTTTTGGTTTTTCCACTCCAGCAGCTTGTTGAGCTCGTATATAAGAAGTATATTTATTGGCATCAAACTCAGACGACCATGCAACACAATATTATCATTCTGACTTCACTTATCATTTCGGATTAACAGAGAGGATTAGTCGAGTGAAACTGATCATTACACATTCACTAACTCGGGCTTTGGTTAGGTATTCTTGTAGATGTTTCATAATATCATTCTGTCTTTCTAATTATCTATTCAGCATATTTACCATAATATTTTGTTTGAATTTTCACGATAAATGGATATTTTATTTAGAAGTGATGAAAGAATATGAATTATTTATTATCTTGGTCCCTGTCTCCAATGGATAGTATCTCCTAATTTCAAATGAAAAAGGTGTAAGAGTGACGGTTGATAATCCTAATCAAAATTTCAGGATTATACTATTACCGAGTATATTTGAATGCATTTTTTCTCTACATTCAATTATATTTCGTAAGATATCTTCAAAAGAACTATGAAGAGTGTTGTGATTTCGAATACTTTTGTCAGTATTAAACGAAGTTTTATCTCTGTAGTGCATAGTTAATTGTTTCGATTGGTAGGAAAAAGCATTGGTAAATTAAATACGTAGTAAGTTGTTATAGGTATACTGTACTCTATTTTACATGATAAGGCACTCATTTAATTCGATTTTTCTTACTTAAATTATTTGGACTTCTTTTTGCAGCAAAGTAATAGAATTATAATACTTGATTTAATCGAACCCGGTTAGTATAATGACGAAAGAGAACTGGAAGAAATGCACCAACTTAGTTTCAATGTCTGTTATGAGACAGTAAAATATTCTTTGGTTCAATTTACGTTTAAATTATTTCACTTAACACAAGTTTCTCAACATTGGATTGTGGTTCTGGTTAGCATAAGGTGAATTCGGATTTAAAGATGGTAAAACCAAATGGTTTTTATCACTTCTAAGTAATAACAGATGAATCAGTCTACTGAATAAGTACAATGACGATTAAGTAAGCTGAGGTCAAAAGAAGGAATGAAAATAATATTTATGATACTAACTATAGGGTGAATAGTATGCAAATAGTAGATATCATAAAAACTGGAAAATAAAAGATTTTTTTCTGGCATAATGTTGATTTCGTGAATGTGAATCCGTTCAGATATCTTATCAACCGATGACTTGCTTCACCGTTACCGATACTAAGTCTACATAAAATGCAACCTCTCAAATGCCCTAGTACGTCCGAGAGTGAGGAGAGCCCTTTCTCCCTCCCAAAATGCTCTGACATGGTCACACATATATAGCCTCAGCCAGCGAAGTCATACTCACTGCATTCTCGCGTATCGAGCGTTGTTTACCGGATCGAGAGGACGATAAGCGAATGTTCGTCGCTTTAACCGGGTTGGTGGACATGGAGAGTCTACCTAGTGGAGTTGGAAAACCCTGATTCAAAACCTATGGTGCACATGTGCTTCAGGGTCCTAAAGAAACAAATGGCGTTTGAACCAATTGTTGGTCACTAGCTACCATGGGACCGCATCTCCTTACGATGCTCCACTGCCTTGTGGGTCAGACCTTTAGGTCGAAGGCTCCGGGTGTGTCCGCCTAAGAAAATCACCTGTCTCGGTTTGGGGACCCGGGCAGTATCACAGCCCTCACAAATCAAATGAGATTTGTGTGGCACATATGTATCTAGTGCACCCTTGTACCAATATATATGTGTTCAAATAAAATAAAATAAATAATAACTAGGGGTTACTAACTGAACAGCTTCTTTGTAAATATAACATATATATTGTTGAATTTTCTGCACACTAAATGTTGTTAATTAGTTTTACATTGTCAGAGATATAAATGAAATGTATGATTGTTTGTAAGACGAAAACTTTACCACTTCTATTCAAAACCAATACAATAATAGCATTCCGTACTTTCATAACAATTCAACTGTAGTGAAGACTACGACAGTTTGATGCATAATGTCAAATATCTGGTTTATGTCATCATTTTCAATTTTATTTGCTAACGCTCCAATACAAATGTGCAGGTTTTCGAAACGCCGCGCGTAACAGTTTCATTAGTTACTTTTAAACAAGGAGTTGAAGCAATCTCATTAGAATTAGACTGAGACATAACTTTACAGTGTTATGCCCAATGCAATTATGTACGTAATTTTCCTATAAAATATTATTTTATTAATTTTTTTCTATTTAATACTTTGATATACTTTCCAGAAGAAATCTAATTATCAGTAATCATCCATTTACTCCTACTGGTGCATCATAAAATCCGTATCCACCCTACTTACTTATGCATTTGCACCAAAATGCAGTTCATATTCGAGTCAAATATCAGAAGCCAAAAAATTTTATAATCAACGCATACAATTTTTCAATGGTAGTTCAATTTCAAGGTGAAAAGTAACCATTGTATGTTAATAGGGCTTTAAGATTGAACAACAATGTCCAGAGTTAAAAATCTCATCTATATTTAACTAGTAATAAGATGTGAATTTAAGAAATAAATAGCATATACAAAGGAGCAATGGGTACCTGCAAATCACCTGAGTTTATAATGAATGCTTGCTTTCCGATCTTACTTGATTGACTTACCACGTAAGTTAATAAGATTCACTTCATAAAGTGAAATTGCTTAGAATAATTCCCACCCACACACTTAAGCCTTAAATAATTAAAACTGATAACATTCTTTTTATCTATATATTATGTTTAAATCCTTTATATTAATTAGGTAACCGATACAATCCTTACACCATCACGATTGAAAGATTATCACGTATAACAGGAAAACTTTATGAAACCAAGGAGAATGAGGACTTCAAAAGCACTACACGAATATAAATTTTGAAAGCGTAGGAAGAATGGACACCAAACACTTTAACAGTAATGTATTCCTAACACACTAGATATCATTTGATTATAATTTTTTATGAACGTGGTTATAAAGTTCATTATACGTAGTAATCATTTTGTAATCTAATGATCGAAAAGAAATGGGCATATAGTATATAAAAAGATAAAAAAGAATCATGTTTGGACAAGTAGGTGAGATCGAATAAACCCTCATTTGATTAACCGAAAATCGTAGACATTTGGAGACTTATTCCAACACAATTGCAAACTTAATAACAGCGGACTCAAACAAAGGCTGGTCTACAATGTTTCTTTTTATTAGGTTTATTACTAAGTACTGAAATTTCTGGTTGATCATTTTGACAATCCTTTAAAAGTATTTAGATGACATCTGAGGACAGTTCTCGAGCTTTGGAGAGGCGATTTTCAAATTTTATTAGATGTCTCAACGAGAGTATATTAGCCACAAAATCACAAATTCCATCAGTAGTTTTGTAGTACAAAAATTTGTAACAATTAATTACTGCTATCCATCTAAGTAACTGTCTTCAAAAGACTTATGATTAATCAAAATTTAACTTCTTAATAACAGAATGTAAGTGCCAACCACACTTTAAATTGACTTCCAATTAAATTAATTTTTCGAACATACACTGGCTTATAAATCTCGAATCGGAATTCAATAAACTCTTTAACCGTAACAAAATTAATAAAATTTGCATTTATAATCAAAATGTTGAGTATTATTAATAGTTTTTATATAACTTACCGAAATGGTATGTAATAAACACTATTAAAAATCCAGAATATTTATTTGCCATTGGGAGAAAGGATATAGAAATGTATATATATATATATATGTAAAAAAAAATCACGACTCCATAATTAGTTTGCCTGTCATATTAGAATTCATTCATTTTGAATATAATATTAGATTGCTTTGAGTAAAAACCTTTACAATTAAATTAATTCATTACTATCTCTTTTACGTCAGTAACATTAAAAATGATCATAGTCTTTTTACTGACAAGACCAGATGAAATTTAATTCATTTGATTGTATTCTAAAAATAAAATGATATTCCGCACATTTTAATAGAATAGTCTTCACTAGTCAAAACTTTTCAGCTTATCTTGATTAGCAGAATAAAGTGAGGTAAATTTTTACAATATCAAATGGTCCGATTGTATCAAATGAACCAATCATATAGTTGATATGTTTTCCTTTTATTGATTTGAAATGTAAAGAGTTCTGATTGGATAAATTATTGTCTATCATAATATGTATAGGACGTTTGGAATGATTGTCAGTTACGACTAGTCATTTTCATTTTAGTAAATAATACACAAATAAATATGCAGAAAAATATAGAGTACAAGAAAGGCTTTATTTAGAAGCGTATTATGTTGTTGTGGTTTACTCCTATCACCATCCTTTTATCTCTAGTGTAAATTAAAATCTGAAGTTCATTACTCGTTCTAGTCACCTGATAATAATGTTAACTGAGTTGGCTTTAAATTTATGAACTTTGTTCGCCAGGTTGAATTTAATCCACAATAAAAAATAAACTTGGATATAAGGCATGATAAGACTGTTAATTTTCGCAATAATAAAGTTTATATAATACGTTGTTTTTTTCAAGAATCACACATTTCAGATTGAATATTGTATTTCCAGTAAATGGAGTATTCCAAAATTACCGTTCCATTTAAGTTCCAAATATTCTGAGTGTTCGGAAGATATGACCTAACCACATGATAGACAGTATTGGAAACTACTTTCTCTCTCTTAAGTCCTAAAAGATTTTTGTCTTAAAGACCCTAGAATTTCTGGATTCTATTATTTCATCCACACACTCTTCCTGGTCAACTAAGACAGCACAACTCCCTCACAATCAGCCTGCTATTGTGGATGGTTTATTTTTCTTCAAGGAATTAAACGTCTTTATGATCATTTCACATACTTCATCTCTATACAATAACAATGACCTCAGTTTAATACTGCAGACAAAAGTGGTGTGAAAAGGCAGGCTTAATTCTAATAAGAAAACTGTTTTGTATGTTCTCTACCACAGAGATATGATATCTAGCATTCTAAAATGAGAGTGAAGCTTCAGTTATGCCACTTTCTTGACGTATACACGCGACCTTTATTATACACTACTTATTAATCATGACTTTTTGATTATAAGATTTATGACTGCTACCATGTACATTTCGTCAATAATGATGTACTTTTAAATGATGTTACGTTTTATTATACATTTTACGTTCATCCAATGCTGCAGAGTATTCACAACAAAACCACACATTTTTGATAAAAATAACCTATAAATCACGTCTACTCGGATACTGTACCCTTTGATTTTAATGTTGTCTCTACTTTTGTGTGAACTCAATCATGTTTGTAAGCTGGTGTGAATTATGAAATCATTTTTAAAATATATAATTATATATAAATTATGTATTTATGTATGAACTTTCAACTAAATTTGAACGAATAGTTTCATAGTATTTGGGCGCCGAGTTGATGTAAGACATTAAAGAGAAAGAACGTGTTTGTAAAATCTCAGCGAATGAATCGGAAATAAATCTAACGTTTCTCTTGGCAATCCGGTTCAAGCTTTTTCAAAGAAATACAATTAAACATCAAAATAGGACCTATTTAGTGTACAGTTAACCGAAGAACTATGTACCTATTTATGTTCGATAATTTGGATGTTTGATTGTATTTCCTTGAAAAAAGCTTGAGCCAGATTGTCAAGAGAAACATTGGATTTACTTCATATTCATTCGCTGAGATTTTACAAATACATTCTTCCTCCTTAATTATGTATTTACTTTTAGTAGCATGAGTAGTTGGATGGTATTCATGCTGAATAACAGATTTAATATCAAAGGTACAAAACAGCCTGAACATAAAAGGGCTTTCGGCTCCTTTAGTGATCAAAATGTTTATACTTATTAGAATTTCGTGCCTTCAGAGATTAGTGTATTTGTTGTATAACAATGTTTTATGTACAAATGACGAACAGTTTGTTTCCAGTCATTTAGATGACGCAAAGTAATTATTTATTATTTCTAATGAATTTGGACAAAGGATCAGATGCTCTTTCATACACTTCTGAATTTTTCCCTTACTCTGCTACTGTGATTTAACTCATAATATAAAATCATTGTTGTTACTATCGTTAGTATAAATATAGTTATCGATCTGGCCTAATATTTAACTGGTAGCAAACGTTATAGTTTAATTCTCAGACCTTGTTGTTTATGATTATTGTTAGGCGCCGTTTTATTGAAAATCAGCCAATGACAATGTATATATATTTATCTATGATTTCATAATTCAGTTGAATTAATCCAATGGTCAACACGAAACACATCTCCAGATTATCTGTTTGCTGTCGTCTTTTCTAGTTTAGATAAATCTGTCGGATAAACATTCTTGTAAGCATTAGAGAAAGAGAGAAAGAAGGGAAACTACTTAGTTCCTTAGTGAGAAATAATTATTGTAGTTCGCATGATATTGTAATTTTTATTTTTCATCAAGATTGAAACTTCAAGATAAAATTTATCGATCTGATACTAGTAGGAATACTGAAAATTCCATCACGAACTACTTATTATTGATAGTTGTGATTTAATGTCTACTTATTTGTTTATATTTGTTTTGTGTTTATCGTACATATATAAGAACTTGTAACTGCTAAAACTATTCGTTAGGTGAATGATATATTGTTCATAACGAGACATGGGTCTGGCTTCGTATAATGTCGGGAATTCGGATTATTGAATAGCTCTGAAAAATAGCAGAATAATATTTGGTTTCTTTCTACCTTCCAATAAACAGTATTCTTTAACTAATTAGTTATAAAACAATTGATTTAACAATCGAGTCCATTTTCGAGTTCATTTTTAACATTGTACACTCGTATATGTATGTGGTTAATCATGGGATAACGTATAATTGCATTTGCCAAAACTTTATTGGTTGTGTAGACTATGACTACATAATTTTTAAATAGGCAAACAACTGTTCAGACGTAACAAATACATCACAATTGATTGATCACTGGGTGGTAATCAATGTCATGTGTGTCAAGTCCTTATTAGTGCAGATCGAATGCTATCGACCAAGTTGCAATGTGGTCACTAGTCTAGGTGACTCGACACTGCGTGCACTATGTTGAGATTAGATGGTGGTTAGAGGTAGTCGACAGGTAACCCTGACATGGGATCGAATCCGTCAAGGAGCACCAGTTCCCTCAAGATTACAGGTACACCTTGCTGACAAGTGCCAAGTAGCACGAAACCCGGGTCCAGGGTTTCCTGTCGACTACCTCCAACCACCATCTAATCATAACAAATACACAATCAGTATGGAGATTGTAGTATTTTCACAGCTGAAATCATGAGTCGATATAAGCTAGACCACTACTGAAAACCTGGAAGCATTGGACGACCATTTCTTATTAGTGTGGGACTCCTTAGCCATGCATATCCACGATCACACACACAGGAATCGAACCAAATGCTTCCGGGTTTTCAAGGGTTGTTTAGCTTAGGTCAACTCGTGATTTCAATTGTCAAAATAAATGATCACCAGGGTGAACAGAGTCTCTGGGTCTGCCGTTATGTTAAAATAAAGGAATTATGAGAATCGTGATTAATAATTCCGGGTAGAGACAAACTTTTTAACAATAACAGCAAGGTAGAGTCACCTATAACCATTTTTGTAAATGTAGAAGTGGGATATTACAATAAACGAGAGAAAATAAAATAAAACAATGGTAAGGAGGATAGTCTAAAAAATTGTTTCCTTACACACAACTGGGATTTTAAATTATGGATGGCTAAAGTTTCTGTAATATAAAGTAGGTTTAAGCATACTGGATATTATAAATGATATCATAGAATGATACGGAATACTTTGCATCTATTGTATGCTATGGAATAGGTGACAGGATTGGCCGGTTTTCCTCTGGTAACCTACATTGTTAGATGTTCTCAAATGCGATGAAGGGGTGGCCTCGACGAACGACCTATATACCCACTCAACTCCACGGGTACAAGTAAACTGATTTTTTTATATTCAGTTTGTTAATCATGGCAACTTATATTCCACACAAAGATATATAAGAGAATAACTATGATACGTTTCACAAAGGTATGCTCTAATAGATGCCTTTCGAACCAACATCTTCAAACAGCTTTTAGTAAGTTACTAGAATATCTCTCCTCAACTGAAGACGTACAAAAAGAGTTCGTTAATGGAAAATATATTTAGTCTATGAAGGCTGTTTCTCTTTCATCTTTTACCCGATAAGTCTCAACGGGTATGCATTTTCTAGGAAGGTGGATTTTGAAATGAATAGTTCATGGTCCGGGCGGTCTAGTGAATAATAATAGTATCATGAGCGTAGTAACTCAATGATATTTTATATTTTCGTTATCAAAACCCATCTGTGAATATTTATCAGTTGTCGGTTTCATGTAGTTTTTCTGTTTAATGACCTTAAAATTAAACCATTATTTCTTGTAGCAGGGAGGACACCGTAGAGTGGTGCTTTCGATTCACAATATTGTTCCATTCCAGCCATATCTAGAATGAAACGATTAGGTAATCCAACCTTATGTAGGTTTGGTAAGCCGTATAATCTGGGTATTGTACCACCGGTAGATTTAAGATTGCTAAATTGCGTTGATGTTATTGAAGAATTATTTTTTATTCTCTTTAGAAAGTCTATGGGCTATTTCTGGGTCACATTGTTTTCACTGCCTTTTTCATTTTGCTTCAAAAGTCTACTAATACCAGACAAAAAATTATCTACTTTAGTTACATGAATTTTTTTCGGATTATCGCTGTTCCTTTTCCTTTATCTGATCAGGTTGATGTAATATCTCAGTTCTGTTTAAGAAGTATTTGTTATTAAATATGTTCGTTAGTTAAATGGAAATCACTAGTGGGTCTTGCATTCATAAAATGAAAAATACACTTGAGCACTGTTAAAATATTGTTGTTCAAAAGATATTGAAACCAGATCATGTGTATGAATAACAAGATTTTTAAAGGTGGAATATCATTAAATGCACGGCGATTTTTTGTATTGTTTTAAAAATGTTTTTTCATCTCATTTTTAAAATGTTTTTCATTTTGTTTGGTCTAATTAAAGGACTAGTTATAACTTCGTAATAATTGGTTATTTACTTCTTAAAATTAATATAAAATGTAAGTTCTTGTCGACAGAGCACTGTTTCTTCAAATTATTGACGATGATTACGTACAAAGTACAAGCTCCATTGTCCCATATGCGGCGCGTTTACGGAATAATAGTTACGTAATTGTTCAGGACAATCTGAAGTATTAAGAGACCGTGTGAAGGCTATTTTAGGTCCACGTACAATTTTATTTAAATTCTTTTGTTTCAATTAGTTAAAAAAATGGTGTCGGACGGTTTTTTTTAAAAACCTCATTCTCAGTGAAGTAGTTTAACTGTTTTGTCTGATAAGTTCTTTCTTGCGTACAACAATTCATTCATTACTGATGAAAAATCTTTTTACCTTTAAATGTTTACTGAAAATTGATACGAATAAGTTTAAGTTATCACTAAGTTGGAAATTAGGTACTTAGACCAGTTCACTGGTACAACAACATTATTTCTATTGGAAAGGTCAAATGAACTAACACTAATGAATTATAATAAGGCCATGGTGATTAAGCTACATAATCATTTGAGATTATCGCTCACATAAAAATAATAGTATTTATGAGCAAAGATGGATAGTGGCTAGTAGTGGAATTCAGGACACGCGTTTCGCCCTGTTTGGGACTCATCAGCTAGATGTATCTGCATCTCAGAGTTGAGTGAATTAATAATATTTATGGTTTTTCAAATGTCTTTATCATCTAATGAACACTTAACTATGTAATATTAGTACATACAAACTTTTATGACAAGGTTTTAATGTTTTTTACGTTGTTCAGTTAGACAAACGTAGGCTTTTATTTATTACATCGAAATTAAACGTTGCTAAATGTCATTTAATATAATTGACCTTATTCTCATTTGGCAGTACAATAGACATACAAATGTATTCTGTCAAACGTAGGCCTGTTAATTTGCACTTAATATATCAATTACTTGTCAAAAATGGTTACTTTGTAATGTTAAGCTGCTTCGAATTTATTATTAACATATCCAAATATTACGAATCTGTACATAGAATTTGTAAATGTCCTTCGAACATGTTTAACAAATAAAACCGATGATCTGAAAAATGATTCCAAACGTTATTCATAAATAACGTATGCAATGTCATTTGCAAATGACAAAAATTAAAATAATGATTCGGTCCTACTTCATACTTACAAAACAATTGCTATTGACAGTGTATGAAGAAAAAACCTACCACGCACTTCCCAAACACAATAACTGATTTCAATTATTGCATACACAGACAAGCGTTTTTTTTCAAATCTTAATCATAAACTGCTCAACTACATACAATGGACAATGTATAGTTCGAAACAATGTTTACTTTTAATGGGTATGCAAAATAACACAATTCTAATCTAGAGTTCATTAACGATACCCTTTTCAAAGAGAAACTAAACAACCCTTTTGTATTACTGTTGGCAAAATCATCTAATCATAATTATTATTTACTTCTTCCTCAGAAATTATTATTAATTTAAGGTGTAAAAGTTTATTTATTCACCGATCTTTGACGTTTTGGCGAGATTATTATTTTTCTGGTAAGCGTTTTTTCAGCGAGTTAGTTTTCTACGGGATGGGGACGCTAACCCCATGCCCAACCCTCCTTCTTTACCCGGGCTTGGGACCGGCAGTAACTCTAGAAGAGCTACAGGCGGAGTTGAGATTATTACATATCTTATTTTTTTATCATATCGCGATGATTTGTTTATATGTTTACATGTACATAACGATTATTACAAGATTAAACTCTGTGTTAAAATAAATCACGGAATTACTACAGTGAGAATCAGTTTACCACTTGTGTATTAAACATTTTATTACCTTTTAAGTTCAGTAATTATTATAATCAACTAGTAAAAACGGTTATTAGTTTTTCTCAAATTTTCGTTTCATGATCTACAAATTATTTCTCTTGTCGTGATACCCAATGAATCCAGTTCTATTTCTAGATGATTGAAAAAAAAATATTTAAATAAACTTTTTATCTCAATATCTATTCACAGACAGTAGGATAGAAGGATATTCTAATAGAATTGACGTCTACTTTCGCAGAAGTTAATTTTTTTTACCGAAATTCCAATGGAACAGCCAGACAAAATTATATATTCAAAATAAAATTCAAATGTAAACATGAAAATTCTCACCTATTTCAAAATGTTTTAATCACACCCTAAAAATCTTCATCAACGGGGGTGGGAAATGATAACCGCTTTGCAAAATTGTCAACTATCCGTTTGGTTGAATGGCATCTGAGCATTTTAGCTGACGTGATAAAAACCTTAACTTATAACTATTGATCCTAATCCTAGATCCTCATACTCAATTATCATCCTGTTTGGACCTTAGTAGGTGAATTTTCTCAAGGTCACTTTAGCGCACCGCATATGTCGTTCATAAACTATAGACTCACCTTTAAGGTTAACATTGAATTCCACACCGAGATCCAAGAATTGCTACCTTTAATTTCACAGGTTCATCCATAAATTGTAGTCTCACTTTTCGAAATTCAGTTTATGTGGATATCAACTTATGCTTGTCAGAATAAGAACAATATTTTGGACATAAAAATAGTGCATGAGTTTGTATGGTCATGAGTTGCACGGATGAACAGTTTTATACATATATCAGTTATACGAAGAGTCTAATTGATTTTCAATATATCTGTTTGAAGACAAGTTTTCTTTTTAATAGTTAAGGTATATGGAATACCAATTTTCCAACATAATGTAATATTGATTATTGTTTTGACACTAATGAAAGATATGTAACTCATAAATAAGAGCTTTAAATTTCTAGATGATGTAGTATTGTTTATAGGTTTCAGGCTCAACAAATTATAAGGTTGACTAAACTCAGTCCATTTCAATGTTGTCCCCCATAGTTGCTAAAAGTGAGTTACGATTATGTATCGTACTTCAGTTACTACTATACAACTCATATCATTACTTGAAAGACGGGAACTAAAAGAAATAAAAACAAGATAATAATAAATTTTAGGAGCATAGAGCAACCTTCGTTTAGACATAGTATAACAGATCACGTGAAATTGAGTTTGTTCACAATTAATTCAATGAAGTCATTTTATAAACTTATTAACGAACTGAGTCATCCCAACAACAACTTATCTATGTCTTTGTATCTTTATTACTATTGCGAATGTATGAAAATGTTGCCTGAATATTGCTTACTGCCCACGCATTTATTCACAATGCCAATCTTAATACTAAACGCTCAATTGATTTGATGATTCATTCATTTCACTATGTATATATGTCCATGTTATTCACATTCATTGCTCTCGCTCACTTAGTTGTACGCGCTTGCTTGTACTCATACTCGCTGACTCACTCGCTCACTTGTTTACCTTTCGGCACAACTCTTCTATGCCTGATTAACGCATCTATAATTTTGGATATCTGTGGGTGGTCCCGTAATAAACGTAATCAACACTTCGTATTCGTCTTCTGATTAATATACCGTCGGGGCACTATCTAGTGACGGTTATCAAGACCAACTGTATACGAAATTTAAGGATTATAGCGAATACCGACCACCACAATAGTAATATGTATTCGATATTTACACAAACAGAAACAACATGCATTTATGTGACTAATAAAGTTTCGGAATCAATTCCAAAAGCTCAATCAATGCTCCACATACACAAGGAGTTGCATTGATGCTATCCAAACAAGCACAAAAGGCACTTACAGGATGGGAATCTCATGGACCAAGGATCATCAAAGCCTCATTCAAAACAAAGAAAGAGGGCATTTCAATGAACATCATACAATGCTATGCGCCTACCAACGATTACAATGAAGACGCTAAAGATCAATTCTACAATAGGCTGCAGTCAATCATCGAGAAGTGCCCAACAAAGGACCTGACCATTCTGATGGGAGATTTCAATGCCAAGGTTGGAACGGACAACACTGGATATGAAGACATCATGGGTCGACAAGGACTGGGAGAAAGAAACGAAAATGGTGAGAGATTCGCAAGCCTATGTGCCTTCAATAAACTGGTCATAGGCGGCACCATATTCCCACACAAACGCATTCAAGAAACCACATGAACTTCACCGGATCACACCACGCAAAACCAATTGGACCATATTTGCATCAACAAAACGTTCAGGAGGACTATAGAGGACGTGAGAACCAAGAGAGGAGCTGATATAGACTAAGATCATCATTTGCTGGTCGCCAAGATGAAATCGAAACTCAGGAAGCACTGGACAATGGAGCGGACAATATCACAAAAGTTCAGTATGGCCTTTCTTCAGGATATTAACAAACTCAACAAATTCAATATAGACCTCAGCAACAAGTTCCAGGCCTTTCATGATCTACTCAATGGAGAAAGAACTACTGTGGAGAGCAACTAGAAGGGGATCAAAAAGGCAATCACTTCAACATGTCATGAGGTCCTGGGTCACAAGAAGCACCATCACAAGGAATGGACCACTGTTGATACACTGGATAAGATTCAAGAAAGAAGGAACAAGAAGGCAGCAATCAATACCAGTCGAACAAGAGCAGAAAAAGCCAAGGCACAAGCTGAATACACAGTAGTAAACAAACAAGTGAAGAGGAGCATCAGAACCGACAAACGTAAATATGTGGAAGATCTAGCAAAGACGGTGGAAAAGGCTGCAAGAGAAAATAACAAGAGACAATTGTATGACACAAAAAAAACTCTGGAAATCGCCGCAAACCAGAACGACCAGTGAAAAGCAAGGAAGGCGAGGTAATCACCAACATTGGGTATAACACTTCAAAGAACTCTTGAATCGACCGGCTCCAATGAACCAACCCAACATCGAAGCAGCACCCACGAACCTCCCAATCAATGTTGGCCCACCATCAATTGAAGAAATCAGCATGGCCATCAGACAAATCAAGATTGGCAAAACAGCAGGAACAGACAACATTCCAGCAGTGGCACTAAAAGCAGACGTAGTGGCAACTACAAGGATACTCCACATTCTCTCTAATAAGATTTGGGATGAGGAACAAGTACCAACAGACTGGAAAGAAGGACTTCTGATCAAAATACCGAAGAAAGGCGATCTCAGCAACTGTGATAACTACAGGGGCATCACTCTTCTCTCAATACCGGGAAAAGTCTTCAACAGGGTATTGTTAAACAGAATGAAGGACACTGTAGACGCACAACTTCGAGAACAGGCAGGATTCCGTAAGGATAGATCGTGTACAGACCAAATCGCAACTCTACGGATCATTGTGGAACAATCAATTGAATGGAATTCATCACTCTACATGAACTTCATTGACTACGAAAAGGCATTTGATAGCGTGGACAGGACAACACTAAGGAAACTTCTTCGACACTACGGCGTGCCTCAGAAGATAATCAATATCATACAGAGTTCATATGATGAATTACACTGCAAAATCGTGCATGGAGGACAGTTGACATGGTCGTTCGAAATGAAGAGCGGTGTTAGGCAAGGTTGGTTACTCTCACCCTTTCTCTTTCTCCTGGTGATCGACTGGATCATGAAGACGTCAACATCTGGAGGGAAGCACGGGATACAATGGACATCTAGGATGCAGTTAGACGATCTGGACTTCGCAGATGATCTGGCCCTTCTATCGCACACGCAACAACAAATGCAGGAGAAGACGAACAATGTAGCAGAAGCCCCAGCAGCAGTAGGTCTCAATATGCATAAAGGGAAAAGCAGGATTCTCCGATACGACACAGAATGCACCAATCCAATCACAATTGACGGAGAAGATTTGGAAGATGTAAAAACCTTTACATATTGGGCAGCATCATTGATGAACAGGGTGGATCTGATGCAGATGTGAAAGCGCGGATCGGCAAAGCAAGAGCAGCATATTTACAACTGAGAAACATCTGGAACTCAAAACAACTGTCAACCAACACCAAGGTCAGGATTTTCAATACAAATGTCAAGACAGTTCTACTGTATGTGGCGGAAACCTGGAGAACTACGAAAGCAACCATCCAGAAAATACAGGTGTTTATTAACAGTTGTCTACACAAAATACTTCAGATCCGTTGACCGGACACTATTAGCAACAACGTACTGTGGGAGAGAACAAACCAGATCCCAGCGGAGGAGGAAATCAAGAAGAAGCGCTGGAAGTGGATAGGACACACATTGAGGAAAGCACCAAACTGCGTCACAAGACAAGCCCTCACATGGAATCCTCAAGGCCAAAGGAGAAGAGGAAGATCAAACAACACATTACGCCGGGAAATGGAAATAGACATGAAAACGATGAACAAGAATTGGATGGAATTAGAAAAGAAGGCCCAGGACAGAGTGGGTTGGAGAATGCT